>MU226130.1:867281-905148 GCA_018584345.1 Thuja plicata
GTGAATCAATGGCTTTAAAAACTTTTCTTTATTCTAACCACCAATCAAATAAACCTCAGATTATTATGTCCCTTACAAGATGCATGCCATGAAATACTTTATAATAATTAATTGTCTGTTGGTTTTCCTTTTCTGACCTTATTCTCCTTGATTACTGATAAGCAGTAAAAATTATTTACCGACACTCAGTAAATATGCAAATACTGATAAATCCAGAAATGCATATGTGAAATGTAAAATAGTAAAGTAATAAACCATACACACATAACACAAGGATTTTAACATGGAAACCCTGTTAAGGGAAAAACCACTGGGACCGGTACCCCAAAATTTCACTCTTCTGAAGTGAGCCCTGTTAGGAGCCAACCCTGTTAAAGGTTATAAACACACTGTTAGGTGTGACCTTGTTAGAGGATTTTATACATAGAGGTTGTCACTTAGTATCGGGCATCTCAGTTTGCTACCATCCTTGAATCAACCTCCTTCTTAGACTATCAATAGGCTTTAGGAAAATCTAGTGCTACTTTCATGATTCAACCTTTTTGGCACTCCTTAGGATGTACCTCAATATATAGAAGACTGTTAAGTCCTGATCTATTAAGAGACTTGATGCTTCAATGGTTAAACTGAAACACAATGACCTGTTTCTAATGCAACTTGAATTGCATATTTTCGGATCTATTTAAGTACATTACCTCTCTGATCAATGTATCAATTCAATTCTTTGTGCTCCACACTTTCTGCTCTGTGATGCTGTGCTTCACTGTTCGTTGGTTTCTGCAGAATTCTTTAGCTCTCCTTCAGCTTGATTGATCAGGACTGTATGAAGTTATCCTTCATCAGTTTCTCTTCAACATCCTCTTTCTATTCACTCCCCCTCTTCGTGATGATACAGAAATGAATTAAGCTTGTCTCTTATATAGACATAATACTCACCGTTTCTTGATTCTTGATTCTTGATTCTTGGCGTGAAAAACAATCCAGCCAATCTGATTTAAAGCATAAATCCTGATTTATCTTGTAGTTATCTTTATGCCAACTGTACAAATCTTCTTTAAATCAATCACTTAAATCTGGTCGAATAAAAAAATGAAAACAACCAGTTAAGTCTATCTTTAGCTTTTTCCAGCTAGATATTTTTTTGTTTTCTGAACTCTTTGTTCTGTCAGTTAACTCTACATTTAGTCATTGGTGACAACTGTCAGTTCCGTTGGTGTGACTCCAGTCAGCTTCAGGATCTCCGTCCGTCGGGCATCATTGAATTTTACTCGTCGGGCAACTCTGTTCTCAGCTCATCGAGCATCCTGTGATTTTTGCTTCATCAGGCAATATTGTCTTCTGCTCGTCGGGTATCACTGTGACTTTGGTTCTTTGTCTTTATCGATGGTGTGCACTCCGTCGGTGTTATCTGTCACTTAGTGAATACTTGACTTTTATGCATTGCTGAAAGCATAATCTTTGTTCCATTGATTCTCTGAAGTCTTTGGCATTATATACATGACCGTACAGATGATATCAAGTTTACATCAATGACAATACAAACCATTAACTGATTTAATGTCTTGCTTTATCTTCAACTTAACATTATCAAACATTTAATCAGTTACATGTCATCAGTTGTTACCTAGTCGTACTTTGTTGAAGTGAATATGGAGGAGGATCATTACATGAATTTGTTAGATTCTTTGTTAGATTTTTTAGATCGCTTGGTGTAAAATAAAAACTTAAATTTTGTAAGTAAAATTACTTATGTTTCATGTGTCAATTTTTTAAATTCGCTCAAGAGCGTGACTACTTCTAAACAGTTAATTTTGCAGCTATTCTATTAAATTTTTTTATCAATATTTCAAAACATGTTAATATAAAAAATAATGTATTTATTAAGATTGAACTAAGATCTAGGTTGTAATTTTTTAAATTATAAGCAATAAAAATATATATATAATTTATAAATTGACTTGAGAATTAGAAGTAATAAAATGAAAGAAACCTATCACCAAAAGATAGAGTTCATCGTAGGACATGAGCATAATGTGATGGTTACATGATTCAATATCATTTAATTTAAGCATTCTCATTTATTTTTTGCATTCTATATCCAAAATAAATATAAGAATAGATTTCAAACCAAAAATTTGATCTATCTTTTCACTAATAAATAAAAAAGGCAATAATCAAAGTAAGAAAAGTACCAAAAATATATAGCAATTCTATAGGTAGAGAGAGAGAGAGAGAGAGAGAGAGAGAGAGAGAGAGAGAGAGAGAGAGTTATGATTTCCATGACTATTTGTGTGAAGAGAAATGAATTTTTAAAAAAAATAAATTTATTTTAAAGATATATTTTTTGAATTTGGGTAGCAATATTGGGCCAATCAATAGATTGATTCAAGAGGGACATCCAAATAAGATTGGTAAAAAAAAATTTGATTTCTATTACATTTATCATTATCATTTTTTATAAGTGGGACTCAACAATCATATAGGTGTCCCTAAGAGAGTGCTAGCATTTGGGTTACATGTGTCGAGTCCAATGGGCATGCTACTATCTATGAATCATGACACAATAGCTAATGAGATGGAAGTTAATTTTTTTTTTTTAAATATCGAAACTCAAATTTAATATTGGTACACGTGATGTTGTTTGATATAAAAAGGGAAATTTGTTGTAGATTTTTGTTGGAATTGTGTAGGCACCACCAAGAATGAGAGGGGCTAAGGAATAACATTTTCTTTATTTTTTTTTAGAGAGGGGCTACTTTGACACATGCCAAGATATGTTGCATAATAGGTAGGCTTGTACTAGATGTACCACATGTTAGAGATACAAAATAATAATAAGATGCTAATATTATTTATGAAGAGATGTTATGTAAATGTGCCAATTTTTAGACTTTCAATAGAAGAAACAACTATCACCCTTGAGTATGTAAATAATATTTTTTGACTATTGGTCTTGTAATCACCCAAAAATGGTCAACAAAAGCATACACCCCTAACCTTGATTGTTCATCAAGAAAACCCTAATCTTGATTCCCTAAGTCCTGATCTAAGGCAATTCAACAAATACTGATATGATTTGACCTAAATCCTAGGTCCCATTCAACCATTATTGCACTTGATCTCTTTAATTAATTAATTCGTAAATCCTAATGTTATTGACAATTAAATCAACCTTATGTTATTTATTTAATTAATGTCTTAGGATGTTGATTAAATAAATAAGAATTGTCAATTAATCACAAAAAGGAATTAAAATTAATTATTTCATCATAATTGAAGAATTGAGATAAGTGCATTAAACCTTTTAAAAATATATTTATTGTGTCATCAGTTAGTTAACAGAATAAGATTTTGGAAACAAATCCTTTTAGTTCAGTTAACTAAGTCTCATCTAATTATCATTTTAGAAACAAATAAGTTAACTTCACAACCACTTTTGTTTTATTTAGCAACATTCAAATAAACTTGGATAGTTTCTAAAATGACCGATCAATCAGTTCAGTTAACTCATTCTTTAGACCAATCGAATTAGTTGCACAGGGATTGTGCTAGTTTGTAGTTAATCTCAACCGCTCTTCATCGTTCGATCTTGTCCATCCGTTATCGAGAGGATTTCTATATAATCAGGCCTCCATTCTTCTGAGAGAGAAGATATTGTGAATTAGATTAATGTTATCAAATTGTTAATTATTGATTGTTATTTTCTTATTGCTCATTATAGTTCATTTAGCTTATTTTAAATTTTGCATAAACAAATCTTAGGAACTTCAATTTCATTTGGTTAAAATGGATTAATCTTAGCTTGATATTGGATGAACTTGCATTGCATATTAGTTTAAATCATTCAAAGTCCTTCATTTAGATAGAGTCTAAAGTCACTGGAATTGTGGTGATCTGAGAGCAATTTCATACTCCTCTTTACTAGAAGGCAATGAGTCACCTTGGTTGATTTGTGTTTCAGTAGCTTAACGTTGTTTTAATTAATCATGAAAAGACTCATTGAAGTGTTTTTGTATTCAGATAGTTACATTTTCACACACACATTTTTGACACCCACTGTGGGATAGATTTTTCAATTTCTAGCCTCACTTTTTCATAGAATTTTGAGTCTCAAATTTTTGTTCCGTACTTTGACTGTCCATATGAGATTTCTCACAATATTGCGGTGTGATTTGGAACAATGACTCATATGAATTCTTGGTAATTAATATTTTAAGAACAATACATACTCATACGAGAGTTTGATGATTTTTATTGAAAAACAACAAAGTTTTCTTACATAACTATGATATTTGCTGACAATCTGACTATTGGTTGTTCTATTTTTCTGATTTTTCTTACAACTTGACATCTTCTATGGAGGTCACTTTATCGAAGAAGCTTAACATCTAGACCTTCTTGGAGGACGCTTGATAAAGAAAAAAGAACAACAAAAACTACTGACAGTGGTGAATGCATGTTGCCTAAGGAGAATCGACTAAACTTTCATTTTTTCATTAAATTTTTTTTAGGAATCTCACATACAAGACATTTAAAAAGAACTAATATTTCATTTGCTTGAGAATAGAAAAAAGGCAGGAGATTATGCTTTTCCCCCTTGAGGGAAAGTCAACAATTTGGACCCTCATAGCTCTTCTATTTCATTTTCATGTTTACCTATTAGATGGGCCTATACAAGTGGGAAAAAGTACTCACCCTTGGAGAACGACCCACGTGAGAATGAGGTGTAAGCCACACCACTCCAACTCACATTAATCAAATTTTCTTCTTGGGGCCAAAGCCTCAGAATTCAGATACCATTTGAGCTTATACTTGGCTCTCACCTAACACATAGTAGGGCCCTAGGGTCTCAATCACATTTACATGACTACTCATGCTATGGTGCTCTGTGGGGCTATACGCCTCAATCACGCTTGTGTGAACGCAGGGGATGTATTTGAACAGAGACCCTTACTAGATTCCATAGAGAAGAAGCCACCCGGTTCACCCCTGAAAGTGAGATAATCCAAGGGCAAAGGATATAGTAACTCCCCCAAGATACTCACCATATTGTGCCCCTATTAGCGTTGTGAGTCAAATAATACAGCATCATTATACCCATTGCGTGGTTGGTGGTTGTCATATTCTGATTAGCTCTTGGGTGTGTACCTAAGTGTCTGAGTGAGGATTTTCTTACTCAACCAATCTCCTCAGGTTTAGTGAGTATTTGATCATTAATTTTTACAAGCATGTTTGTTGTATTTTTTAAATAAAAGCAATAAAAAAAAAAACTAAAAAACAAAACTTGCAAAAACTAAAACTTCCTAGTGGAAAACATATTTTATCGTGCATTTTTCCATCCTTCCTTATATGAGTCAAGATCCTGCACCTGTTTACTCATATCACCCAATGTAAGTACTCGTATCACTCTGTGAGAGTACTTGTATGAAATATGCATTTCTTGCCTATTTTGACATGTTGTTGATTATTTGTATGCATTATAGTATGATAAATCTAGTTCCCATATCATCTTAAGGAACACTTGTATGAGTCTGCACTAACGTGTACTGCATTTTGCAAAAATCTATCCAAATCCCATTTTTTACCTAGTTTTACCTATTATCGACCTCTGGTAAGGCTTTGTGTTGTCTTCTATAGTTCTGATTCCAGAACAGTGATCTTTTCCTAGTCATTTTTTTATTCTAATCCATTGGTAATCCTACTTCTGTTGTCGTGAGTCTTTTTTTGTTGGTATAGTCATTTGATAAGTCTGTCACCATCAGTTCAATTTTATTTGTCTGTGATGTCCTTATTCTAGGTAGTGAGTACAGGTTTGTTAACCTTGACTCATATCAGAATAATGTGCATCTCCTTCTTAGTTGGACATTATCTTGTTGTCACCATCATGGGTCTTAGACTTAGTTTACACACCAATTTTTACTTCAACACTTGTCAAGCGGCCGATTGATTCATGCCTACACAAACTCTAGTACATTTTGGCAAATATGTAGCTACGTGACTAAAAATTTTAGTTGCACCAATAAAAATTTTGGTCACGTGACTAAAATTGATCATATTCTACTTTTTTAATAATTTACAAGTATAGATGACTAAATAAGTGACTAATTTAGTTACTAGGAAAAATCACAAGGTCAACCAAATAAAAGTGACTAAATAAACTACCAAATAAATGACTAAATAATTAGTCACCTAAATAAAAATGACTAAATAAAGGACCAAATAAGTGACTAAATAGTTAGTCACTAATAATCAGTCACCCAAATCAAAATTACTAAATAAATTATTATTACTCCTTTATAATTATAACATTTGTTTATATAATCATAGACTAATACATAACTTATTGATAATACTAAAGGATCATAATTTGTCATTAGTATACAAGGAAATAATTTTTGAACCATCGGTTACATGATCATTGAGTGACAACAAACAGACAAGCGCAGAGGTCACCGAAACAGTCAAGTGCAGAGGTCACCGAAAATATCTTAGCACAGTGATCACTAAAATCAGTGAACACCGATAGCACTATCACCGAAAGACATTTTATGAAGTAACTGAGAGCACAGTTCATAAAGTAACCTGACTAATAGTTTACAGAGTAAACCAAGCATAGACTACAGATCATATCGAGCACCAGTCTACCGAGAGACAATTTTATTCCCAAGAATAGAGGATCTGAGATACACGTCAGATAAAGCACTTAAGTTTTAAATATAGCTTTATGCTTAGCTATAAAACCATTTCTTGAGGATCAAGTAAAGCATATGTAATTGTTTTAATCAGTTTAACTAATTGTAAACATGCAAACTAGGAGATCAAGGTCAAGTTGTAAAACTTTGATCATAGATTTTTTCTTGTAAAGTGTGAAACCTAATTAGGTCAAAATATTTATACATGTATAATCAATCAGAACATGATGATTATAGCCACAGAAAACATCTATGGATCCGACAGACAGTTTCATGCAGAAGGACACAAAAGGAAGAATTCATTTATGGAGAACTAGATTCAAGGCTACCGAGCAGAATAGAGGTATTAATCAATCACAGTAAGGTGATATTGTTTTTGTGAACTTAATGGATCTGTATTCAGAAATTCACGATGGCATGTTATCAGGTCAATAAGTATTTTTGACTACTCTTTAACAATTGTAGCAAATAGAAGAAATCCTTTAAGAAGGTGGACTTAACAGTCTTATTGTAAATCTCTTAACCGAGTGCACACTTAACAATGTTGCTAAAATCTCTTAACAGAGTAGACTTAACAAGTCTAACATGTTACTCCTAACAGGGTAAGATCATCAGAAGTGATCATACTTGTAGCCTTAACCGACACCTTCCATTCTGCAGATAGTGAAGCTTTGTGGGTTTCATCCCCAATGTAGTTTTTACCTTCTAACAGGGGTTTTCTGCATTACCAATTCTTGTTTTATGTGTACTTGAATTTCATGAATGTCTCTATGAATGATTATATGCAATTACATTTATGTTTTGATATTACATGCATAAGGTAGAAAAGCAATATGGTCGGTAATGCAAGTAAAGATTACTAAAGGTTAAAGTGATAAAGGTTTTAAGGGTACTGATTCACCCCTCCCCTCTCAATACACACCATTCCATTATTCCAACAATTGGTAGAGCTAGATCTCTTATTTGGAAAAGTTTAAATCACTTGAGAGAAAAGATCATACAATGGAAAGGTATAAGCTTGACAAGAATATTGAGAATCAGAAGTTGGAGATATAGATCTTCTTTGAGCAATACAAATAAGCAAGAAACAAGATGAAATAATTATTGGCTGAAAGAAAAGTCATGGCATCCCACTACAATGAAATAGACTATCATGAAGAAGAGATACCTGATTTATTTGATTCATCGGGATCTGCATTTGGTAATACATCTAACACATCTAAAGGAATCATTACAAGTCTGAATGAAATCAATCAATGTCTGACTGAACAAGTAAAGGTACTACAAATTGGTCAAGAGACACAGATGGTAAGAATGATTGATATTATGAATAATGCTAGACAAGATGAATAAGAAAGAATATTAGCTATTGATGACAGGAGGAAGATCACTGAAAAGTTGCAAGAGAAAGAATCTGAGATACATAGACTTAATGAACATCACATTGAAATCACTAATCAAATAGTTATTATGAGTCATGAGGCCAACCGAGTGAACATAGAACTTAATGGTAAATTGGAAGCTATTGGTGAACTAAGAGAAGAAAATGAGAAACTAAAGCATGAAGCAAGGATTTAGAAACAACATAATGATATGATCAAGAAAGATGAAGAAAGTACAAAAAGAATGGATGATTTTCTGAATGGACAAAGAAGACTCAACAACAATATTGGTCTAGGGTATACTGAGCATGGAGAATCATCAAACCAATCTAATCAAAGGAATATCTACAAAAATCTAAGAGAAAAGAAGCAACCATGCAATCACCACGGAAAACCAGGCCACATATCAAATGTTCGCAGGAGCAAAGCTAAAGGTATTCCTAAATCTACTTCTATATTCATAGGTAATTGTTATAACTATAACAAGCATGGACAAAAATCACACAAATGTAGATCTAAGTTAAACCAACCAAAGAAGGAATCCTACATGGAAAAATATTGTTCTACTTGCAAAATGCATGGGCACACATCTCATGAATGCAGGAAAAAGAAAAATCAAGTATCGAAACCTAAAGAGAAAGAAAATGCTTATCAACCGAGAAGAGTCGGTAACTCATATGTTTGGGATTACAACACATGGGTAAATTGTACAACATGTGGTAGATATGGATACATAGCTGCAAACTACATGAGGAAATGGATAAGAAGGTCTAGAAGATAGACTAACTCTAGAATGACATGCTTACACTATCACAAGGTCGGTCACCTAAGCAAGGAGTACAGAGACCGAGTGACAGAGTCAAGCACTTTTGCAAATGGAAACAATATTGAAGACATCAGGAGAATGAGAAATCAAATGTGGAGGAGAGCTTCAAATAATGACAATGCTGGACTAAGCACTACAGTTGGTGACACCTCATCTAATGGATTAGGTGATTCCACCTCCCCCACCTAAACAATACAAGTAAGTATGGAACTACATTGTACAAAGCTATATTTTACATCAGTTCCAATATTCATTGATAATATGCCAAATCAGCATGAATGGAGATGCACTATGGTATTACTTGTTATGATTTTGTGAATCTAGTCTCGTCGGTCAATACATACCAAGCATCCTCAAAGTACATATAAAAACAACCAAGTTGTTAATGCAAATCGAGCATCGTCAGTAATCATGTAAAAGACAATCAAGTCTTCGCTAAATACCAAGAACCGTCGGTGAACATGTGAAAAGTACAACTAAGTTGTTACTTACCCTGAGCATTGTATACTCATCGAGGATGAAGACTTTGGTATGATACCTGAGTGTCTTTTTTTCGTCGACCAAGTGGTAGCTATAATTTAATGCACCACTTAGGTTATTTTTTATAAATAGGGCAATGAGAGCTCATTTCATTCACCAAGTGAAAAAGAGCAAAGTGCGGAGCGAGAAGAGTGATTCACAATGATCATATTACAGAGCGATTAACAACAAATTCAAATGCTAATCTGATAGATTTCTACCATCCACAATGAAGATTCAGTAAGTAACACACTATTACATTTGAGACCTCTTTTAGATAGCTATGTGTCGCAATTCTAAGACTACCCCATTGAGAAAGCGACACAAACCGGTTTTGCAGTTTTGGTGTCAGAATCACCGACGGCTGGTATGTCCATCGTTATTGCGATGGTATCAATCATCGCCATATGCACCGGCTACAATGGTTAACATGTTTTTGTTACACATTATGAGTATCACAATTACGACGGGTATGCGACAGATATGTTGTCCATGCGACGTCGAGCTGTTAGATTATTCTGACATCTGGACGTTGCATTTAGTGTTTTAGTGTCTGTCATTCTCTGAATAGCATCATGATTGTGATAGTATTGACTGTTGCATTATATACCGGCTAGAATGGTCAATCTATCATCATTACACATTATGAGTGTTGCAAGTACAATGGGTGTGCGACGGATATGTTGTGCATGCGACGTCCATATGTCAGATTATTCCAACATTTGGACATCGCATGTAGTGCTTTGGCATCTTTCATTTTCTAAATACTGTCTCAATTGCGACGGTATGCTATATTTTAAAAAATATATATATATTTTCGTGCATTGATGGAGTGAGACCTTAAAATATTAAGCTTCTTTGTTTCGAGAATAGTTTAACATTCTCTACTTAACAGGGCCAACCACGTGAAGGTGGAAGCTCATCTGGCCCCTCCTAGGATCCTCTTATGACCCTTTACGACACTTTAAGACCTCTAAGATGTATTCTTAGGGATCGTAAAGGGTTATAAAGGGTCATAAGGGGTCTTGGGACACAATAGCTGAGAAACACAAATGTAGGCATCATGGTCATAATTTTTTGGAGACACCACTCAATTATGTTTTGCCTCTAAAGAATTGTGACCATGATGCCTACATTTATGTTTCTCAGCTATTGTGAGATTAAGAGTCTTCTAAGGAACATGTCATGTCTATGTGGAACTGCATAGGATCATCACCAAAGGGGGTTCCAGATCAGAGAACTCCCTTTCACTTAATAATTATGAAGCCATCAATGGTATACTAATTGTTTAGGATTGTATGTTTCCATTGATGGCTTCAAATTACCAAGCAAAAGGTGTTTTCTAGTACAAAATACTTAGCAGCCTCTAGAGCCTTTTGCTTGAATGCATTATACCTCTGACATACTTCATGGAAACATTTTTCATTAGGATTACAGGGAAATGTAAACCAAGATTCATATAGAGAAATGTGTTTCTCTTGGAAAATGGTTGATGGTGATTGATGAGGAAGATTTGAAAATGATGATTGATCCAATTCAGATTGGTGCAACATTTTCAAATCTTCTTCATAATCATCATCAAATGAACATTTTCAAATATTCTTCATCATTCATCATCTCAGTATTCTACAATCATCTTCTGTCAAATAATATTTCATATGAACCACTTTCTTTTCAAATAATTAATTCATATTATTTCAGATGAATCTAATTGGTTGTTTACATTTTGTGATATTGCTTTCAGGATTCAACTGTGTAGTTTTTTAGTCAAACTTGTTGGCCCATGTTTTATGAGTATTGGTTCACAAGAACCCGTCTCTCGTGAGAATGAATGGAACACTACTCATGAGAGATGGGTTCTTATGAACCACTACTCATGAAACATGGGTCAATTAGTTTGACTCAAAAACTACACAGTTGAATCTTGATAGAAATATCACAATTTGACTTTCTATGGAAAATATCACAATTTGACTTGTTGCGGCAACATGAATGAAGCTCACAAAAATATAATAATCTACCATCCACCCATTCAATTCTATGACAGTCAAAAATTACAATGTTCGCAATGGTCTATAACTTAAAATACCTAATTAAAGACCTCTATTGAAAATCCAAACCTGTTGCATTTTTCAGCTCCACCTAATATCCAATGCATATGAATTGAGATTGCATATTGGACTAGGCACCTCCTTCTGCATTGCCTAAAACCAAGATATTATCACAGAAACATGAGTATTTTTAAATGGAATACACCAAGGATTACCATCAGAAATATTGACCATTTACAATCATGAACAGTAAACCTAAATCAAATAGCTCATTTTTTTTATCAACGTGTGTAGTCTTTGTGTATATGAAAAATGAATGAAATATCAAGCTGAAATAAAATAGTGAACAAAAATTCAAATTCAAGGCCTAATTTATCAAGATAAACAAACAATTTGGAACCCCACAATCAAAAAAAGAAACATGCTTTGTCAACAATGTTCAAAATCCTGTCACCAAGCACAGACACATGAAATCAAAAAGGGACATGTGTTGTTGGGTCAACTCCCAGTAGTGCTTAGGCAAATCTGCATGTTCATCAACCATGCATATGAAGTGGCTCTAATGGCAGATATAGATACTACAAAACTTGATTGGGACAATGGAATTTACAAATTAAGGAAAGGTGAGAAGATCAATCAAATAATCAAAAAAAGAAACACGCTTTGTCAACAATGTTCAAAATCATTAGGACTATAGAAAAATCATTAAGACTATAGAAAATCAGGTTCTAGAAATGGATAGTTCTGATGCTTTTCCATTACAACAATTGAGAATTCATCATTTGGTACTTCTTGGTTTATTCCATTTAAGTATGTCAGGCACAACGTATTCCATTTAGATATGTTCAAAATTTTACGAGTAATGATTTGGGGAATGCAATCATGCAAAGTATTCTCTAATCACACAACCAATGAATAAAAATTGAAATGCCAATTTCTTTAACAATTGAAATGTCTCAAGTCAACAAGATTCTCAATGGAACTAATTTGATAACATATAGATACAAATAGGAGATTGGATTTTATCAGCCTTCACCTGTGCATATAAGAGTTTACCAGAGAATGTATATGCACATGTGAGAAACATGCAGATTTGACCAAGCATTAATAGGAGCTAGACCCTAAAACAAATGGACTTGTGATGATATCTCCCCTACACCCCCTTTAATCAAAATCATGCCTACACTACCCAAATACCATTTCCCAACCAGTTTTCAGCTTCCTTTAACCGGTTACAGTCAGTTATGTCTGTTTGCAATTAGTTTTTGTTTAATATTGTTGTCTAGTTGACAACATGGCTATCAATTCGACCACTCCTTAAATTTTTGCATTGTATTAAACTTTTCAAAAGGATATTATGACTCTATCCTAACGCTCAAAACTCTTAAATCACTCATAAATCCCATACACGAGCCTTTTAGGCCTATTTTGCCAATTTTAGGCAATTACATCATTTAGCCACTTTTAGTGCTCTTGACAACTTTAAAGGGATCTATTGGCCACATTACAAACATTATGGAACTTTATAGGTCATTAAACCCTTCATCAACCTTAGGATCCACAAATAACCCCCAAGGTACACTTTATCCCCCAAACACCATTAAGGGTTACAATGCTTTGATCCTTTACAGAAGGATTCACATACAATCCAAAACATAAGAAAAACCTATTTAAATGACCATTATTGGTGTCATTAACATCACTCTAAATTCCCCGTTAACATCTAAAATTCATTCATCTATTAATAAAATGTAACATTCATGAATTATCACAACATTCATTAACACATAAGATTAATTAGCATTCATTAACACGCATTCAATAGCATTCATAAGACTCATTAGAATTCATTAAGACATCATAACATTCATTATCACATAAGATTAAAACATTGAGACATAAACATCAGTCATTATCAAATAAGTTGCATAAATGAGAATCATTTCTTTTTTGACTTTTTTTTTTTTGCTTCCCTATATTGTTGCAGAGGCATATCCATCTCGGCATCGTCATTTCTTCTCACCTGTGCATGTGATCTCACTGTCCTTTGCAAATGTGGGTCCTTTGGAATAACAAATAAAAGGGTTAAATTAAAAACATATTATCATAATTGGGGTTAGTTTAAAAACATATTATCATAATTGTTACAAGCATTTCAATACTTTCAAAAACATAAACGTGACGCTCTTTACCTTGTCCAACCACATCTTCTTGCCCGACAACTTGAACCTCAACACACTCATGGGGAACCTCTACATCCCCTGTAACTGAAATACAAATTTTTTTATTAATCCCAACACATTATAATTAAATTTTTATTACTACGCCAAATTAATTTAAAATGTTTACTTGTATTAATAAATCAATAATCAAAATTCAAATAGAAAATGTATACCTTGAGTACTACAATGCACATTCGAATCTACGCCTTCGTCGTGCTTGGATGGTGTTTCGAGATTGGGAGGTTGCATTCCAATTTAAATAATTAGTGCATTTATCGACAATATATACACATAAATACAAGACAAATATTGAGAAATGTTAATCATTCAGTTTAATACATATAAATATATTCACTTTAAAGTTTTAAACAAATATATAATCATTATTTCCTTACTTAAAACAAATATATTCACTTTATGTTGGAACTTAACATCAAATATAGTAATTGGTAAAGTATTCAACTTGAAATAAAAATCAATTGGCTTATTTACCTGATTGACAGATCCACCAGAAGAACCTTGCGCACTCATTGATCAGAATCGTTCAGCCATGACTGTATAGCCTTGTTTGTGGCCTAATTTCTTGTCCTCTTCTGAAATCTTTTGTTTGAACTCCAGGCCCTACATTTTTGCTTGGCATCATGAATTTTTATTGTAGTAAATTTCATCAAAACTAAATTGATTACAATTTATAAATATTTGCATACGGTTTTTCATTTACTATTACTTATAATTCATGTAGAAAGTTTTGAATATCCACCCGAGCCGAACTTGTGTTTCCTTTGAGGTGTCAGGAAACCTGTGTGATATTTGAAATATGTTAGATCACATAAGTACAAAGAGTAAATAGTACATAATTTCATTGTTAAGATTATCACAGACCTTCTTTCCTCGGGTGATACTAATTGTCCACCATGTCTTGTGTGTCTCTCAAGTGCATCCCTTTTCAGATTCTCCCACTCATTAATAGGAACATAGGGGGGGCGCTCGTAATAAGGGTTGTGTTCTATTTGGGACCTGTAGTTGTCCCTAATATACTTCAAAGTTTGGCCCACTTTCTCAAGGAGTCTAAATCTTTGAAAGGTGTTGGGGCCAAAAAAATTTATCATAGAGTCAATGAGTTTATCCTTTAACTCTTTATCTTGTAATTGCCACCTTTTAAGAAAAAAAGCTGTTAGATTCATAAATGAAGTGAAGCTACCTTTTAATATACTTGAAGAAAGGGATGAAAGGAAATCTGATCTAGCAATGAAATCAAAATATAATACCATGTGCGTAGGTCGGCCCAAAAATGCACAAACATTCATCATTAAGTTTTTCATAAAATAGATTATTCCTTGCAAAATAATAATGGGATCATTAGTTATTGCAAGGGACTGCACAGGGGGTTAGTGCATTACATTATGAGTATAACATTGTATAGTAAAATAAAGGATCAATTTTAAAAGTACCTAGAAGGTGGGCTATTCTCACGGGAAGTCCATCTTCAATGTTCACGAGCAATTGATCACAATTCTCTATTGTTCCCGTACATCTAACACGAGTACATCCAGGAATTTGGCCATCGCCTCCTACATAAAATGAATCCAATATTACAAAATTCCCAAGAAAGAATAGTTTAAGTGAAATAAACACATGATAAATGAGAGAGAAAAAGAGGAATCTACTTACCAATAATAGGTGTTGCCATCACATCTATGGCCATGCTACGTGTTTCTGACATTGCAACCGACAGTACCTCTGTGGTTCAGATCCTCATAGCAAGCAGCGTACTCAACATAGGATCAATAGTAGGTGCTAAAAAATAAGATTGTTAGAGAATAAAAAAATATGGACAACCATGAACAAGATTGTTAGAGCTATTAAAAAAAATATTATTCGAGAAAAATACAAGTGGATGATAGAACATGTGATCTACTTGAAACCTGAAGTATTTGCATCTAGGGCATGGCCCTTTAATATTTTTTGCGTCCTCTATAAAAATAACACATATGTATTTTATTTAATAACATAAATAAAAGAGTATACTATAAAAACCATTATTGAACTTTTTTTATAATTAAAAACTACATTAATACTTACTATATAAGTCTAAATACGGTGATCCAACACATCCTCTCTCATCAGTATTTCAGGAGTCTGAGGTTGAATATCTTCCAATCGAGTTAACTCTTTTGAAATTGCACGAAGGACGTTTTGCAGTGTAACCATAGGATCAACGTCTGATGAAAAATCAACAATGAATGGATCCTGCTCATCTTGCGGCTCCTTTGGACTACTTGTTCCTTTCCCTTTTTCTGATCAGCACTCATTTGTGAGAACAATATTATTAGCACTTTATTTAAAAGCAATCCAAAATAGTAGTGAAGACTAAAACATCACAAAAAATATGCCTTAACATTTTTATTGTATGTGCATTTGTACAAAAACAATGAGTTTTACTTGTTGGGAAGAAGAAATCCCATGAGAAATATCATCGCTATGTGTATCGTGTGGTTGTTGATCCATACTATAGCCCTTTATTTCAAAAAAATTTATTGAGACATGTTAAAACACATGTGTTCTTATTCTAAGTTATGTTGAATAATAGACAATTATCAGGATGCTTCTATTAAAAGAAGAGATAGTTTTTTAATTTTTAAACAATTTTAAATGGTGCATAGTGCATACCACGTCATCCATGATAGTGGGTTTTTTGTATCCATGCTTGATTCAAATTTTAATCGATAAGTAGCTCTTCCCCTCCACGTATTGATTTGATCGCACATACAAATACATGATTTCCCTCGTGCACCTCAAATATGCAATTGGGTTGCTTCTTAGTTGACACAGGTCGTGTACTGTTTATAAAACCTAAAATATTCCCTGATTCTTTTGGCCTTTTATCAACGTATATAGCTACCGTTTAAATTTTTTCACTGACTTTTTATTGTATATAATTTTCCACAAGTGCATACCTACACATACTTTTTTTATATCTAACAATCTGCATCCAACTACTATAATCATAACAAGGTCCGACATACTCCATCAATTTGACAACTTTGTTGTAAGAGACCTTTATGTCATCCATGAAAAATAGGCCCAAACCATGTAATGAAGATGGTGCTATGCAATATATCCTCTCTCTAACACAAAAATCAATGTTTATTGAAGGGAGTTCATCTGGGACCTATTGTTTTTGTAGATGTTTGACCTAAAGGGCACATCAGAGTCCCCTTTGCTCTCATCATCATAAGAACATGACCCCCCTTTAGCAAGGGAAAATTCCATGCGTTTATTAAATTTTTTTCTAATCTTTTGGCCTTGATTCGATCTCCTTGATTTAGACATACTAAATGTCTCACTTTCTTCTTCCATTCCTACATTTTCCTCGCTCGAGGAAGAAAAATTTGATAAATACCTATTCGCTGGTACCTGCACTTCATGAAATGAGAGAGATAGGTGGCAATAAGAGAGATATTTTACAAATGGTAAAAGACATTAATCTCTATGGGGTGTATTGACTTATACCTGACAATCCATGAGACTATGTGGGATACCTGACAAAAGATAATAGTTATATAATCAAACAAACATAGTTCACTCCATAGTTTTTATTACATCTTATGAAGGACATTATACATTGTTAAAATTATCTATTTATCCTACAATATTTTGAATATCTTAGCATTGCATATAACTGAACATCTCAGCATTGCATGAGACACCACTATTGTGGCATTTCATCAAACAGTTCTCATGCCTTGACAGTGTTTTTATTACATCTTGTGAAGGACATTATAAATTGTTAAAATTATCTATTTATACTTTTATAATTAGCTCACTCCATTTCAGGGAACAAAGAGAATCCCCTGTGATTTAACATCATTGATGTGCAAGGAAATAGAAAATTATCAGAAGAAAATCTCATAAGATAGTATTTAGATTAAATGCATTGATATACAAAAATACACTCTTTTAGAATGAAATTTGTCTTAACAAAAGATCAAAGATATAAGTAGGACATATAAAACAAGGTCATGAATAAGAGTAGTTAGATATTCATGCTAAAACCAAAAATGCCATTAATATGAAACCCTAAGCATATTAGTGGGAAAAGTGCAGATTTCAACCCAAAACAATCATTAAAACATGCCAAACATCTGCCATAATTGTACATGTCATTCATGTCATTGATATTCTTCTTCATCCATCTCATCATCAAGATCATCATCATTGACAAAATCATCACCACCACTATCATCATCATCATTGTCGTCATCGTCGTCGTCGTCGTCGTCGTCGTCGTCGTCGTCATCATCATCATCATCATCATCATCATCATCATCATCGTGATCAGTAGCAGCATCATCTTCGTCTTCTTCTTCATATTCTTCTTCGACTTACTCTCGATCTTGATCATCATCATCCACTTCTTCCTCTTTCTCGGTGTCTTCTTCTTCCACCACATTATACTTTATTGGCCTTCCTGTTGGATCATGTCCTAAAAAAAATGACCAACTTGGTTTATGTAGAACCTTTGAGTAAAATACCTTCTCACATTGGCTTGGAAGAACATAGGGCTCTTCCCCATTGGCTTAAACAACCTTGTATTAATCATTGGAAATCCATTGTCATGTTCAATAATAGTTCTATCAGGATCATTTTGATTGAGTCATAGTTTGTACCATTTCATGACAAAAAGAACTAATTTAAAGGAATTAAAGTCACAGTCAAGTATATCAACCAAAATACCATAGTATCAATTTCATGACTTTCGAGGATTTAAGTCATTTTTAGATGAAATATTGGTCACCTGAAAGACTGCACTTATCCCAGAATCACAAGTTCTCTTCGTGTCATCCAAATTTTTAATGCAAAATTTATAACCATTTCATAACATAGCCTTGTGGTGTTTCACCTACAATAATGTCAAACATGTATAAATTATTGCATCACGAGTTGAAAAACATACAGTTGATTAACAAATTTATAAGTATTTGGTGATCTCTTAAACCATATGCTAAATCTATTTCCTTTTGTGCAACATTGGGATCTCCATTACGATGATCTTGTATAACCAATGAAGACACAAATTCCTAGTTTAATCTATGAATATAATGTTGACATCGTTTAATCCATACCGTCATCCAATCTTGATTGTTTGCGATAAACAAATGTATTGCATCCCACTCTTTAGCATCTGTACAAAAGTAAATAGATGAATTACAACAAATTTATTTTGAAGATTAAGAATTAATTAACTACAATAACATCTCATAATTTATTACCTTTCAGTTTCCTAAATCTATCATTTCCCACCAAGTACTCCCTTTTGAATTTTTTAATGGATTCGAGATCCCAATGCAATCTATATGGGTCTTTATTGCAAGATTAGGAAGATATTGAGTAACGTATTTCAATTATATTATAAGGTTAATTCCAAAACTAGGGTTTGACCAAGGCAAACCCCTCCCCCCAAAAAACAAACTATTTTTCTTGCAGGGAAAGGTTTGGAGCAATGAATTGGAGTGCAGACCTGGATACCCTTTTCGGCAAACATTCGGGATCCAGAAACAGATTTTCTATCAGACTGTGCAGGTTAGAATCAGAAATTCTGGGTCACAATCAAAACTTTTTGGTCAGAATTGACATTCTATTTTGGGTCAGAATCAACATTTTGTTCCGGGTCAGAATCGGAGATTTTGGGTCAGAATCAAAAATTTTGGGTCAAAGGTGACATTCATTTCTGGGTCAGAATCGACATTTTATTTTGGGTTAGAATCAGAAATTTGGGGTCAAAGGTGACATTCATTTTTGGGTCAAAATCTACCTTTCTCAGGAAATAAAAAGATTTATGGGTTTTGTAGATCTCATAGTTTTGGTTCAAGAATACAGAAATCAACAGTTTCTGAGACCGTCTGATAGGGTTTTTAGGAGATTCTTTTATAGAGGTATGTATTTTATTCCATTTTCCTTTGCAAACATTTCCGGGTCTACATTCCTTATCATAATAATTAAATGTAATGTGGATAATATGTGCATAGGGTCACTTTTATGAGCAAATCTCCATTGTTCTAAACCCTATCCATATTTTCCCTTTACAATACTATACAAGGAAAGGAACTGAAAGATAAAATCATCTGGGCTCACACAGGTCGTGAGCATAGCCAACTTTCAAAAGAATATGCAAGAGTACAGGCATAGATAAGAGGATGAACATAAATAATAAGGGTACCAGACATTGCCTGAAGTGATGGATTTTTGACCTGGGTATGAATCCAGTGTGCTCCTGTTTGATCCAAAACTTGTAAAGAAAAGAGAGATGGGGGTTAGATCAAAAATATCCAAGCAATGAATGGCATCATATTACTGATCCTCATCTACAATTATGCATGTGCATAGTCAATCCATACACTTCTGAAAGAAAAACCATGCTATAGGACATGTGCACTCATAAGAATGCTGCAGAAAGGAAATAAGATACCATGTTTTTCCTCATTAAATGATCATAAACGGGGAGTACCACATAAGCAAAGATGTAAATAATGCTAGTATTAAATAGTGAGCTCATAAACAATGCATAATGCCCTAGTTTGTTGCCCGTGAGCCATCAAGACATTTCCTCATGAAATGATCATAAACGAGGAGTACCACATAGTGAACATTAACAGAAAAAAAATAAAGAGAGATCAAACACTTCACACAATGCCTTGAAGGTAATAGCAACGATGCTCTAGCTCTCAAAGCTCGCGGGTCATCAAGCATTCCAAATGCAAAGATGTAAACAATGCCAATATTAACATTTATATTATGTCATTGAATCAAAAAATGTCATCAAAATGAAATTGATTTAATGAGAAGACAAAGCTTGAATGCCTACCTCAAAGCATGGCTGCCATATGAAGATCAAATGCTAAGGAACTATGTTATAAAATTTCAAGGCATGAAATTTTATAACTGTACATATATCTTCTTGGGTAAAAGTACAAACCCGTGTCACACTTTTATAAAGGAAAAGGACCACAACATTCAAACTATTCAACTTTAACGACATAAAAGTGGCATTTGTATTTAGAATTTGAGGATGATGTAAACTGACGAAATGTGTAAAAATGGATGAAGTTTATTCTTAATTTTTTTTTTAAAATTTTTGAACAAGAATTGACATAGTTTTTAATTTTTTGAAATCCATTTTTTTATTGCTGAAAATCCAGGGTCTAGTTCCCACCAAACAAGTATATGAAAATAATCTATTTTTCCTCTCATTTTGAAATATGTTATAGATAAAATGTATAGCTAGTGCAGAAAAGAAGAAAAATTGGTTTTTAATGTATATTTTCTCTGTTATAACTACTCAAAGTTGAACTTATCTGAAATTGATAGTTTTCATCTCCCACCAAATTTCCCCTATCAAATCTACACCATTCAGAAAAAAATGACATATTCTAGAAGAAGACTCTCTCCTCTAGTGTTAAATACAAAGTTTAAATTTTCTTGATATGATTTATATTTTTTTCTTTATTTGAAGCAACATCTTCTCGAATGTTAAAATGCATACCTTGTTGTATTTTGAAATTATAATATATTAGATCTAATCAAAATACTATAAAATTTATGACAATAATCTTGACTCTGATGTCTACAAAAGAGTATTTTTAATATTTTTTTAAAATATCATTAAAAAGAGTAGGGGTTATTGAAACATCGATTTCCTGAAATATTTTTATGTCTTCGGTAATTGGTATAAAACATGCATTTAATAGACATTTCCAATTGGAAAAGTTTAACCGCTTATCTAGCTTAGCTAGAATGAATCTAGCTAGACCATATGTTTGACGAAAATTAATTTTTAGTTAGAAATACTCAAATTTGGCTGTACTGATAAGTGGTCCTAAAATGTGACACAAATTTGTGCTTTTACCCTCTTCGACTCCCCCACATTGTAAACTCAATGCTAAGGAGAAAAAAGTATGATGTCAAAAAGTATAAAATTTCATGCCTTGAAATTTTATAACATAGTATTAAATAGTGAGCTCATAAACAAGGTCGTGTCTATATAACACAATATTTGCACCTTAGTTAACAAAAAATGTTGTTAACAAAATATGTTAACAACATGTATGTTAGCCTATTGTGTTTGTTTGCAAATTACTAACACATGTTAACACAATAGGCTAACATACATGGTTTTAACATATTTTGTTAACACCATATTGTGTTAACATGTGTTTACTAAGGTGCAAATATTGTGGTGCATAGACATGACCCATAAACAATGCATGATACCCTAGCTTTCAGCCCATGATTCATCAATATGTTTCCTCATGAAATGATCATAAACGGGGAGTACCACATAGTGAATATCAACAACAAAACAAATAAAGAGAGATCAAACACTTCACACAATGCCTCGAAGGTAATAGCAGTGATGCTCTAGCTCTCAAAGCTTGCAGGTCATCAAGCATTCCAAATGAAAAGATGTAAACAATGCCAGTATTAACATTCATATTGTGCCATGAAATCAATAAATGCCATCAAAATGAAATTGAGTTAGGGTAGTGAATAGTGGCAACTTTCCCATTTCACCATAGTTAGGGCCCTCTTTTACCATGCTTTATGAGCTTTATTTATATGGTTGGTTGAGTAGTTCATTAGAATGTATATATGATCAATCAAAGAAGAAATTGTTATTTTTTGGGGTCTTTAAGTAATAACCAAGATCTATTATTTTATATTCTTATGTTCTATTTATAAACTCTTTCTTGATTGTAATTATTTTAATGTTCAAAGGACAATTAAAATCTCTTGATTGTAATTATTTTAATGTTGAAATGACCAAATAAAAGAAAGCGTCAATGGAAGAATTCAGATTCAAGAATATAAATAAGTGAAGGATTTGGGTTATGTGAAATTTTGTGCAGGAAGATTCTCCAACAACTATGGTAGAAGTACAAGTGAGTGTGAATTGCGTGTTTAATATGATTTAGTAAAAAAACTATGCTGATAATTTTTTGTTTTGTATTTTTAAGGATTTTGATCAAAAGCATATTCTGTATGTTTATGGGTAACTATGTCAGTATGGGTGATATAGAGTTTTGACATGATTGTTTATGTTTGTTTGTGGGTTACTCTTTCAATATATGTTGTAGTGTTTACCACATCTGTTACAACTGCAGAGCCCTTTCTATTTTGTTTGTTTACTTTTACAATATCACATGCACGCTAAGAAAAAGGACAGTGGAGGATAAGGATTTCCCTTCAAAGGCCCTTTGTGTTGGAGACAGTCCTTTTAACACTTGATGAACCTTTCTCTACCTATTAGTATTGCTACACTATTGTGATTTTGTAGCTTTCCATTTTCAGAAAGATGGGTTCAGGCTGGATAAGTGGAGTGATGGTAGTAACACTCTTAGTATTGGAGCTCCTGGCATGTTGTTTCTTTGGTTGTGTATCTTCCAAGGAGGTGGGTATTCATGCATGTATGATAGTATATATACATTTATTATTGACAAGGCTTGTGGTTTGTGATAAATGGTTTAATGGGGGTGTGTTGTACATGTTTATTTATAGGTATATGTTGTCTATTCAGGTGTCCATGGAGGGTTCCAACTAGAGGAAGTGTTTGAAATGCATCATTCTATGCTTCTCTCTGTCAAAGAAAGGTTGGCCCATTGTTACTATACTACATGAGTTATGCTAGTTCCTTTTTATTCTTGAGCTCTCTAACATTTTGAGGATGGATCATTGAATATCATGAGTTATGCTTGTTTCTTTCCATTCTTGAGCTCTCTAACATCTTGAGAAAAGATCATTGAATATGATAAAAAAATTGGTCTAAATAATAGACACAAGCAAATCTAGAAAGATAAATGTATTAAAGTTGTTGATAGGCAATGAAAATTCTTTGTTTCTTGGTTTTTCTAGTGTTGATGAAGCAAGGGAATCACTGCTATACAGTTACAAGCATTCTTTCAATGGCTTTACAGCTCAACTTTCTCCTACAGAAGCTTCTGCCATATCAGGTAGCTCTACAAAAACTACAATAAAAATCTATGCTTCACATGCTATTACCACAACAGTTTATGGGGGTTGATTTCATAAAATGGTTATGAAAATTTTATGTTTTCTTGACAATTCATTTAACCTACCATTCTAAGAATATGAGAGACGTGAGCTTCTTGAAATTATATGAAAATTCATGTGGGTCGATTTTATAAAATGGTTATGGAAATTTATGTTTTCTTGACAATTCATCTAAACCTATCATTCTAAGAACATGAAGGACAAAGAGATTGCTGATGGTATATGTAAGATTATGGGTTTTGTTTTGTGTGTTGAGCATGTAGATGAGGAGGTAGCTATGCTTGACAATAGATAGTACTTTAAATACTTGTCCAAAGTTCCAAAAATTGGTTTCTCTGATGTACTGATTTGTAATGTTCACGTAAATCTCACCAAAGCAAGGGAAAAAATATCAGTCAAGGCATTTTGGTATTAAATGTGTGATCATTTTGGGTTATGGTGAAGTTTAATGTCATCTTGTCCCACCCCTAGTCTTAACTAAAATTATATTTGTTATTAATATGCTTTCTTTTGGATTAGTTTGGGATCAAACATAATGATCAACAAAAATCTATCAGATCTAATTCAGAAAATAACTGTAGAAACTTCATAAATCTGATTCTATTTGTTGGCAATAATGACATTCCCACAAATATAATGTACTTCTATATACTGGATGTAGAAATGGAAGGGGTGATATCTATATTTCCAAGCAAAGGAAGAATGATGCACACCACAACGTCATCATTTTTTTTGGGTATAGATGACGGGGCACAACAAGATGAGTCTTCCTCTTCAAACACCTTGTGGAAATAGGCAAAATATGAGGAAGATACAATAATTGGGCTCCTAGATCCAGGTGCACATACATTTTAAGTTAATTATATGTACACATAGAGAGTATATTGGTCTTTCATATATGGATATGTATCTTTAATCTAAGAAAATAGAACTTAATTGAAAGCTTTACAAATGTATTTTTGACTTCAGACCTGAACTCTTTTAGAAATTTGGGTGTTTCATTCTAAAAATGAGGGGTTCTCATTTTAGTTAAAAAATTTGGCTTGAAATCCTTCTATATTTACTTAAAGATGGTGTTCATTGTATTCTCTAGAATAAATCTTGTTGTGCATATTTGAAAATTTAGTATCTCTCATTTTATATGAGAAACCCTCTTTCTTTGATCCTATACAATGTACTAATGGTACTGGTCATATTTTGATTATGTGTATATATTATTCCCTCACTTTATACATTGATTAGTATTTATGGCTTATAAATTTATTGTATCATTTTACATGGGTCTCTCTGTTGTGCTGCTATGACATAGTGAAAATGATGACACATTGATCATTTAATTTTTTATGTTTATTTTGGTCACTATGATGTCTCCCTCATGGCACTATATTTTAATTCCTTTGGTTGGTACTTAATTTTACTTTGAATTTATATCATACTCTTTATTTCATCCCTTCTCCTAATTTGAAGCAGTAATAACTCTTCAACTTATTTTTAGTAGCATTTAGATCTTCACATATTCCTCTAGCTCCACTGTCTCCTAAGAATCATCTTCATGGTTTGATATATATACAGTAGTTACCTCATTGTACATTGGTAACCTAATTACTAGATGAGTGACTACGATACCCTAGTTTGCATTATTAGATAATCTTGTTTAATCTATGCTCATTTCATAAAAAGATACATGTAAAGGAAAATAATTTTTTGCATCTAAAGATTACATGTATATATATACCAAATAACTTGTATATACTATACAAGGAAAGGAACTGAAAGATAAAATCATCTGGGCTCACACAGGTCGTGAGCATAGCCAACTTTCAAAATAATATGCAAGAGTACATGCATATATAAGAGGATGAACATAAATAATAAGGGTACCATAAATTGCCTGAAGTGATGAATATTTTACCTGGGTATGAATCCAGTGTGCTCCTGTGATCTAGAACTTGCAAAGAAAAGAGAGACGGGGGTTGGATCAAAAGATATAAGCAATTAATGGCATCCTATTACTGATCCTCATCTACAATTATGCATGTGCATAGTCAAGCCATACACTTCTGAAAGAAAAACCATGCTACAGGACATGTACACTCAGAAGAATGTTGCAGAAAGGAAAGGAGATACCATGTTTTTCCTCATGAAATGATCATAAATTGGGAGTACCACATAGTGAATATCAACATCAAAACAAATAAAGAGAGATCAAACACTTCATACAATGTCTTGAAGGTAATAGCAACAATTCCCTAGCTCTCAAATCTCACAGGTCATCAAGCATGCCAAATGCAAAGATGTAAACAATGCCAGTATTAAAAAGTGAGCTCATAAACAATGCATGATGCCTAGCTTGCAGCCCGCGAGCCATCAAGATATTTCCTCATGATATGATCATAAACGGGGAGTACCACATAGAAAATATCAACGGTAAAACAAATAAAGAGAGATCAAACACTTCACACAATGCCTTGAAGATAATAGAAATGATTCCCTAGCTCTCAAATCTCGCGCATCATCAAGCATTTGAAATGCAAAGATGTAAACAATACCAGTATTAAACAATGAGGTCATAAACAATGCATGATACCCTAGCTTGCAACCCACGATCCATCAAGACATTTCCTCATGAAATGATCATAAACGGGGAGTACCACATAGTGAATATCAACAGAAAAACAAATAAAGAGAGATAAAACACTTCACACAATGCCTTGAAGGTAATAGCAATGATGACCTATCTCTCAAAGCTCGCAGGTCATCAAGCATTCCAAATGCAAAGATGTAAACAATGCGAGTATTAACATTCATATTGTGCCATTAAATCAACAAATGTCATCAAAATGAAATTGATTTAATGAGAAGACAAAGCTCAAATGCCTACCTAAAGTCATGGTTGCCATATACCAAGATTCCAATATTCCATAGTTAGGGCCCTCTTTGCGCACGACGGTATGCGATCACAGAAATTAGAAATGATCCTTTCTTTTTATTTTTTGTTTATAATCACGTGGGTGTCAAACTTACAATGGTACCGTCTCTATTACAAAAACATCAGGGGCACTTGGAAAAACACAAAAATTACACACAAATGGTAGTGTCATTGCAAATTGGCGTTTCAACCACAAATGTTGTAGTGACAATACTTACGGAGCTCACAATTCATTTGTGAAAAAGCCCTAAATATTTCATGAAAAATGGCAACTACATATGAGTTTCCAAGATCAAAAATGCGAAGGACAAGAAGATAAACCTGATTAAGAACTCTACATGTGAAGAGCCCAACTATAAATTTTGTCCTGAGGTTGCTTCTCAACCCGACGACCAAGGAGCATTCTCAAGTATACGTCCTAGGGTTTTGTTGATTGAAGACATCCAAGCATACATCCACTGCAAGGTTGCAGAGATTGGAAATATTGAGATTGAAGAAGCTTATAAGAAGTTATCCTAGGACAGACAACTAAAAGATGAACACAAACACATTGAGGTGAAAGGGTTAACCAATGCGCTACTATTCCTAACATAGTTCAAAACTAGGTGGATTCGCATAGTACTCAGCTGAGTACATGATATAAAAATGTGGTTGGATGAACCAAAAATGATCACAAGGGATGTGATCCATGCAGTGATAGGTTACCCCATAACTGAGAAGGCTAAGGCCCTAAAGAACCCGAAAAGAGAAGAAATTGAGAAACTCACTAAAGCTGAGTGGGATGGTAGAAGTTTGAAGGTTAATTCAATTACCAACCCCGAGATGAAATTTGGTGAATATGTGGTTGGATATAAAATATTCCAAGCTAGCAGAATAAACAACATAGCATGTGGAACAGTTTATATTGCATATAAAATTGTGAAGAAGGGACTACAACTCAATATATCCAAGATGCTACTAAAGCAAGTAGAAGAAAATATGAGAACAATTAGATCTACCAGATCTAGTACATGTAAGTTTGGTTCCCTCCTTATGTGTATACTCTTCTATTTTCAGAACTTCTTTCCTTCTATTGGTAATGTCACTTGGGAAACAAACCGACCCATTACTGCACAGATAAGTGACTTCATTAAGTCATTAGGAGATAACTTCACACCATTAATGGATGACTACTTTGCCATATTTAAGACTAGGATGGAGAAAAGGATGAGAATTCTCGCTCAACTAGTAGAGAAATATAAGGATGAGATATGTTTTATGGTGGACACCGAAACCACTCTCATCAAACCTGCACTACTAAGAACATCATGGTTACCACCACTGGACTATGAGATCAACATTGATCAGGCTACAAAGACTATTGAAGCCTCACTAATTGAATCAATGGACAAATCATTGAGAAGATTTGGCACATATGAAGAAGCTCAGTCTAGAATCAAGACTAGCTTAGTAGTGAAGAAAATCGACAGGAAGAAAAAAAAATGGTGAAAACACTTGAGAAGAAATTGTCGGTAAATGATGAATAATTGGAACAACAAGATGACACTGAGGGATAGTCACCCATCAGTGAAGGTGAAGATTCAAGTGACTCTAAGTCTATTAAATCAGATGCACCACCTGCCAAGAAAGAAAAGGTTGTAAATGTAATGGATGCATCAAGAAAAAGGAGTAAAACTACGAATGAGGAAGACTCACCACCAGCAAAGAAAGGTACTATGAGGATTTATCAGAAAAGAAAGCCTCAAATTGGGAAATCAGCACCGAGGCGAAGAAGGAAATACAAAAGAGAAAAGGAATATAAGGATGATACTGCTAAAGTAAAGAGAGAGAGAAAAGACTCCAAACTGAGAAGGCCAAGATACCTAAGACAATTGATGAGATTGTAGATTCAATCATCAATTTAGGCAACATATCACATCGCAAGGTTAGACAATGGCTAACCTTGTCTCCCGGAGATCAGAATACGATAGAGGAAGCTATAATTAAGGCAATGGTTGCATACAAGTATGTTCCCATAAAATTCAACAACAAGCTTCTATAAGATCTCAATGAAAAAATATAAGCAAGATGGACATATGCCTTTCATACAGAGAAACAAACGAGGGAAAGATCCCTAGTTGCATTCATACCACCCGAGTCAATATTTCAGGAAATTGATGAAATGATGAAGGAGCATAAAAAGAAATTTTTAGCTAAGATAAGAGCTTACAAAGTACTATAGGGTAGATTAGAAGACATTGAAAAAGAAAGCAATAAGATTTGGAATGAAGTTTTAAATCCACCTGACCAAGTATTGGCTGTAACTGAGACACCTCACATTGAGGAAAAGGAGGCCACATTGATCCCTGAACATATCTTCATCAATGACATCGAGGATTTCAATCCATTTGATTTGACAAAAGAGGAAAGTAAGGATATGGTTGATTTACCTCAGATATTACAATCATTAGGGGAAACACCAGAGATCACAATCAAAGATATAACTCTTATTGATTGTGATGATGATCCCAAAAATGATGAAGATGTAAATGTTGCCACTGGGAAAACAAAAGAAAAGGAGACAATAGATGTTGCACAGGAAAATGTACCAGGTCACATGCTTTTATTGATACAAGCTATCAATATTATAACAGAAGAAAAAGAAAAGACACCTGAGCCTGATCAAACATACAAAAGAGAAAGGTGATGAAGATGGGAAGAAACAAGATACAAATGAGGAGCAGAAAGAAACAAGTGGAGAGGATAAACCAAGTGATGCCACTACCAAGGAAATCAAAGAGATAAACAAGTAAGAAAATATAGACAAGGTTGATGTAGATACGTCTACTACCAATCAACATGTCAACACTGAGCAGCACACAAAAGGCACCACACCTCCCACGCAATCACCAAAGTCAAAAGAACTATAGAAGGAACTTGCTATGGTACTACATTCCCCTTCTTCCACCAACATACTGAAGAAGAAGAAGAAGATTAAAGCACCGGTCACACTTGAAGAAATTAAAGACATACCCGACTGTGATCCAAGGACACTGGATCCTGAGTCACTAACCAAATATGGTGAACTATGAAAAAGAAAGGCACAACAGGAAAAGCTCAAAAAGGAGCACAAGAATACACATGTACTGGAAACAACAAAGGAAATACTAATGCAAATAGTACTTGACATACAAATTGATCAAAATGAACCAATACTTGATCAACTCTCAACTCTCACCGAGGCAATCACTAATCAGAATGTGGACGCTGAGAAGGTCATAGAAGAATGAGCAGAAGAGAAGTACCACTATAAGCTCACTGAGAAAATCAGCCAAGAAGTGGCAGAGAACAAGGTAAAACTTTTTGAACTGGTAAATTCATTGGAACCTCTTATTTCAGAAGTGGTTACCTTAGTTCAAAATTTACATGCACACTAGAGCACTTCACTAAAGAGAATAGTGAAAAGATAGCAAAGATAGATACAAATCTATAGGCTAGTGAACAACGTTTGACAACCGATGCAAATGCATTCCAGTTGCATTATAAGAATATTGTAGAATCTAAAGGGTTGAGACTTGAGATACAAAAGACTGAAATAAAAATCAGAGATGATGTAACTGAACTCCAAGCTCTATTACTACCGAATCTCACATTGTTGCAACAACACATGACTTCAGCAAAAACATTGATTGCCACCCCAGAAATGTCAGTCACCGAGAGTATATATGAAATGCACACCAGAATCAATTTGGAACACATGACCCTAGAACACCTCAAGGATCAATGGGAGAAGAAAATGGCACACATTCAGAAATCTAATACTGACATATTTGACAAGTTGTAAGTACTACACCTTTGTCATTATTTTCAAAAAAGGGGGAAAATATATGTATAGTATACATTAAAAAGGGGAAAATCCAAAGGGGGGAAATTTAGAAAGAGAAAATGTACCAAGGAAACTTGTACATACACTGTACCAAGGCATACACATAGGGGGAGTCAATAACAAGGTAAACACTTGGTGTATATACTGAACATATCAGTTTGCACATATCAGTTTTTGATACTAATGCCAAAGGGGGGGATTGATAATCCTAAAGGATCATAAGTTTGTCATTAGTATACAAGGAAACAATTTTTGAACCGTCGGTTACATGATCACTGAGTGACAGCAAACAGACAAGCGCAAAGGTCACCAAAATAGTCAAGTGCTGAGGTCACCGAAAAATATATTAGCACAGTGATCACCAAAATCAGTGATCACCGATAGCACTATCACTGACAAACAGTTTACAGAGTAAACCGAGAGAACAGTTCACAAAGTAACCCGACTAAAAAATTACAGAGTAAACCGAGCACAAACTACAGAGCATATCGAGCACCAGTCTATCGAGAGATGGTTTTATTCTTGAGAATAGAGGATTTGAGATACACGTCAGATAAAGCACTTAAGTTTTAAATATAGCTTTATGCTTAGCTATAAAATGATTTCTTGAGGATCAAGTAAAGCATGTGTAATTATTTTAATTAGTTTAACTAATTGTAAACACGCAAACTAGGAGATCAAGGTCAAGTTGTAAACCTTTGATCATAGAGTTTTTCTTGTAAAGCGTGAAACCTAATTAGGTCAAAACCTTTGTATATATATGTATAATCAATCAGAACATGATGATTATAGCCGCAACAGACATCTATGGATCAGACAGAGAGTTTCATGTAGAAGGACACAAAAGGAAGAATTTGGTTACGAAGAACTAGATTCAACGCTACCAAGCATAATAGAGGTATTAATCAATCATAGTAAGGTGATATAGTTTTTTGTGAACTTAATGGATCTGTATTCAACAATTCAAGATTGCAAGTTATCAGGTCAATAAGTATTTTTGAATTCTCTCTAACAATTGCAGCAAATATAAGAAAGATTTTAAGAAGGTGGACTTAAGAGTCTTATTACTCTTAACCGAGTGCACACTTAACAGTGTTGTTAAAATATTTTAATAGAGTATACTTAACAAGTCTAACATGTGACTCCTAATAGGGTAAGATCATCAGAAGTGATCACACTTGTAGCCTTAACTGACACCTTCCATTCTGCAGATAGTGAGGCTTTGTGGGTTTCATCCCCACCGTAGTTTTTACCTTCTAACAGGGGTTTTCTGCGTTACCAATTCTTGTGTTATGTGTACTTGAATTTCATGAATGATTACATGCAATTACATTTATGTTTTGATATTATATGCATAAGGTAGAAAAGCAATATGGTCGGTAATGCAAGTAAAGATTACTAAAGGTTAAAGTGATAAAAGTTTTAAGGGTACTGATTCACCCCTCCCCTCTTAGTACACACCATTCCATTATTCCAACACTTATTAGTCCCATTTCACCAGTAACGCTTGTTTTCCAATAGGCTTATTACATGAGAATTCCATCTACACCTGTCTCATGCTAGAAATCTGACTTTCAGGTGATTTGATCAAAATTGATTGATAAACACCATTAATTTAGAGCTATTATAATCAGAATCAAAAGGAATAGTTTATAGCATCAAACAAATGTTCAATTATGGTTTATTGTGACAAGTTATATTTTGAATACTTCTTTTGCAGAATAGGGCTAATTGCAGACCTAAAATGGGGGATAGTTAACATAGTTAACAAGATTTTTCCAAATTAAATTAAGTAATCCTATAGGTCTAAAGATTATATCATCTTATAGTGGTCTAATTAATTAAGTATGCAGGGTATCTGAATGAGTGAGTTTTTTGAAGAGTATAACTAATTTAGCAAGTTTGAGATTTTTAAACCAAAAACAATGTTGGGAGGGCTAGAAGACCTAGATTTATTGTTTGAAGGAAGAAGTAAAGGTAATGTTTTGAAGCAAATAATAATTGTTGTTATTGTGTATATTTCAAGATTCAACTGTGTCAAATTTTTCAATTAGCATTATCTTATATTAAAAATATAGATAAGAATATTTGAGAACTAGTTTTACACATCACCTAAAATAGACTATTCATTATACTACATACTAATTACTCAAAAATAAAAAATTAATAATTAAGGATAAAAATCAATTAAATAAAAATTAAAACTAAATGAACATTTTTTATTTATTAAATAATTTATAATGATGGGCTAAGTTTGGGTGGATATAAAACATAAACCAAAATCTAATCTAACATTTCATAGAACTCGTAGGCAAATTTGTTTGTGCGCTCGAATGTACTTGGCGCCAAGCTAAACATTTCATTCCAAAATCATTTGAATGGAGGAGAACTCGCAAGAAAAGTTGTTCGCGCGCCTAAATGTGGTTGGCGCCAAGCTTAATGTTCTTTCTACCCTTGCCTTTGCCATAAAAATCTGCTACTATTAGATTTGGATATAATGAAAGGTAAACAACGTGCTCTATTTCCCTAGCAAAAGTAACAAAATAATTGATTCTTTATTTCCCTAGATCAAAAATTCATTCTTTATCATTGTAATAATCATAAGCTATTTGGTGATTTACAGGTGATACTCCTCCGCCACGGTGACAATAATATAAAAGATAAAAAAATGCATTCAATCACTTTGGATAAGGGTTTGTTCAATGTATTACCAGGTACAAAGCAAATCTTATTTACCTATTTTGTTATTTCGGGTTTCCAAGTAGCTCTTGTATTCCCTTCTTTAAAAAATTGATCTTATTTTTTTTAGGGAAATCTTGCTTGCACATATTTGAGTTTATATTTGAGCTTGCTCTGAAGAGGCAATAGAACTAAATAATGTTTTTATATCTGATAGATAATGAGTATTTTGAGAAAAAATATTTACAACATCACCCTCAACAGCATCACCAAGCATTCTTTTATCCATATCCTTTAAGGATATTGAGGATATTTTATCTTTTAAAGCTCCATTTGTAAAGAAACTCTTTCTAGTCTCATCAAACACCTGATACTTAGCCAGTGTGCATTTAACAAAACCCAAAGTAGCTTGCTTTGTAACTTTGTTTCCTGCACTCTTAGCACTAGATGCATTTTTTCCTTGTCCCATGTGCCTCCTATATGGTAATTCCACCATCTTGTTCATGGAAAGAATTTCACGATCTATTTCTTCATCTTTCTGAATTTTGGACATATTAGGCATCTACTTCAATAAAATATTCCTCTGTGATGTAGAGCATCCTGAAAAACCATTCATTCTCCTAGGATCATTATGACCCAATCAATATCTTTCAACACATTCTTGTTCAAAAAGATTCAAAAAATGTATTGCGCAAAAAAGACTCAAGGAAGCTTATGCTTATTGGAAACATAAATCATAAAGGAACTGATTAGAGAATTCACTTATCTGAAAACCTTAAAAATTAGGGTAATTGATCATTGATATTGAGATAAGCATTTACAAATTTTGACAATACTCAAGAGTTTGCTTTTTCCAAAAATATCTATTCTAATGAGTATCAATCGGGGGGCTTACACTACAAAATAATGCAAATGAAATTTTGCAAACAATTATTTGTAGAAATATAGCGGAAGCTCATCCTTCTAGGGCCACCTATGATGAGCAGCCAACCATCAAAGATATATAAATGGTGCAACAAGGTCACCCTCACATCGAGTAGTCTTATAACCTCTCACCTCAGCTCTGTCCCAGTAATGAGGAAACATGGTCTTCACCATGGCGGTGGAGACATCTGAGTCAACTTGTCTATACTACGTAGTACCAGTAACGCTGCAGGAGAGAGAAATATAGAATGTATCAATAGATATGCTATCATAAGGGTTGTATGATTGAACATTGTCAATCTTACAAACTAGGTCCTCTCTAATAATCTTGACCCTATCCCTAATAGGAAGGGTGTGGATGACTGGATCCTCTAATCAAGAACATCAATAGCTCGTGTCAATCAAGCTATGGTACTAGCAAGTAACTACTCCCTGCCCTATCTAGAGTCAACAGATCTATGAGAGGAGTGGTCACTACCACCTCCTGTACACTAGCCTCTCCAGATTCTACAGGTGATTCCTCTCTACCGATGCCATGTGATAGAAAAAATAGATCTATATGCTCGAAAGTATAAAGAAGAATATATGTAAATCTCTGCACATGTACATGGTCCAATTCTAATTTAATTATATAAATTTAAACACATGTGTTACAAATAAATAAACTTGAAAACACTTGAATACATATACATTTGAAAGAAAAATGATTTAAAATCATATACATACATGTGTGCATATTATCTAACGAAAAGAGGTTTTGAGTTATGGTTCAATTTTGTCTAGGTTTACAACTAGCCTAGTTGAATGTAGATTAATGTTGAATGTTTAGGTTTAGGGATCAACTTGGTTGATTTATCAATTAGGTTTAGGGTTAATTTTTTTGTGGTTAGCCCATTCATGTTAGTTCCTAGTGTTCTAAGGTTTATGTTGGCTCATGTTCCAGTTTCACATGTTGATTTCATGTTAGGGTTCATGTGTTGGTTTACCATGTTAGGGAACTTATGTTGGTTTCTTGTACGTGCTCTAGTTGAAGGTTGGGGTTCATTTTGGTTGAACATATTATGGTTTATTTCTCAATTGGGTTTAAGGATCTACTTTTAAATTAGGTTTACATGGTTAGGGTTCATATATGTTTGTTTAGTGTTAGGGTTTATGTTGGTTAATGTTCCAGTTTCAAGTTAGTTTCTAGCTAATTTCATGTCATGATAGATAAAATAGAAAAAATAAAACAAAAATACATGTATGTTCGAAATAAAAATTCAATTTAGCACGTTAAGGTTTACATTGATTTATGTTTCAGTTTCATGTGTTGGTTTCATGTTAGGGATCAATATGGTCAGGGTTTCATGTTAGGGTCCATGTTAAGGTTTATGTTAATTTATGTTTCAGTTTCATGTTAGTGTTTGATGTTGGTTTCATATTAGGGTTTCACATTTTAGGGTACAATGTTATGTTTCATATGAACTTTTTAATACTAATGTTTTCTAATGTCTTGTAACATTTTCCTAACATTTTACTAAGGTTTTGTTAGGGTTCAATATGGTTAGGGTTTCATGTTAGGGTTCAATATGGTTAAGGTTTCATATTAGGGTTAATGTTAGAGTTAATGTTGATTTATGTTTCAGTTTCATGTTGGTTTCATGTTTTGTAACATTTTCCTAATGTTTTGAAACATATGTAATAAAACTAAATTAATTAACTAAGTAACATTTTTCTAATGTAATATTTTCCTAATGTTTTGTAACATTTTCCTAATGTTTTGAAACATATGTAATAAAACTAAATTAATTAACTAAGTAACTAACATATGATCTTAACTGAAAAAAAAAATTAAAATCTACATAAAATGATATTTTATATTTTCTAAAATTAAAAATAACAAAATTAAAATAAAAAACATCAAATAATAGTACAACTACATTAATTTAACAAAAGAAAATTTAAAAAACATTTAAAAAAACATTAGAAAAAAATATATAAAAAAATCCTACCTATTTTCGGCCCAAGTTCTCCTATTTCGCTCTACAATTCTCGAAAGTCGCTCAGTGCAAATGAGCCGCTCTAACCAAATTTTGGGGTATATATGGGTTTGAAGGGTTCCGACCGAAACTGTTTCAGCCAGACCAGGTCTGATCAAAACCCATCTGCCACATCAATGCCACATGGCACCGCGTGTGTGCCACACATGTACAGCCAGACATGTTTCGGCTGAAACTGGTCTGGTTGAAACAATGAAAATAGTCCTCAAGTGTGACACAAATCCATAATTTTACCCAAGTTGATCATCCTTAATAGCAATAAATCCAATTTCATCATAATCAACATCATCATCAGATATGCCTTCACTAGCATAATAACATTCCTTGTCTTTTGAATACTTTGATTTACAAAACTTAGGTTTGTGTTTTGGAACCCTTGTAGGACATCGAGATGCAAAATGACCAATTTTGTTACATAAAAAACATTTGAAAGGTAACTTACCTTCAAATTTATCGTTACCTCTCTTTTCTCTTCTAGCGATTAGGGCTACCACTTCATCTAGCTTTCTTTCTTCCTCTTGTATTTGTTCCCATTCATCAGCATAGTCTCCAAGTTCTTCCCTCAAGTCACTATTGTTAGTGCTTGCAATTTCAGATAAGGTCTTTTTGTTTCTATGGACAGTCACCTTGAATGTTGACTCTACTTTAGGTAAAGAATCTCCCAGTTCTGCAGCCTCAAAAGTAATTATCTTTCCAATCGACATCTCTCTAGTAAATGTTGGTGTCAATGGTATAATCTCCTCTATAGCTTGTACTTTAATTTTGTATACAGTTATTAGAGATCTTAGTATCTTCGCAATCACTTCTTCCTCATTGTAAGTACCTCCAAAGTTTTTGATGCTAGTAACTACTTCAGTAATTATCTGTGCATATGTCTTAATGTTCTCATCATCTCTCATCTTCAATGATTCTATCTTTGTCTTCCATTTTTTTAGCTTTACCTATTTAGTAAACTTATCTCTTATATATAGTGTTTCCAATCTTGTCCATATCTCATGTGCAGAATCTAGGTCTTTTACTTCTGTGAATTCACCTTGAAAAAGTGCGTTGATAAATTATTCCCTTGTGACCATATTACATGAAAAATAACTTCTTATCATCTTGAGTAGCTTTCTCCAATTCATCCTCAGTTGCTATCTTTTCCTTTCTTTTCATGATCATTCAGTAGTCGATTCCCAAACATAGCAAATGTGTTCTTATCTTTTTCTTCCAACTGTCAAAGTTTTCAGGATCAAATTTCAAACTATCCTTCTTGTAGTAAGTCATCTTCAGGATCACCTCAAGTTAAGTTTTCTCTCTAAGGACCAGCAGCTCTGATATCAATCGTTGGAAATAATAGTCCACAAGCACAACTGAGAGGGGGGTGAATTAGTTGTGATACAGATTATTAAACTTTAAAATTTATAAACCAAATCCATAATGCAAATGATAACACAGTAAATTCCAACACAATAACACAATACCTGTTGTCAAGGAAACCATGTTAAAGGTAAAACCCCGGTAGGAATTAGAACCCACTGTTAATTTTAGATCAGATTTATATGTCTTTTAATTTTCTTTTCAAAATCCAATATACATATATATAATCTCAATATATATAATATATATTTAATCACAATATATATATATATATATATATATATATATATATATATATTACTAATATAATAA
>MU226130.1:907437-936524 GCA_018584345.1 Thuja plicata
TTCTTGATAGGAAATATATAAAACTTGAACTCACTATTTTCTGTACTTAGCACTTATCTATTTCTGTGTAAGTAAGAAACAGTTCATTCATAATATTTATATTCATTGTAAAGTAATAAAGAGTCACATCTATGATAGACGTGACTCCCCAAGGAGTCACACCTATCGTAGGCGTGACTGTTCTTCATAATGCATTCCTTTTAAAACTTAACATATAAACCATCGGCGAATTAATATAACATATGCCGTATAATTATAAGTCTTTGATAACATGTCGTCGATCAATATAGTGAATCGCGGTTGTCAATAATATAGTTGATTTGTATACCGATACAAGTCGGTATTAATATGAAACGCTAATACAAATCTGTTTTAAACCGATATCAATCGGTATAATATAAATATTATTTATTTCATCAATTATAATATGCATATATATATATATATAATATCATTATTATATATATATATATATTAATATGCATATATAATATAGAATAACATTATCTCATAATAATCATATATGTATATTGATATATATATAATAATAATATCATTATTATTTATATATATATATTAATATGCATATGTAGAATAATATTATCTCATAATGATGTTTATTTAATTCAATGTTAAGATCATTTTATCTGATCGAAGCTATAAACATCAACACCCACAAATTATGTATTGAGAGTATAGTATCCCTGTTAGGAGCTTATTACAACATTACAGTACATAGTACCTGTTAAAGAACACACCCTGTTAGGAGTCAAGAGTAACAGTGGGCTCACTACCCAGTCATACTGCCCAAAGAAGGTTAAAGCCACCCTCAAGGATTTACAATCCGAACAAGTGTATATAGAAAATATACAATCCAGTGAACTGTCTGATAGAAACTATCTTTGCTTGGTCAGTTCCAATGAAGTATTATAATCACCAACATTACTCTACATCGAGCAGCCAATCAAGCCTCACAACTTCCACACTTCTCTATCTTCACAATCACATTCTACCATCACTATCACATCTTTTCAAAAGAAAAGATCTCTCATATATACCCTAATAAAATAATTAATTAGGTCATCCAATTAAGCTTTCCCAATGTACAAATAATTATTTAACCCCTTGCTAAGATACATAAGGTACCTAAAACAAGTAAACATCAATTACAATACATCAGATATACTCCAAGATCCACAATCCATGCTTACAATCCATTAAACATGTTACATCTCTGAAGTTAGCCACCAAATAGGTCTCCTCTAGAATACACGCCACAACTGACATCACCAACATGTTCATGAATATTGATCAACAACAAACATTCCTCAATATGTCTTCTATCATCCCTTAATCTCACATCACCTGAAACATCTTTGCCTGTAAGATATACCCAAAACACAGACCTTCTCTGTCAAGCATCACTGTCAAAATCCAAAAACCAGTCTTCACTAAAACATCTGTAATATCACCAGTATGCAATATTAAGCCAAACAACCTCAGGAATAAGGTCATCACACATCCTTCTTCATATCCTTATCTTCAATCGTTCTGATTCATCCATACAATTTATGTATACTCTGTCAGTCAAATAACCAGTCTGTTCTCTCCACAGAAACATATGTTGACATCAGTGACAAAACATGAATGCCAACAGCATCAGTAGTACCCAATTCTGATATCATTCAAAAACACATCTATAAAATCCAATCATATATATTTCTCATTAAAATTATTTAAGATAACTATGTCCTACCTCAACATCAACATGCTTGATAACAATAATGACATCCATGATAATTTAATCAAATAATATTAAGGGTAATACCACACATAAGGAACCCAAAAAAGCATATGCAATTATTAAAACTTAATGCAACCAATTAGAGATCAAAATATACTTAACGTTCCACATTCTAAGATTATAAATATCAAAATTTTATTCTATAATATAACATAATAAAATGAAAGTAGTATTATAATCCATAACTGATATGCACATAATAATAGATATAATCATTGGTAATCCTATTTCATGAAATTACATTAGATTAGAAACTATCTAAATTTCATACAATTACCTGTTGCAATGCCCCATATGAATGCATCCAAAACTTGATTATGAAAGTTTATCAAAAGCTATCATCGAATAGCAACCACGTGTCTATGGAAGTAAAGATAAGATAAGATAAGATAAGACAGTTCTGTTGGAAATGAGATAAGTAACTAAGAGGGGAGGCGTGAATTAGTTAATACAAAAACAAATCCAAGTCCCTTAAATGTCTTAAACAAAACACTCACTGTTGCTCGGTCAACATAGATATTTTACAGTCACTTGGTTAACAAAGAAAATCTTAAGATATTAACTCTGATTGTCTTTAGTAATTAATTTGCAGAAACATAAACCATAAAGAAAATGAAATGTACATAGATAACACGGAGATTTAACGTGGAAACCCAATATGGTAAAAACCACCAATTGCAACTAGTTACTGATTTTCACTCTTCTGAAGTGAGCCCTATTAGGAGTCAACCATGTTAAAGGTTACAATAACACACTGCTAGGTGTGACCCTATTAGAGGATTTAATCACCCTATAAGGATTGGCCTTGCTAGAGGTCTTCAAACACTTCAATATAGAAATGTCACCTTCTGAGAGGATTTACAAAAGACTTTTAAGTCTACTATGTTAAGAGATTTGATACACTGCTACAATTGTTAAAAGTAAGAATGGATTGACCTGATTGTATATGCAACTGTCTTTGTTAATTCAGATCTTTCTCTATTTGTAAACTGGATCCTCACTGATCAAATGTTCTATTGTAGCTCCTTCTGGATGATCTGTCTTCAATCATAATCCCATCTGATTTCGCCTCTTCTCTTCATATCATGTTCATCCACTAATTCAATTACTTCACACACACTGTTCTCAATCCAAACTTGACCTTATATATATAATAGACCTTGTCAAGTCGGCCTCTATAACCTTCCAAATAAATAATAAAACTCAAATATGTCGGCCTCATATTCCCAATTAAACATAAAATGTAATCATCTATTAGTCGACTAACACTAACTGTTTAACTCGGTCAACACTAAAATTCTTCAACGCCCGACCAACACTGTAATGCCCGAGTGAACTCGGTCAGCACTGAAGTTCTTCAATACCCAACTGAGCTCGGAGAACACTAAGATCACTTGGCATACACTAACTGTGCTCATTTTGACTGTAGACATTTGTGTAACATCACTACATAAGTACATATACATGTGTACCATCAATGACAATACACAATTGAATAATTGTCATCAACAATCTCCCTCTTTGGCATTGATGGCAACACAACATGTCATAATACAAAGAATTTTAGAGCAATAGTAAGATGAATCAAATTTTATTAATGTTTTTAGCTTCATTCTGATTCACATCCATAAGACTCCTTCTGTCAACAATAACTGAGATAAAATTCTCCCTCTTACATCTGTCTATGTCTTTGATAAAGTTCTCCCTCTATCATCAATCTCTCCATCAGTAATATTTACTGTCATATAGTAATCACTCCCTCTTTCACTGATCATTATGACATCATTAATCTCTCCCTCTTTGACAACCAATTCCAAAGACACCAACATCAAGTTGTAATGTACCTAAATGTACTGATTCATATGCAATGAGCTCTGATAATCTGCATCAACATGTTTTATCTATTATGTAGCTCGGTTGATGCATCACTAAACAGTTCTTTAGTGAACCTCAGTTAGGGGAATCACCCCTAGCTTTCCTCTGAGATACAAGAATGCATCCTTAGGTAAAGGCTTGGTGAATATGTTTGCAACTTGTTCTTTAGTATTCACATATTCCAACCTTACTTCTTTGTTCTGAACCAATTCTCTCAACAAATGATACTTTATTGCAATATGTTTGGTCTTGGTATGCATCACAGGGTTCTTTGAAATGTTAATGGCACTAGTGTTGCCACAGTAAATAATAATTGGTTCTTTGATATCTTCCTTCATACCTGACAATAACTATTTGAACCATATGACATTTTAACTATTGGCTATTGCAGCAACATACTCTGCCTCTACTGTAGACTGAGAAATGCAGTTATGTTTTTTACTAGTCTAGGAGACTAACCTCTTTCCAAGAAAGAATGCTCCACCACTTGTGCTCTTCCTATTGTCAACACTTCCTGCCCAATCAGCATCAGTAAAAGTCCTTAAGTCAAAGTTTCCTCCTTTCTTATACCATAATCCATAATCATTAGTACCTTTAAGGTATCTCATAATCCTTTTGATAGCCATCAAATGATTTTCTTTAGGATTAGTTGAAAAACTTGCAACAATACCAACTGTTAATGCAATATCAGGTCCGGTGTGAACAAAATATTTTAGTTTACCAATCATGGACCTGTAGGTAGTCTAATTTACCTCCTTTGAATCATCATCCTTAGACAAATTATGTCCAGTAGACATAGGTGTCCCAACTAGTCTGGAATCTTCCATTCCAAATTTCTTCAGTATCTCTTTGATGTATTTTGACTGAGTAATGTAGATACCACCCTTCATCTGTTGAACTTGTAAACCAACAAATAATTTGATTTCACCAAACATAGACATCTCAAATTCCTTACTCATAGCTACAGAGAATGCTTTGCATAAATCATCATATCTAGTAAATAATATATCATCAAAAAATATCTCTGCTAATAGTATCTTGTCTTTAGGGCCTTCTTTGATGGACAAGATACCATTATCATTAGTTCTCTAAAATCCAATACTTACTAGATAACCATGTTGTCTTTCATACCAGGCTCTTGGGGCTTGTTTCAATCCATACAAGGCTTTGTGCAGTTTGAAGACCATATTCCTCTTATTAGGATCTACAAAGCCTTCAGGTTGGTCAATATAGACTTCTTCTTCTAGGATTCCATTCAAGAATGCAGATTTTACATCTATTTGATATACCTTGTATCCTTTGTGTGCAACATATGCCAGAAGAGTTCTGAATCCTTCAATTCTTGCAACAGGAGCAAAAGTTTCTCCATAATCAATACCCTCTTCTTTAGCATATCCTTTACATACTAATCTGGCTTTATTTCTAGAAACTTCACCTTTTAAATTCATCTTATTTCTAAAAACCCATTTAGTACCAATTACATTCTTGTCTTTTGGTCTAGGTACAAGAGTCCAGGTCTTGTTCTTTTCTATCTACTCAATTTCTTCATTCATTGCTTCTATCCAACTTTCATCATTCAATGCATCATTGATAGATCTAGGTTCAATTTCACTAAGAAAACATGTACCTTTAATTTTGTTCCTTGTCATTATTCCTTCTATTTGATCTCCAATTATTTGTTCATGTGCATGATGCCTTCTGACATATTTGGCAAGTACAGGATCCTTCCTTCTTGATTCTGGGCTTGCTCCACTATGTTCACCATGCTCAAATATTCTATCTTGTTCTTCTATCTGATGCTCGGGTTCCACTGTCTGAGACTTGGGTGTCATTGTCCATGACTCGGATCCCTCTGTCTGAGACTCGGTTCCCTCTGTCTGTGACTCGGTTTGCTCTGCTAGAAGATCAGGTTGCACAGTTTGTAACACATTTTGTACTGATGAATTCAATGGTTGACAGGATTTTTGTCCAATTACCATTGCTTGTGTCTTAGGTATAGTATCAGGTTCATAGTACACAAAAATTTTGTAGTCCTCAGGCTCTTTACTTCTTTGTTCTTCACATCTTTCTGCAAACTCATCAATTCTTACATGTACACTTTCTATGACTTTGTGAGTAGCAATATTCAAAAATTTATATGATTTTGTTTTACAGGAGTAGCCTAGGAATATGCCTTCATCTTCTTTTACATCAAATTTTCCATTTCTTGCTTCTTTTAAGATATAACATCTACTTCCAAATACTTTGAAATAACGAACATTAGGTTTATAGAAATACCATAATTCAAAAGGTGTCTTCTCAGTACCTTTCTTCAATTGAACTATGTTCAAGGTGTGAATTATAGTGTTGATGGCTTCCTCCCAGTATTTGGTAGCAACATTCTTTTCAATCATTAGGGTTCTTGCACAATCCATGATGGATATGTTTCTTCTTTCCGCTATTCCATTTTTTGTGGTGTACCAAGGGAAGATACTTATCTTTTGATTCCTCTTTCATTGCAAAATTCATTGAATTCATTAGAAATAAATTCTCCTCCTCTATCAGATCTTAGGCACTTCAGTTTCTTTCCTATTTCCTTTTCAACTCTGGCAAGGTACCATTTGAATTTCTGAAAAGCTTCTAATTCTTCTCTGAGAAACATAACAGTCATCATTCTGGAATGATCGTAAACAAATAGATTGAAATACTTCTCTCCAATGTAACTTTTTATTCCATCTGGTCCACATAGATCAGTATGTACCAATTCCAAGACTTCTTCAGTATTATAGTTCTTGCTCTTGAAACTATATTTTCTCATCTTCCCAATTTGACATTGTTTGCATGTTGCTAATTCAGGTTTCTTTAAAATAGGAATACCTCTTACTCTTTTGTTCTTGCTTATGTTAAACGGTTATCAAAGTTTACATGAAACAACCTTTTATGCCATAGCCATCTTTCTTCAACTTGTGCAATAAAACATGAACTTGCATTGAGATCAAGATAAAATAGATTACTTTTGTTTGCTTGCTAGTTCTAACTAGGTTTCTTTTACCATCCAGGAGCTTGGCCTTACCATTTATGAATTCTATCTTGAGACCAATGTTATTCAGGTGTGCCACACTTAGTAGTTTCTCCTTAGTCCTTCAACCCAATAAGCATTATCACATTTTATTCCTTTAGTTAGAGCAATACAACCTTTTCCCTTCACATAGCAAGGTTCATTATTCCCAAAGCTGACACTCCCATCATCATAGTGCTCAAGAGTTTCAAATTTTATTTTATCACCAGTCTTGTGGTGAGAACAATCACTATCAATTATCCAAGTGTCATTTTTGCTAATATGAGAGAACAATGTAGTGTTTTCATCATCTTCATTATCTGACTCATCCTTAATAGCAATGTAAACCATTTCATCTTCATCTTCATTACTATCAGAATCTTTAGCAATATAAAAAGATTTCTTACCTTTGTCCTTGTAGTTTTTGTAACTGTTGAAATCTTTATTGCCTTTATATTTGTTGAAATTTCTCTCATCTTTGTCATCTTTGTTAGGACACTTAGCAGCAATGTGACCAACCTCATTACATGAAAAGCAAATCAATGGTATTCTTCCTTTGCACTGTCCTTTTCCTTTTGCATCTCTCCTTGCAAGTAGTGATTCAATGATTTCCATATCTTCGTCATCAGATTCATCATCAGTGTCACTGTCATTCTATTTATTTTTAGAGTATCTATCCTTCTTTCCAAGGTTCAATTTTGCTTTGAATGCAGACTCAAGATTGCTAGTACTAGGAGAATAATTGTCAAAATTGTCCATCTCAAATGATGATAGCCTTCCAATCAATGCATCTAGAGATATATTGTTACTGCACCTCATCTTTTGAATAGTTGAAACTCTAATTAAATAGATAGGAAGTAAAGTTCTCAATACCTTACTAACCACTATAGTATCTTCAATTGTTCCACCTGTTGTTCTGATGGCACTTACACTTTTCTTGATTTTGTCATTGTATTTTGTAATTTTTTCTCCTTCTTTCATTTTCATCATATCAAACTGACCTCTGAGACTTTTTTCTTTGGCTCTCTTTACATTTTCTTCTCCTCCATGAATATCATGTAGTTTATTCCACATTTCAAAGGCAGTAGGGTAGTCCTTGACTTCATCAAATTCTGAGTAGCTGAGTGAAGAAGCTATATCAATCATCATTATATTATGATTCTTCCTGTCCACCATCTATTCCACAGTCAAAGGTACCGGTGGTTCCACATATTTTTTATCCAGGAATTGCATGCCACTATCTCTAATAGTAGATAAATGTAGCTTCATGAGCTCCTTCCATGTTTGAAAGTTGTCTTGTTAAGCTTGGGGATCTCCCTTCTGTAAGACATCTCTGATCTTTAGCTTAGGCCTTTAAACCTTCCCTGCAAGCACTTGATGCTCTGATACCAATTGTTGGAAATGAGATGAGTAACTGAGAGGGGAGGGGTGAATCAGTTACTACAAAAACAAATCCAAGTCGCTTAGATGTCTTAAACAAAATAGTCACTGTTGCTCGGTCAACATAGATATTTCACTGTCACTCGACTAACAAAGCAAATCTTAAGATATTAACTCTATTTGTCTTTAGTAATTAATTTGTAGAAACATAAACCATAAAGAAAATGAAATGTACACATATAACGCCAAGATTTAACGTGGAAACCCAATATGGGAAAAACCACCAATTGCAACTAGTTACTGATTTTCACTCTTCAGAAGTGAGCCTTGTTAGGAGCCAACCCTATTAAAGGTTACAATAACACACTGTTAGGTGTGACCCTAGAGGATTTAATCACCCTGTAAGGAGTGGCCTTGTTAGAGGTCTTCAAACACTTCAATATAGAAATGTCACCTTGTGAGAGGATTTACAAAAGACTATTAAGTCTACTTTGTTAAGAGATTTGAATCACCGCTACAATTGTTAGAAAGTAACAATGGATTGACCTGATTGTATATGCAACTATCTTTGCTTATTCAGATCTTGCTCTATTATTAAACTGGATCCTCACTAATCAAATGTTCTATTGTAGCTCTGTCTGGATGATCTGTCTTCAATCAGAATCCCATCTGATTTCGCCTCTGCTCTTCATATCATGTTCATCCACTAACTCAATTACTTCACGCACACTGTTCTCAATCTAAACTTGACCTTATATATATATATATACACCTTGTCAATTCAGCCTCTATAATCTTCCATTTAAATAATAAAACTCAAATTTGTCAGCCTCATATGCCCAATTAAACATAAAATGTAATCATATGTTAGTCGGCTGACACTAATTGTTTAACTTGGTCAACACTGAAATTCTTCAATGCCTGACCAACACTGTAATGTCTGAGTGAACTCAGTCAACACTGAAATGCTTCAATACCTGACTGAGCTCCGAGAACATTGAGATCACTTGGCATACACTAATTGTGCTCGGTTTGACTGTAGACATTTGTGTAACATCACTACATAAGTGCATATGCATGTGTAACATCAATGACAATACACAATTGAATAATTGTCATCAACAAGTTCACCCTTAATTCATGCCACACATTACCATGATTCCCTTTTCATGAGTTTAAAATTACACATATTAAGCGTATGGGAAATGAGGTGGTAGACACACTTTCGAAATGGGTGCTGAGGTTAGGAATTAGAGAAGTTCATTGGGAAGATTTTCAAAATCTTCATTGGAAATTTGATAATTATGAGGTACTGTCCAGCCGATGATGTCTTTATGAGGGGAATGAATTTCGTCATTACTGAACGACCAAGTAACTTGTGTGTGATAAGATGTAGGAGTTTGTAAGAAGCCTTAAAATCAGATTGTTTTCATTTGGTAGTTTGTGTGATGTTGACTTGCGTTTGTTTTTTAGCAATGACAGAACAAATGAAGGCCAAATTGTCTTTGGCGCCGACACAACAATAGTAATCTTTTTTTGGAGAAGTGGAGAGTAGGAGGTTAAGGCGTCTGTTGAAATGCAAGACCGAAAAGGTGGTGAAGGTAACATTGGAGGTTTTGGGAGGTGAATTCATTTCAGCGAGGCACAAATACTACATAAACATGGATATCATTAATATCATTTTGACATGAGGTCTAGATTTGGCCGAGGATGTAGACACCATTAAGTGGGTAATGAGGAAATTGGCGGAGGAGGATATTTTACTGGGCTTGGAACTCATTTTTGAGTGGGTGAAACCTGGTGTGGGGTTTGATGGGTCAGAAGGAATTGAAGACCTTAAGGAAGTGGCACAATTTGGTACCGTCCCCTTTGTTCATTGGCCAAGTCGGGAGAATAGAGTCAAGTATCGGGGGAGAGTGCGGGTGGCATGGGACAATTTGAAGAGGGTTCTCAAAGAGGTTGATGAGCAGAGGCTTCAAGGGCAGAATGTGGTTGCCTAGCAGTAGGTGTTGAGATGAAGACGAGCGAGGAGGACCATGCGATCAAGAGGAAGGTGGAATGATGTTATTCCAGACAATGGCGGGCAGGCGTAAGGATAATGAAAATGGTGTTTTTTTGTCTTTTTGTTAGGCACTAGAAACCTTGTTTAAAGGGAACGAGAATGTATTAGAATGTGATTTGTCTTTCAAACCTTGTAATGTTGTTTCTTGGATGGTCGAATGGGATTTCAAAAATGATGGGGGTGGTTTGGAAGTCTGAAAACCACTTGAATGGCGGTATTTTGATTTTTTGTTAGGTGGTTTAGGGTTGGATGGACTTTATGGTTTTATTTCTCTTCTTAAATATAATGTACTTATCTTTTATTATTAATAAAATATACATAATTATGAATTTAAAAAAAAAACATGACCAAAGCACATTACCACTTACCCATTCTAATTCCTATCAATAATGCCCAATTTTATTTATATTAAGCCTTGACCATTGATACCTCATAAAATACTTATAATCATAAAAAAATTCTTTCAAAATAAAATAAAAGTCAATTCAAGTATGCAATTTAACTATTTTTGACACTTAATTTCACCCTTTGATTAGATCTGAACTATAATTAATAAAATGAAGGACTATACATACATACATACATACATCACAGTAAACCATCCTTGACTTCTATGAACTCTCCCACTTTGAAAAAATTTCATTGACTTAGAAGAACAATATCTCAATAATAATAAATAAATGGAAGCTCAGCTAAGAATTCGGCATGGTTTTGGTGGCCATTTATAGAGGGTATATTTCCTGAGATGATAGGGAAAGATACCCGGTTAATGAATCAATATAGATACATTCCCATCATAGCTTTATTTCTTTTATTGAAGAACATTCTTTAGATTGCATCTGCAATGACTACGATCATGATTTCCTTAGCATAGATTTATGTTGATCTAATCTTAGGAGAGTTTCCCAGTCTAGTGGGCCACTTCTAGATGGCACCAATTTCCATATAAAAAGGCATAGTTCAAAGTCTACTATACTTGGATAGAAATCATCCATGAGGAAGGATTAACCATCTCACTACATGTGTGATGCATGGAAAACCTACAATTTTACTGGTGTGCTCACCTGCCCCTTCCCATTCAAAAGTACAAGAATGTTTGCATTGTGAGAGCTCACTACTATGATCCATTTTATTTCTTTACAAAAGGGTCCTTAATGCTATAAAATGCACCAATAAGGAGGTTATTCAATCAGTAAATCCAAACATTTTTTTTTCTTTATGGTAAAAAGACTGAATCGATAAAAATGACAAAATACTTTGATGCACTCACCACAGGAAAATACATACTATTATAACAATTAAATTATAGGAAATCAATGTATCATCATTAGAGCGAAGGTGGTGAAAGCATGAATGAACCACGAAGGGGGAAGGAGAGGCGCGTCATACTTGATTGTAGCCCCTTCATTCTCCATTGCTGAATTTCTCCTGAGTGTTGTTATACACCAGTGTATCCCCATCATGTAGATTCCTCACAAATTTTCTTCAGCTCGAAGCTACTTTGTTGATATATGCACCCCTCCCCTGCACCCTCTTGTACTTTCTTAACTTCTTCTTGTATGTACACCAGGCTTTGTGCCAATATATTGGTTGAGAAAGGCCTTTAGATTTGGCAACCCTTTTCCGGTATCCTCCACACCTGTGATAAAACCAAAAAAAAATTGGTTTTTAAACATTTATCAAAGCATAATGAAAGCGGGCTTTGTGGGGTTCTTCCATAGCAAATGCTTTGGTAGCTATGTGTACAAAAATTGTTAGCGCATGAGTTTCAATCTATTCCATAATTTACAGCAAACTTGTGATCGCATGCATGCTTCATGCACTCTATGTTAAGCTAACTAAATTAAACATAAATTTAGCATGCAAACAATAGTTTATCACCACAAGTTTCGGTTATGTGATTATTCTTCCTTGAAGCATCCACCGTTTCTACAACTTTGTATAAATCTCCATGCTTTGTAATTACAGAATTCACAATGATTAATGAGTTTTATTCTTTGGCTGCTTTATTTTGTTCTTTGTTTTATATCAGTATATTTTTGCTTCTATGATACTTTTGCTAGATCCATTCTGTGTTGTGTAGATTTAGCTGCAAGATTTTACATGGTATTAGAGCACATGGGAGCTAAGAAGAAGGAGCATTAATTTTCTTTGCAGGTATTGCAGACCAGAGTTTTAGACAAAATAAAAAAATTTCAGTGTTTTTTTTTTTTTTTGTGATCATGAACTAAGATAAAGTTCAATTTATGGGGGGGTTAATTATGTATGGTAATTACTTTCATCCTTGTATTGTCAACCTAATCTCAGATAACTATTTATCTTGGAAAGAAGGGATAAAGAATCACTGCATTGAGCAGGATCTACTGCCCTATCTCCGTGGACATTATCCTGAGCCAAGCGATTATGAACAGAAAATTTCATGGTTGAATAGTAATGACATGGTCTACGAGTTAACATGCATTACTATTTCGAAGGATACTCTACATCTCGAGAGTACACCGAGTGCACTTTCATTGCTTGGACCATCATCCGACAATTGTATGGAGACATTGATTCTTCATCTAAAAGTGATGTTTCCTTGGATTGTTAAGCTTCTATGGATGATAGTAAGATTTGTGTTGCCCCATCTTGTGTAGACACATCCTTCTTGGATGATGAGTTTATTGATAACCCATATGCACCTATTGTTTCTTTAGAGTTTAGAGTTGCTTCATTGAAAGCTTCTAATGATTCTTTGCAGTAGGATCATTTATGACTTTTGGATTCAGTTCAATGAAATCAATTTCTATCAGACATCTCATTTTTATTTGTAGAATCCCTCATTTTGGATTTAGATGACAATATTAATTTCATACATCTTCTCTTTGATGAAGGTGATTCATCTTCAGTTGTTGTGAGGGAACCTTCTGACCCTCTTCTTCATTTTCTACATGATCATTCCTCACAAGTTGATATGAGTTTGGATACATTTGTACAACATTTTGAGGAGATCTATTTTCCTTCTGAGAAGATACATGAGTCTTTTGATTGTCTTCTACATCACTTTCTAGGGGATTCTAAATTGTCATATTCAACAGTGCCTGATCTGATTATGACAAGTTTCAAGATCAACACAAAGACCATGGAGCAGTTTTCAGAGACATCATACATCTTGATTTTTCCACCTACATATTACTTTCAGGATTGGGGAGACTTTATTCATACATCTTTGGTTTTATTTTTTCCTAAGGGGAGGAATGTTGTTCAACAACCATGGACCACCTTCTACATCCAGTTTCGAGCATACGTCATCGATTACACATTGTGGAGAGATACATCGTCTTTTGCATTTCACTTTCTACACAACTTTCTTGGGGTGAAGGACATTATAGCATTGTAGCTTCCATGCAGATTTAGTGTAAATTTTGAGGGGGGGTTTTGTTCCCACTTGGTTTTCTCTCTTTCTTCTTTTCTTCCTCTTTACTATCTCCTTAGTTAGACTTAAGGGGGGTGTTAGAGCATGAGTTTCAATCTATTCCATAATTTAATGCAAACTTGTGATCGCATGCATGCTCCCTGCACTCTATGTTAAGCTAACTAAAGTAAACATAAATTTAGCATACAAACGGTAGTTTATCACTGCAAGTTTTGGTTATGTGGTTATTCTTCCTTGAAGCATCCCCCGCTTCTACCGTGATTTCTTATTTTATGCGGTGGTTAAATTTGTATAACTCTCCATCCTTTGTAATTATAGAATTGAACAATGATTAATTAATTTCATTCTTTGTCTGTTCTATTTTGTTCTCTATTTTATAGATCAGTATATTTTTTCTTCTATTTTTCTTTTGCTAGATCCATCCTATGTTGTGCAGATTTAGCTATAAAATTCTATAAAAATGTGGAAGCACAAACAAGGTACACAAGCCATATGAATGGATGCCAAAGACACCCCTGTTCATGGATTGCCATCCTCCAAGAAATCCAAAAATGGATTTGTTAAAAAGGCTTCAAAAACTTTCAAGAAAATGTAATTGGCAGTTGAAAAGCTGAACCATGGTCATTCCTCTTCCTTGTGCTATCAATACACCTCCATTCGAGGAAAACGAACATCTATTGAGCACTCATAGTGCTTCAAATATGCAACATAGTTGATCCTAGAGGGAAGCAATAAAATGGTGTTTAAGAAGAGTGAAAGTGTCTGTCGTGCTCCCCTAAAAATCAAAGACCCCCTTCCCATTCTTCTTTGCAACCTGCCGCTAGAATCATTTGTTACCCCTTCCACTAGACCATTTTCTTTCTTTAGTATTCATTAATTTCCTTGTTATATTTTTTGTGTTTCCTCTTTCTATCCCTATTCATAACTCATTTCCCCTCTCCTCCATAAAGGTGGACGTTACGAAAATTACAAAATTCTTACAATTGAACCATGTATTCTTAGTCAGAATTCATTTAACAAATTTTTTTATATACGTGCTAAAGGACAAGCAGGTTTCAGGCCTAAGCATTCAATTATTCATCATGATATAACTTTAAGGAACAACATTGAAAATATTCGGGAGAAAAAGTAGGAAGTATTTTGTTGTTTTGTAGATTTCATAAAAGTGTTTGACACAATCCCTAGGGACAATCTTTGGCTCAGGCTAGAGGAACTTGGAGTCCCTATTCATCTTAGAGAAGTTATTCATAGACTATATGAGGAGGTTAAAGTCAAAATCGGAACTTCAGATGGCATCTCTGAAAGTTTTAGAAGTGACATAGGAGCCAAACAAGGGTGCCCATTGTCCCCTACCCTTTTTGGTTTATATATTGACAAACTTGAAGAGTGGTTAAATTTACAAGGGGGAGATGATGTTCATCTGAAATTTTTTTTTATAAGACTTATTTTGTATGTTGATGACCTTATTCTAGTCTCTAACTCTACTCTAGGCTTACAAAAACACTTACTTTCCCTTGAGCATTTTTTAGAATGGTGGGGATGCAAGTCAATATCAGCAAGACTAAAGTGATGGTTTTCTCTAATAGTAGAAAACATAACCAGCATAAGTTTTACTTTGAAGGCAACACTCTTGAAGATTTGTCAGATTACAAATACCTCGGAATTGACTTCAATAAAAATTTAAGTTGGGAAGGGTGGAGAGAGAAGAAAATTTTGGCAGGTTGGAAAGCGTTTTATGCTTTCCAAAATATATGTAGGGAGGTTGAGCTATGGGATTGGAAAGCTACTCAAACTCTCTTTGGGCTTTTATTTCTTCCAATTGTTCTCTATGGTTGTGAACTGTGGGCCAACAACACTTCTGATTTACGGTGGAAGGAAATTGAAAAAAAAAAACAAAAAAAAAAAACACTTGATTACAAACAACTTCAAAATTAAAAGTTCAGTCCCTTATGATATCATGTTGAGTGAGGTGGGGGTTGCTCCTATTGAAGCTATTGCTATGGTGCGACTCATAAGATATTTAAAAATAATTGAACAAATGGATGAGGGCAGATGGCCTAAGGTTGTCTTCAGTGACACTTTGTGCAAAAGAAAGTAGACTTGGATTATTCAAAACAACAAATGGTTTAATAAATGGTATATTTACTTGAACTCGTGCCCCACAAATAGTAAAGAGATAAAGGATTTTTTTATGAATTAATTCCACAAGCATTCTTGGGATAAAGGTTTGACGAGAAAGAAAGAGTATTATATTGCAGAGTTTAATCTCACTCATAACCATCACCAAAAAGATTATATTGGAGTCAATATCCCTTGAAGAGCCAAAATTCTTATTGCCTAGTTAAGGACCAACTCTCATCAACTTCGTTGTGAAACCGGGCGTTGGAAAAGACCAAAAGAAGCTTGGGAGGAAAGAGTGTGTTTTCTGCACTTCCGGAAAGTAGAAACAAAAAGGCATTTCATTTTAGAGTGTGACGCCTTCAAGGACAGCAAGGACAATTTCACTACTCTCTTGTCAATGAACTCCTGGGTAGATTTATTCAGTGAGGGGATTGTTGAGCAGCTGGGGCCACTCGTCACTAAGTTAAACAAGAAAAGGGTAAAAATGCATAAATTATTGTATGAAGCGGTCTGTCTCATAGGTTATCTCTAGCCTCGCGGACGTTAAAATTAATTTCTTTCTTTCTTGAAGTTTAGGCTATTTAAAAAGTCAAACATAAATACTAATAACATACATTTATATTAATTTTATTATAATAGTTTTAAAATGTTTGACTGTAACTTAGGCATTCACTCATTCTGTTATATTATTATAATGGACATATGGTAATCATACCATGCATTACATTTAAATCTTTTGTAAAATTATTTAACAACATGATTTTTTCTTTACATTGATTAAATTTTAGGAAAATAATTAATTATATATTTTATTTGTGTTAGAGATATAATTAATTATTATTTTTTTAATTACTTTTGACCCTTAAATGGGATAACATTAAAGAGTTGTGAATAATAAACTTGATGCTCTTTATTTGGTTTCCTTCCCCAATCGGAATAGTGTTATGAATTGACACAAAAAGTAGAACGACAACCATCGTGATTGCAGACCATCGACAAATTCTGGCATTTTTCCCCACAATTCAATCACATTCATCAGTTAGATTATTTACTAATTTGAGTCTATACAAGGAGTCAGATTACAATGAGAATGGAGATGCTATTCTTTTTAATTTCATGTCTACTAATATGTACAAATCATCATCACTTGATTTGTTCTGTGGAGGCATTAGGTCTTTATATTTCTTTAATCTGGAACATTTTATAATTATTTTTTTCAAACATTGGTTATCTTGATTTGACTCTGATCCAAACTTAAGTCGTGAACTGTCAACATTATTCAGCAATTTTCATCTCTTAAAGACCTCCCAAACAACATGTTACCTGGACGACAAGCAGAAGAGGGATAAGTAAAGGTATGAAATGTACAGAGGATTGTATGTAAGGAAGGGATCACCCACTTAGGGCGTGAAGCTTACACATGGATACATGTGATACAAAAGCATAAATTTGCTTAAGTCAGAATATATAAATACATGCATACACATAAAGCATGACACATACACCTAATTTCATTTAAGACATATAGCATAAACTTGGAAATATGTAGCTCATGAAATATGTACAGGAACTCACTTAAAAACATATATATTTTTCATTATTAGCATTTGAATAGAAAATATACTTTTCATTCTGCATTAGAGCTAAGGTGTAGATCCATGTTGTCTTCTTGTCCTGATGGGTTAAAGAGGCACCTCAATTTTAAAATTCAAAGCATAAGACCATTTTTATACGATTAAAATTAAAAAAATATTGTGTTCATCAATTCCTTTGTAAATGTGTGACACATGTTTATACTTTTTACCTAATAAAAATCCATACCTAAAACTGTAACCAAAACATGTTGGCATATCTGATGAAGTGATGGTAAGTGTGTTTTAGAGATGACATAGTGATTTGATTACAGGATGATCATATATTACATCGCCATTAATGTCAACTATTGAATTTATGTTCTTAGTGTGTTGTCAAGAATATTTGTGATGAATGTTGAGTTTTAGTGAGTTTCAGTGGTTCCTATCTTTAAGGGAGACTTTGTTATATCTTTGGATGTCAAATGTATGATCACTACTTCTGGAATGATTTTATGTAAGAGTTGTAATTGATTAAAGCATAACAGTACAACTGCTAGAATAGTTAATGACAGGTGATAGATGGTTTGAATGTCGTGTCAAATCTCTGATATATCTTGTGACACAGTCATAGGATATGGTGATAATCAGTGTTACGATGCTACAGTTGCAATCACAACTACATTCATTAATCGGTGTGAAGGTTAAGTGATTGGTGAGCAAAAGAAAGTGTTATGTGTTCTTGAGCTACCATCGATTGATCAAGAATCGGTGACCGGTATTGATGCGGGGATGATTAAGGGTGAGTGAGTCATGATCTAGTGACATGTCGTTTTGATTTGAGGTGATAATCTGGCATCACATTGATCGATATTATCTTATGGAGAAGATTCGAGAGGACATTTTTATTTGGTCAAAACTTGTTTGACACCTTGGCACAATTTCATATGTAAATTGTTGTATACACCAATATGGTCTTGGAATATGTTTTGTACATTTAATTTGTTTGCTTAATACATTGTATTTGAGCAGGATGCTTTGTAATTTCATTTTAGAGTTTGATTAAGGCGGTGGACTTAATAGTTTATTATATATAGGATGAAGTTTACAATTTCTAGTATTGATCATGTGTTGGACAAGTGCATGTTGTGTTCAAGCCAGAAAAGAATACAGTGAGTTGAGAAGAGGTATTGTGCTTCAGTGGATCTGATCAAGCCTTATTTTACATATCATTATTTATGTTGTTCCCTAACAGTTACAGCAAGTGAAATCCCCTAACAGGGTAGATCCTAACATATCTTTATTGTAAAATCCTCTAACAAGGTGACACTTTGAGGAGTGGTCAAAGTCCTCTAATAGGCTACTCTTAACAGGTTAAAGGTTATAACAAGCCTAAGGAAAATCCCTTAACCAGGTAGCACCTAATAGTGTTGTTGTAAACTCCTAATAGGGTTAAGCTCCTCACAGGGGGTACTTCAGAAGAGTACACCATTTTAGTGGGTACTAATCCCCACCATGGTTTTTTCCCTATTTGAGTTTCCATGAAATTTGTGTGTCAAATTTGTGGATGGACTTTCATGTTTGAGATTTGTATTTTGTGTATTAAGGTTAAAACTTGTGAATGTTGTTTTGAGTTAAAGAAGTTGATAATTATGATTTAGTGATAGATTACTGATTCACCTCCCCCCCGCCCCTCTCAGTAATCTGATCTCGGGTCTAACAATTGGTATTAGATCTTTGGTCCTCTGTTGTGGTAAAGATTAACAGCTTGAGGTAAAGATCCAAGATGATGCGAAAGAAGGGTCCTAAGTTCACAAGAGAGAACTACTCTATATGGTGTGGTCAGATGAAGCTCTATCTCAAGTGAATGGGTGATCAATATTGGGATCATGTGGAGAATAGGTATACTTTCCCATCATGAGCCCTGACTCTAGATCATTTGAAGGCCAAGCATGAACATACTGCAACTATAGAAGCCATTGCTAGTACTCTTTTTGATGCAGAGTATGTTGATATTAAAGATTTGGATATTGCTTATGAAATGTGGGAAAATTTGAAAAATAGTCTATGGTGGAGATCCACATGTGTAGAAGGAAAAGGTCGATAGCTTAAGAGGAAAGTATGATGAGATGAAAATAAAAGACAATGAGAACATTGAGATATACAGTCAAAAAATCAAACAGGTTATAGTTGCTATCCGTGGTGCTAGTGGTAGTCTTCCGAAGGATGATATGGTAAGAAGAATGTTAAGAACTTTACTATCTCAGTATGCTATTAGGGTTTCATCTATTCAAGAGCTCAAATATTTAGGTACTTTTAATGTTACTCTAGATGCATTAATAGGGAAGTTAACTGAATTTGAGCTAAGTATTTATGATAATAGCATGGAAGTTGAAGTTGCTTTCAAGTCTTTATTGACTCTTTCTCCATCTAGAAAAGGAAAAGATATGTCTAACAACTCTTCAGTTGGTTACTCTAATGACCATGAATCTATCCTATCTGGAGAAAAAGATCAAGAGGAATTGGAAGCCTTCATTGTTAGAAGGCTTCCTAGAGGGAAAGATAAATACAAGGGTAAGTTGACTTTGAAATTATTTGCATGTAATAAAAATGGTCATATTGCATCTAGATGCCCTAACAATGATAGGAAGGATAAGCCAAGAAGATTCAAGGATAAGAGCAAGAAAGCTTGCTATCTAGATGAGGAAGGAGTGACAGATGAGGAATCGGATGGTAGAGATGAAGAAGAAATTGTTTTTATTTTTGTTAAGGAATATCCCTCTGAATAAGGTGAGAAAGATCTAACTTCCAACATGAATCATAATGGTGATTGGATTATTAACAGTGGGTACACTCATCACATGACCGGTGATAAAAGAAAATTCATCAAATTGGAGGAATGTGAAGGAGGCTCATTGAGATTTGGGAATGATTCTCCCTGTCTGGTTATAGGTAAAGGATCCATTGCTTTGAATGATAAAACTATCTATGATAATGTTTACTGGGTTGCTGGTTTGAGATATAATTTATTAAGTGTTGCTCAGTTAAATGACAAAGGATATAGATTAGAATTCAATGGTGGTAGATGCAGGATTGTTGGAAAATCAAGAGAGATCTGATTACATAAAAATAGGTTTTACAAGGACCTTAAACCTTTAAAAGTTTTACAAATATTCAATAAAGTTCAGTAGAAACTATGCCACAGCACCCAGAAAGGAAAGAAAAAAAGCCTAACTGGCTAACAACCAAACAGAAAGTCCCACAGATCAACAAGCATAAATAGTGACAGCAAAAAAGACAGGACCAAAAAAATGATAGCTACATGCCATCCACAATATCCTATGTCTAGATAACCATAATCTACTTCTGATTGACAGAGTTCTTGAGGTCTTCAGTCTCTTTATCTTTCTTTGGACTCAACTTCCCGGTACTAGCCCTCATGCGTTTTCCAGGTCCCATGGTTTCCTTCACCTCTTTTCCATCATTATCCCCTCTGTCATGTTCCAACTTCTCCATCAAAATATTCGCATGACCTGTATACGCCTTTAACCTTACCAGATATTGCTCCCCAATCTTGCGCACCGTATCCTCCAATTTTTCCACTTTATTGTTCAAAATGTGGAATTTTCTTGCATGGTCATCTTCCACCGCCCTATCAGTCATATCCTTCAGTTGTTTTTCCATGTTGCACACTTTATTCACAATTTCCACCTGGGCTTCATATCTTCCAACCGCGTCTTTCATCTCCTCCAGACATACCGCAACAGGTTTCTCTGCACCAATGCTAAACCTTTTAATGATATTGATCTTAGCTTTCATAGTTTCCATTTTGTTTTTAATATTGGCAATATCATCCAACATTTTACCCAAAATATAGGTAAAATTCACAAGACAATCATTGATTTTCTTCATATCACCATAAACATTAAAACCTTTACAAGTTTCCTCATTAGCAGGGATATCTTTCCCCGCATGCTCCATTGCATCTTTTTCAGTGATTTTAACTATTTCCTCCACAGTTTGATCCACACCCATCTGCCAATTAGTCTCTATGTTCATCATGGCACTTTGATTTGTATCTTTATTGTCTTTGTTATCCTCCCTATTCTCTTCCCCATAATCCTCTCCAAGGTTATCCTTTATGCTCTTCTCCTTCTCCATCTCATCCTCCTCATCTGAGGACAAAACAATTCTTCTTTTGCTAGGGTTTTTACCTTTCTGGGTGCTCTTACTTTTGCTGCATGTAACCTCCCCATGTTTTCTTTTCTTAACGTCTTTTCTCATCCGAGGAAATCAAGAGAGTTTATTTCTACCAGTGATCAGACTAAAGGTAACTTGTTCCATTGAATTCTATTACTGAAAATTGTATGTTTTCTAAGGTTGAAGATTTTTTGGTTGTGGCATAAGAGGTTTTGTCATGTTAATTTTGATAACTTGATCAAAGTTAGTAAGATGAATTTAGTAAGAGGTTTTCCCAACTTAGTTAAACCTGACAATGTGATGTGTAAAGAATATTGTCATCTTGGAAATCTAACTAGTTCTATTTTTGTCAGTAAGAATTATTATTCTAGAAGCATATTAGATCTGGTTCATACCAATCTTTGTGATCCAATGAGAACTAGGAGTTACTATGGTGATAGATACTTCATGTTATTTGTTGATGATTTTTTCTAGAATGATGCGGGTTATCTTTATAAAGGAAAATTTTGAATCTTTTCATATGTTTAAGATCTATAAAGCCAGAGTGGAGAAAGAGATCGATAAGACTCTGAAGTGTCTTAGGTCTGATAGAGGAGTTGAGTTTACCTCACAATAATTTACATCTTATTATGAAGAGCAAGGTATTCATAGACAGATGTCTGCTCCCATAACACCTCAGCAAAATGGTATTCCTGAAAGAAGGAATAGATCTATCATTGATTGTGAAAGGACATTAATGATTCAGAAAGGTGTTTCTCAAACATTTTGGAGATAATTGATGAGCACTACAGTTTATACATTAAACATAATTCAGCTAAAAAAAGGTACAAATAAGACTCCCTATGAACTGTGGTATGGTAGATTACCTTGTGTAAATTATTTCAATATTTTTGGAAGTAGATGTTACATTAAAAGAGATGAAAATTCTGGAAATTTTGACCCAAGAAGTGATGAGGGGATATTATTAGGATATTCCTCAAAGAGTAAAACATACAAGTGTTTGAACAAAAGGACAAAAAAGATAGTGGAAAGTGCTAGTGTCGGAATAGATAAATTTTTTGAAAAGAATGATGAATCTAGAAAGAAGGAACCTGAAGATTATCATAGTTTTGTTTATGTACAATTGGTGGATAAGGACACAATAGTTAAACCGATGGAGAGACAGGCCAATGATCAGGAATAGATACAAATCAGTGAAGAAATTCCAAGAACTGAACTAGTATCGCCTAAGTATGTGACGTTAAATCATTCACCTGATAAAATTATTGGTGATAGGAATGCAGGTGTGTTGACTATGAGAAAGGCAAGAGAAGGTACATGTTTTCTATTTGAAATAGAGCCCACACTGTGAAAGAAGCATTGAAAGATGAATATTGGGTAAAATCTATGGAAGAGGAATTGGAACAAATTCAAAGGAATAAAACCTAAACATTAGTGCCCAAACTGGTGGAAAAGAATGTGATTGGTACAAAGTGGATTTACAAAAACAAGATAGATGAGAATGGTGAAGTGGTAAGGAACAAGGCAAGGTTGGTATGCAAATGTTATGCACAAGAGGAAGGTCTAGACTATGGTGAAACATTTTCTCTTGTGGCCAGACTTGAAGGTGTAAGAATAGTACTTGCACATGCTGCTTACAAAGGATTTAAAGTATATCAAATTGATGTTAAGTCAACTTTTCTCAATGGTATTTTGGAAGAAGAAGTATACATTGAACAACATGAAGGATTTTCCAAATCTGAAGGAAAGAACATGGTGTGTAGAGTATAGAAAATTTTGTATGGTTTGAAACAAGCACCTAGAACATGGTATGAGAGGTTGCATTCATATCTTATTCAAATTAGTTTTGTAAGAACAAGTGAATAGAAATGTGTATTTAAAGACTAAGAAAGATGACAAATTTCTAATTCCAGAGATATTTGTAGATGATATAATTTTTTGAGGTAATGAAGAGATGAGTAGATCATTTGCAGATGAGATGAGAATATAATTTGAGATATCTATGAATGGAGAGATCAAATTCTTTATTGGATTGCAAGTTCAGCAGATGAAGAAAGGTATCTACATAAGTTTGTCCAAATATAAGAGAGAAATACTAAAGACTTTTGGTGTAGAGGACTCAAAACCGGTTGGTATGCCTATGGTAACTGGTTGCAAATTGTCAAAAGAAGATAAATCTAAGGAGGTAGATGAGACACTGCTTAGGTCTGTGATCGGTAAGCTACAGTATGGTTTACACAGTAGACCGGATATAGCACAGTCAGTTGGATTAGTGGCCAGATCTTCTTCTAATCCTAAGGAATCGCATATGGTGGCAGTGAAGAGAATCTTCAGCTATCTCAAAGGGACTGAAGATTATGGTCTCTGGTTTGGACAGAAAAGTCATTTTTCTTTGAAGGTATATATTAATTTTGATTGGGCAGGTAATGTTGATGACCGAAAGAGCACAAGTGGTGGTGCATTCTTTCTTGGAGATAGGCTTGAATCCTAGACAAACAAGAAGCAGAAGTGTATATCCCAATCAACAGTCAAAGCTGAGTATGTTGTTGTTTCTATTAACTGTACTCAGATAGTATGGATTAAGCATATGCTGGAAGGAATACAAGAGAAGGTAACTGAACTAGTGGTTATCTATTTTGATAATACAAGTGCTATTAACATTTCAAATACCCGATGATGCACTCTAAGACTAAGCATATAGCTATGAAATATCATTTTCGTAGAGAATAGGTATAGGAAAAGGAAGTAAAGTTGGAGTATGTGCCAACTAAGGAGCAGGTTGCAGATATTTTTACTAAACCATTACCTAAGGATACTTTTGCGTATTTAATAGGTAGGTTAGGGGTCATTCCCCTATCTAACCTTAATTAAAAGTTAGTTGCATCAATCCCAGTGTTTTCATTTAACATTTTTCTGTGTGGATTGATGTTGTGGGGCTACTCCTTAGGGGGAGAAGTTTGTGATGTGATATGTTTTGATTAATCAAGTACTACAAAGAAGATATTACAATTGATTAACATATTTGGCATTGTTGTCAAAGGGAGAGAATAAGTAAGGAAAAATATGAAGATGTGTGTATATGTAAAAGAGAGATAATTGCAGAACGGGTGAAAGACATAAGTGGAAACATTTAAGTCTCATGTTGCATTTGAAGAGTGTTGTCATCAATGCAAAAGGGGGAGATTGTTGGCATATCTGATGAAGTTATGGTAAGTGTGTTTTAGAGATGACAAAGAGATTTGATTACAAGATGATCATATATTATATTGTCATTGATGTCAACTATTGAATTTATGTTCTTAGTATGTTGTCAAGAATATTTGTGATGAATGATGAGTTTCAGTGGTTGCTATCTTTAAGGGAGACTTTGCTATGTCTTTGGATGTCAAATTAATGATCACTACTTCTGGAATGATTTTATGTGAGAGTTGTAATTAATTAAAGAATAATAGTAAAACTGCTAGAACAGTTACTAACAGGTGATAAATGATTTGAATGTCATTTCAAATCTCTGATATATCTTTTTACGTGGTCATACAATATGGTGATTATCAGTATTACAATGCTACAGTTGCAATCTCAACTACATTCATTAATCAATGTGAAGGTTAAGTGATCGGTGAGCAAAAGACAGTGTTATGTGTTTTGTGTTATTAAGCTATCGTTGGTTGATCAAGAATCAGTGACCGGTATTGATGCAGCAATGATAAAGGGTGAGTGAGTCATGATCTAGTGACATTTTTTATTTGAGGTGATGATAGGGCAGATAATGCATCACATTGATCAATGTTATCTTATAGAGAAGATTTGAGAGGAAGTTTTTTATTGGTCAAAACACGTTTGACTCATTGGCTCAATTTCATATGTAAATTATTGCATAGGTCGATGCGGTATTGGAAATATGTTTTGTACATTTAATTTTGTTACTTCGTACATTGTATATGAGCAGGATGCTTTGTAACTTCATTTTAGAGCTTGATTAAGGTGGTGGACTTAATAGTTCATTATATATAGGATGAAGTTTATAGTTTCTAGATTTGATCATGTGTTGGACAAGTGCGGTGACAAGTACATGTTGTGATCAAGCCATAAAAGAATATAGTGAGTTGAGAAGAGGTATTGTGCTTCAGTGGATCTTATCAAGTAGAGGTAGTGTTATTTTATAAATCATTATTGTTTTTGTTCCCTAATAGTTACAGTAGGTGAAATCGCCTAACAGGGTAGATCCTAACAGATCTTTATTGTGAAATCCTCTAACAAGGTGGTACTTTGACGAGTGTTCGAATTCCTCTAACAAGGCTACTCTTAACAAGGTAAAGGTTCTAATGAACCTAAGGAAAATACCTTAACCGGGTAGCACCTAACAATGTTGTTGTAAAGTCCTAACAAGGTTAAGCTCCTCACAAGATGTACTTCAAAAGATTACATCATTTTAGTGGGTACTAATCCCCATCATGAATTTTCCCTATTGGGGTTTCCATGGGATAAATTTTTGTGTCAAATTTGTGGATGGACTTTCAAGTTTAAGATTTGAATTTGGTGTATTAAGGTTAAAACTTGTGAATTTTATTTTGAGTTAAAGAAGTTGATAAGTAGGATTTAGTGATAGATTACTGATTCACACCCCCACCCCTCAGAAATTAATTAAAAGAAGATGCAGTTGCATCAATCCCAGTGTTTTCATTGAATATTTTTCCGTGTGGATTGATGTTCTGGGGCTACTCCTTAGGGGGAGAAGTTTTTGATGTTATGTGTTTTGATTAATCAAGTACTGCAAAGAAGATATCATAATTGATTAACATATTTTGCATTGTTGTCAAAGGGAGAGAATAAGTAAGGAAAAATTTGAAGATGTGTGTATATGTCAAAGAGAGATAATTGCAGAACGGGTGAAAGACAGAAGAGGAAACATTTTAGTCTCATGTTGCATTTGAAGAGTGTTGCCATCAATGCCAAAGGGGGAGATTGTTGGCATATCTGATGAAGATATGGTAAGTGTGTTTTAGAGATGACAAAGTGATTTGATTACAAGATGATCAGATATTATATTGTCATTGACGTCAACTATTGACTTTATGTTCTTAGTATGTTGTCAAGAATATTTGTGATGAATGATGAGTTTCAGTGGTTGCTATCTTTAAGGGAGACTCTGGTATATCTCTGGATGTCAAATGTATGATTGCTACTTCTGAAATGATTAAAAATAAGAGTTGTAATTGATTAAAGAATAACAGTACAATTGCTAGAACAACTACTGACAGGTGATAGATGATTTGAATGTCGTGTCAAATCTTTGATATATCTTTTTACGTGGTCATAGGATATGGTGATAATCAGTATTATAATGCTATAGTTGCAATCTCAACTACATTCATTAATCAGTGTGAAGTGTTAGTAATAACTGAGAGGGGGGTGAATCAGTGGCCTCAAAAATATTCCAATAATCAACCCTTAAAACTTAGTACCACATTATTATACCTCTAGTTATCTTCAGTCCTATAAGATGAATTCCTCCAAATACTTATATCAATTTACTACTGCTCGGAATGCTTTTTAAAACCTTCTACTGTAGATTTACAGTAGAAGGTATTGTGCTTCTGTGGATCAAGCCATAAAAGAATACAGTGAGTTGAGAAGAGGTATTGTGCTTCTGTGGATCTTATCAAGCAGAGGTAGTGTTATTTTACAAATCATTATTGTTGTTGTTCCCTAATAGTTACAACAGATGAAATCCCCTAACAGGGTATATCCTAACAGTATTTATTGTAAAATCCTCTAACAAGGTGGCACTTTAACGAGTGTTCAAATTCCTCTAACAAGGCTACTCTTAACAGGGTAAAGGTTCTAACGAACCTAAGGAAAATACCTTAATCAGGTAGCACCTAACAGTGTTGTTGTAAAGTCCTAACAGGGTTAAGCTCCTCACAGGATGTACTTCAAAAGAGTACATCATTTTAGTGGGTACTAATCCCCATCATGAATTTTTACATGTTTGGGTTTCCATAAGATAAATTTGTGTGTCAAATTTGTGGATGGACTTTCAAGTTTAATATTTGCATTTGGTGTATTAAGGTAAAAACTTGTGAATGTTATTTTGAGTTAAAGAAGTTGATAAGTAGGATTTAGTGATAGATTACTGATTCAGCATATGCTGGAAGGAATACAGGAGAAGGTAACTGAACCAGTGGTTATCTATTGTGATAATACAAGTGCTATTAACATTTAAAACACCCAGTGATGCACTCTAAGACTAAGCATATAGCTATGAAATATCATTTTTGTAGAGAACAGATACATGAAAAGGAAGCAAAGTTGGAGTATGTGCCAACTAAGGAGAAGGTTGCAGATATTTTTACTAAACCATTAACTAAGGATACTTTTGAGTATTTAATAGGTAGGTTAGGGGTCATTCCCCTGTCTGATCTTAATTAAAAGAAGATGCAGTTGCATCAATCCCAATGTTTTCATTGAATATTTTTCTGTGTGGATTGATGTTGTGGGGCTACTCCTTAGGGGGAGAAGTTTGTGATGTGATATGTTTTGATTACTCAAGTACTGCAAAGAAGATATCAGAATTGATTAACATATTTGGCATTGTTGTCAAAGGGAGAGAATAAGTAAGGAAAAATGTGAAGATGTGTATATGTCAAAGAGAGATGATTGCAGAATGGGTGAAAGATAGAAGTGGAAACATTTTAGTCTCATGTTGCATTTGAAGAGTGTTGCCATCAATGCCAAAGGGGGAGATTGCTGGCATATCTGATGAAGTGATGTTAAGTGTGTTTTAGAGATGAAAAAGTGATTTGATTACAAGATGATCAGATATTATATTGTCATTGATGTCAACTATTGACTTTATGTTCTTGGTATGTTGTCAAGAATATTTGTGATGAATGATGAGTTTCAGTGGTTGCTATCTTTAAGGGAGACTTTGGTACGTCTCTGGATGTCAAATGTATGATCGCTACTTCTGGAATGATTTTATGTAAGAGTTGTAATTAATTAAAGAATAACTATACAACTACTAGAACAGTTACTGACAGGTGATAGATGATTTGAATCTCGTGTCAAATCTCTGATATATCTTTTTACGTGGTCATAGGATATGGTGATAATCCGTATTACAATGCTACAGTTGCAATCTCAACTACATTCATTAATCAGTGTGAAGTGTTAGTAATAACTGAGAGGGGGGTGAATCAGTGGCCTCAAAAATATTCCAATAATCAACCCTTAAAACTTAGTACCACATTATTATACCTCTAGTTATCTTCAGTCCTCTAAGATGAATTCCTCCAAATACTTATATCAATTTACTACTGCTCGGAATGCTTTTTAAAACCTTCTACTGTAGATTTACCGAATAGCAGTCTGTTAAGTTACCGAAAGACAATAAATTATCCAGAGTATATCGATCAATCTAATTAAGTTAAGTGTAATGCAAAACACTAAAGTAATGACTCATAAACACATTGACACATTGATTTTTAATGTGGAAACCTTGTTAAGGGAAAAACCACTTGGGACCAGTAACCCAAAATTTTCACTCTTTTGAAGTGAGCTCGGTGAAGAGCCAACCCTGTTAAAGGTTACAAACACACTGTTAGGTGTGACCTTGTTAG
>MU226130.1:936574-967826 GCA_018584345.1 Thuja plicata
TCTTTTGAAGTGAGCTCGGTGAAGAGCCAACCCTGTTAAAGGTTACAAACACACTGTTAGGTGTGACCTTGTTAGAGGATTTAAAATTTTAGTCTGTCACTTGATATCGGGCATCTCTATGCTACCACCCTTGATCAAACACTCACTTGGCCTGTCAATAGGTATCTGGCATCTCATGTTATCTTCATAAACAAAATTTTTGATACTCCATTGGATGTATCTCAATATAGAAAGGATCTTTAAATCCCGCTCGGTTAAGAGACTTTTTGAATCAATAGTTAAACTAAAACAGTGTGATCTGTTCACATATACAACTTATACTTGCAGATTTTTAGATCTATTGTAATCTCACAAAAATATTCTGATCAATATAACTCTGTTTATACCTTTGCTCCACTTTGATTATGCTCAGTGATGTTGTGCTTTGTTGCTCGGTGTCCGCAGAATTATTTAGCTCTTTCCTTAGCTTGTTGATCAATATTGTATGAAGTTTCTCTTCATCATTTTCTCTTCATCATCCTCTTATTCATTCCTTCACCCACACCAATTCTTAATGAATTGAGTTGTCTCTTAAATAGATATGATATCATTGTTGTTAGGATTTTGATCTTCTTGATCTTGGCTTGATCCAGAATTCTCGCCAATTAGATTTAAAGCAAAACTCATGTTTTATCATGCTGAGATCTTCTTGCCGACTGGACAAATTAGCTTTAAATCAATCACTTATCTCTGGCTTATCTTGTCAATGAAAACAATGATAACTACTAGTTAACGATATATTTAGCTCTTCCAGCTAGATATTTTGTCATTTCTAAACTCAAGTTAATTTCAGTTTAACTCTTTGATAGCGTCAATCAACACTCTAGTTCTCCCCGGGCTTCTCCGTCGGTTTGCACTATCTTTCTGGCTGTCAGGTTTGCTTGTGATTCTTCTCGTCAGTAATCCTCGTCGATTTTCTTTCTCAGGCATCACTATGACTTGACTGTCGGTGATCTCTATCCGTTGGGTTCCACTAACCGTCAGTGTTTGTAGTCACTTTGTGAATACTTGTCTTTTATGCATTACAGAAAGCATAATCTTTATCTCTCTGATTCTCTAAATTCTTTGACACTTTGATTATAACCAATTGGATTATATCAAGTTGACATCAATGACAATATAATCCATTAATAGATCTAATGTCTTGCATTATCCTTCTGCATTTTGGTGATCAACTTAACATATTCAAACATTCAATCAGTTACATGTCATCAATCTCTCCCTTTGGCATTGATGTCAACATACTACATTATCATACTATACTATTACTAATATGAAATATACAGTTTCATCAAGATTTCCTAATGTAACTATTACAAATGTCTGGCTCTCGGTAAGCTCAAAAATAGCTTAGATTTGTTTCATGCAGAGTGGTTGTCTTCAATCTTTAATCCCTTCTCTGGATAAATATATCATCTGATATCTCTGTTCTGATATGTGCTCTGCCTTAATTGTTCCTCTTCTTGATAATCTCTTTTTCCTTCGACAGCAATCTTTCTCTTTTTCTGAACTCTCTCCCTTTGTTACTTCTCTCCCTTAGATGGATATTTCATATGTAATCAATTTCTCTCCCTTAGAATATTGATTAGCTCTTCCTTTCTGATTCTCAGGAACTTCTCTTCATGGATAATGATATAATCTCTCCTTGTATCATACCTTTCCTTTTGATAATGAGATCATCTCTCCTTTATGATAATTAGAAGATCATCTCTCCCTTTTTGTATGATAATGAGATATTTTTCTCCCTTTGACAATAATGCCAAACAAGAATACTTCTCCTTTATTTATCACCTATATCATGTTCCATCTCTTTTCTTAATATACTCCTTGAATTTCCCTATCCATAAAAAATACAATGTCTCTGGTCTTCGGTGTAGATATTGTACCTTGCAATGTACAGATGTATTTGTTGCTGTACATCTCAGTGTTTGCATCAACGTGACTGATCTTCAAATTTGGTATAGGCTGATGCAACCTCCTAGTCAGATTACTGACCAATAGACAAGGGTTGAACCCCTAGTCTCAATCTCAGGTACTCAAAAGTATCCTTCGGTAATGGCTTGGTGAATATGTCAGCTAACTATTCCTTTGATTGAACATATTCTAGTGTCACTTCTTTTGCTTGCACTTGTTCTCTCAGATAGTGATACTTGATAGAAATATGCTTAGTCTTAGCATGCATGACTGGGTTCTTAGAAATGTTTATTGCACTGGTATTATCACAATAGATAATTACTGGTTCAAGGATCTTCATATGCATACCTTCCAATAATTGTTTGATCCATGCAATATTAGAGCAATTTGCAGCAGTAGCCACATATTTTGCTTCTGCAGTAGACTGAGAGATGCATCCTTGCTTCTTGCTTATCCATGTGACAAGTTTGTCACCCATGAAGAATGCTCCTCCAGTTGTGCTCTTTCGGTCATTAATGTTTCCAGCCCAATCAGCATCTGTATAGACTTGTAGCTCAAATTTTCCTTCTCTTTTGTACGATAAGCCATAGTCTTCAGTGTTCTTCAGATATCTCAGAATTTTTTTGACGGCAGTCATATGTGATTCTTTGGGATTAGCAGAGAATCTTGCAACTATCCCCACTGCATGTGTTATATATGGTCTGGTCTGAACAACATACATCAGTTTGTCAATCATTGATCTATATAAGGTTTGGTTTACCTCATTTGTCTTGTCTTCTTCTGTCAGCTTGCATCCAGTAGCCGTAGGTGTTCCAACTAGTTTGGAATCTTCCATCTTGAATATCTTTAGTACTTCCTTGATGTATTTGGACTGAGTGATGTATATGCCTGCATCTTGTTGAAGAATCTATAGACCAAGAAAGAATTTGATCTCTCCAAACATAGACATTTCAAATTCCTTGCTCATTTCATCAGCAAAGGATTTGCATAACAATTCATTCCCTCCAAAAATGATATCATCAACAAAACTTTCAGCAATCAGAATATTACCATTCTTTTAAGTATAGATTGTTATTTTCACTTGTTCTAACAAATTTTATGTTAATGAGATATGAGTGAAGTCTTTCATACCAGGATCTCAGTGCTTTTTTCAATCCATACAAGGATTTGTGTAGTCTACATATCATGTTTCTCTTGTCTGGATAGAAAAACCATTTTGGTTGTTCAGTGTATACCTCTTCTTCTAGTATTCCATTTAGGAATGCAGATTTGACATTCATTTGGTATACATTGAATCCTTTAAATGCAGCATAAGCAAGTAAGATTATAACTCCTAGTCTAGCAACGGGTGCAAAGATTTCACCATAACCAATACCTTCTTGTGCATATCCCTTGCATACTAATCTTGTTTTGTTTCTAGTGACTTCTCCATTCTCATTCAGCTTGTTTCTGAATATCCATTTGGTACAGATGACATTCTTGTCATCTAGTCTCGGTACTAGTGTCCATGTATTGTTTTTCTCAATCTGTTCTATTTCTTCATTCATAGAATTGACCCATTCTTCATTCTCAAGTGCGTTGTTAATAGATTTAGGCTCAAAATCACAAATTAAACATTTGGTGTTAAGTGACATACTTCTTGTTCTTGTTCTAGCCTTCTTGTCACCTATGATTTGGTTCTGTGGATGATGTCTTCTGACATACTTGGCAAGTTTTGGTTCAGCTTTGTGTTCATCATTCTAATCATCTTCTTCACCTTCATTTTCCTCTCAACTATTAGGAACATCATCTTGAGTATTATCCTAATCGTCGGTAATTGCAGCCTGATGCTCGGGTGCAATGTTCCGATGCTCAAGAGCGACATATTGTTGCTCGGGTAGAGTGTCAGGTTCTGTATAAACAAACCTATTGTAGTTCTCTGGTTCCTTTTTTCTTTCCTTATCATTCTTTTCTGCAAATTCATCTATTTTCACATTTGCACTTTCAATGATTTTGTTAGATGACTTGTTAAGACATTTATAAGCCTTGCTTTTGGTTGAGTGCCCTAGAAAGATACTGTCTCACTTTTGTAGTCAAGTTTTCCATTTCTATCATCCTTCAATATATAACATTAACTACCAAAGATTCTGAAGTAACTTACATTGGGTGTATGACCATACCAAAGCTCATAAGGTGTCTTCTTTGTGTCCTTCAATTGTACTCTATTTAGTGTATAGACAGTAGTACTGACAGCTTCCCTCCAGAATGTTTGAGTGATATTTTTCTCAATCATCAATGTTCTTGCACAATCAACAATTGATTTATTTATCCTCTCAGCAATTCCATTTTGTTGTGTTGTCCTTGGTGCAGAAACCTGTCTTTTAATTCCATGCTCATTATAGTAGTCAGTGAATTCTTCTGAAGTAAATTCTCCTCCTCTATCTAACCTTAAACATTTCAATTTCTTTTCACTTTGTTTCTCTACCATTGCTTTATACCATTTAAATGTCTCAAATTCTTCTGATTTATCTTTTAAAAATATGACTGTCATCATTCTAGAAAAATCATCGACAAAGAGAATAAAATACCTATTCCATAGTAGTTATTTGTTCTCATCGGTCTACATAGATCTGTATGGACTAATTCTAGAATTGCAATAGATGTATGGGTTTTTCTCTTGAAACTAGACTTTTTCATCTTACCTTTTTGACAATTCTTGCACATGATATGCTTGGGCTTAGTCATTGTCGGTAAGCGTCTAACGTTCCTTTTGTTGCTTATCTTTATCATGTTGTCAAAGTTTACATGACACAATCTTTTGTGCCACAACCATAAGTCTTCATTTATAGCCATCAAACAAGTGGTGTTAGTGTCATCAAGATAGAAAAGGTTACCTTTTGTCTTCTCACCAGTACCAATCAGTCTTCCTGATTCATTGAAGATATTTTCCTTCTTATTTTCAAATGCTACTCTGTGACCTAAATTGTTCAACTGAGAAACACTTAACAAATTATAATTTAGTCCTTTAATCCAGTAAGCATTTTCACATTTAATCAGGTTATTCAACATTATGGTTCCTTTACCTTCAACTGGACAAGGTGTATCATTTCTCATTCTTACTGAACCACCATTATAGTATTCAAAAGTCTCAAACTTTTGTTTATCACCCAACATATGATGAGTGCAGCCACTACCTATGATCTAGACATCATTTTTACTAACTTTAGATATGAGTGCAGTTTCTACATACCTTTCTTCATCTTCATCTGAATCATCCTTCATGGCTACAAATACCATCTCGATGTCTTCTTTTGATTCGGTGTCAGTGTCATCAGCTCTGTTCTCAACTAGGTAACAAGCTTTCTTCCCTTTTTCCTTGTAGTCTCGGGTATCTCTCTTGTCAGATTGTCGATTGTTTTGGTAATCTCTATTATCACCTTTATCAAACTTCTTCTCAAATGATCTGGCATTTCCTATGTCATATTTTCTTCGGTTTGGACATCTTGCAGCAAAGTGTCCAACCTCTTTACAATTGAAACATACAAGTGGTAATTTACCTTTGTATCTACCTTTGCCTCTCTGCAATCTTCTGGCCATAACTGATTCAATCTCATCAAGTCCTTGATCCTCATTATCACTATCACTATCATTTCTAACAACATGTCTATGACTTGAGTTACTTATCTTTAGAGAAGATTTGAATGCAAATTCTATGGATGGTAAGACACTATTGCCAAAGTTATCCATCTCAAATGAAATTAGTCTACCAATCAAACTATCTAGAGTAACTGTATTGTTTGCAACTGCTCTCATTTCTTGAATAGCAGAAACTCTAATAGCATAAACAGGCAATAAGGTTCTTAAGATTTTTCTTACCACTGTCTCCTCTTCAAGTACACCTCCAACTCTTCGAATAGCATTTACTACCTCTTTGATTCTGCAGCTATACTGAGTAATGTTTTCTCCTGCTTTCATGCTTAGGTCATCAAACCTCCCTCTTAGGCTTTATGCCTTTGCTCTGAGTAAATTGGCATCTCCTCCATGTACAAGCTTCAATTTATCCCACATTTTATTTGCATAGGTTTGGGTTTTGACATCTTCAAACTCAGCATCGGAGAGTGATGATGCAAGTTCTATCATCATGTAGTTATGCTCATGCTTGACTCTTAATTGCTCAAGAGTGTGAGGTCCTATAGGCAACACATATTTAGTATCTAAGTATTGAACAATATCATTTCCAATACCTAATAGGTGGAGTCTTATTCTTCTTTGTCATGATGCAAAGATGTCTTTATTCAACTTGGCCACATCTCGTCTGTTCATCTTGTGATATTTTTCTTAAGCTGTTAAACTCCCTTTCTAAGCACACAAGCTCTGACACCAATTGCTAGTAATAAATGAGAGGGGGGGGATGAGTCAGTGGTCTCAAAAATATTCCAATAATCAATCCTTAAAACTTAGTACCATAATATTATACTTCAGTCCTATAAGATGAATGCCTCCAAATACTTATATCAATTTACTACTGCTCGGAATGCTTTGTAAAACCTTCTACTGTAGATTTACCAAATAGTATTCTGTTAATTTACCGAAAGATAGTAAATTATCTAAAGTATACTGATCAATCCAATTAAGTTAAGTGTAATGCAAAATACTAAAGTAATGACTCATAAACACATTGACACGTCGATTTTTAACGTGGAAACCTTGTTAAGGGAAAAACCACTTGGGACCGGTAACCCAAATTTTTCACTCTTCTGAAGTGAGCTCGGTGAAGAGCCAACCCTGTTAAAGGTTACAAACACACTGTTAGGTGTGACCTTGTTAGAGGATTTAAAAGTTTAGTTTGTCCCTTGATATCGGGCATCTCTATGCTACCATCCTTGATCAAACACTCACTTGGCCTGTCAATAGGTATCTAGCATCTCATGCTATCTTCGTGAACAAACTTTTTGATACTCCATTGGATGTATCTCAATATAGAAAGGATTTTTAAATCCCACTCGGTTAAGAGACTTTCTGAATCAATAGTTAAGCTGAAACAGTATGATCTGTTCACATATACAACTTATACTTGCAGATTTTCAGATCTATTGTAATCTCACAAAACTATTCTGATCAATATAACTATGTTTATACCTTTGCTCCACTTTGATTCTACTTGGTGATGGTGTGCTATGTTGCTCGGTGTCCGCAGAATTATTTAGCTCTTTCCTTAGCTTGTTGATCAGTATTGTATGAAGTTGCTCTTCAACATCCTCTTATTCATTCCTTCACCCACACCAATTCGTAATGAATTGAGTTGTCTCTTAAATAGACATGATATCACCGTTGTTAAGTTCTTGATATTCTTGATCTTGGCATGATCCACAATTCTCGCTAATTAGATTTAAAGAAAAACTCATGTTTTATCTCACTGAGATCTTGCCAACTGGACAAATCAGCTTTAAATCAATCACTTATCTCTGGCTTATCTTGTCGATGAAAACAATGACAACTACCAGTTAACTCTATATTTAGCTCTGCCAGCTAGATTTTTTTTTTTTCTGAACTCAAGTTAATTTCGGTTTAACGCTTTAATAGCGTCGGTCAACACTCCAGTTCTCCTCGGGCTTCTCCGTCGATTTATACTATGTTTCTGGCCGTCGGGTTTGCTTATGATTTTGCTCATCGGTTTTCTTTCTCGGGCATCACTGTGACTTGACTGCCAGTGATCTCTATCTGTCGGGTTCCACTGACCGTCGGTGTTTGTAGTCACTTTGTGAATACTTGTCTTTTATGCATTACAGAAAGCATAAACTTTATCTCTCTAATTCTCTGAAGTATTTGACACTTTGATTATAACCGATTGGGTTATATCAAGTTGACATCAATGACAATACAATCCATTAACTAATTTAATGTCTTGCATTATCCTTTTGCATTTTGGTGATCAACTTAACATCTTCAAACATCCAATCAGTTACATTTTGTGTCAAATCTCTGATATATCTTTTTACGTGGTCATACGATATTGTGATAATCCGTATTACAATGCTACAGTTGCAATCTCAACTACATTCATTAATCAGTGTGAAGGTTAAGTGATTGGTGAGAAAAAGACAGTGTTATATGTTTTGTGTTCTTGAGCTATCGTTGGTTGATCAAGAATCAATGACCGGTATTGATGCAACGATGATAAAGGGTGAGTGAGTCATGATCTAGTGACATTTTTCATTTGAGGTGATGATAGGGAAGATAAGGCATCACATTGATCAATGTTATCTTATAGAGAAGATTCGAGAGGAAGTTTTTATTGGTCAAAATGCGTTTGACTCCTTGGCTCAATTTCATATGTAAATTGTTGTATAGGTCGATGCGTTCTTGGAAATATGTTTTGTGCATTTAATTTTGTTACTTGGATTGTATTTTAGCAGGATGCTTTGTAACTTCATTTTAGGGCTTGATTAAGGCGGTGGACTTAATAGTTCATTATTTATAGGATGAATTTTACAGTTTCTAGTGTTGATCATGTGTTGGACAAGTGCGGTGACAAGTACATGTTGCGATCAAGACAAAAGAATACAGTGAGTTGAGAAGAGGTATTGTGCTTCAGTGGATCTTATCAAGCAGAGGTAGTGTTATTTTACAAATCATTATTGTTGTTGTTCCCTAATAGTTACAGCAGGTGAAATCCCCTAACAGATCTTTATTTTAAAATCCTCTAACAAGGTGGCACTTTGACGGGTGTTCAAATTCCTCTAACAAGACTACTCTTAACAGGGTAAAGGTTCTAACTAACCTAAGGAAAATACCTTAACCGAGTAGCACCTAACAGTGTTGTTGTAAACTCCTAATAGGGTTAAGCTCCTCACAAGATGTACTTCAAAAGAGTACATCATTTTAGTGGGGACTAATCCCCATCATGATTTTTTTCCTATTTGGGTTTCCATGAGATAAATTTGTGTGTCAAATTTGTGGATGGACTTTCAAGTTTAAGATTTGCATTTGGTGTATTAAGGTTAAAACTTGTGAATGTTATTTTGAGTTAAAGAAGTTGATAAGTAGGATTTAGTGATAGATTACTGATTATAGTTTCTAGTGTTGATCATGTGTTGGACAAGTGTGGTGACAAGTACATGTTGCGATCAAGCCATAAAAGAATACAATGAGTTGAGAAGAGGTATTGTGCTTCAGTGGATCTTATCAAGTATAGGTAGTGTTATTTTACAAATCATTATTGTTGTTGTTCCCTAATAGTTACAGCAGGTGAAATCTCCCAATAGGGTAGATCCTAACAGATCCTTATTGTAAAATCCTCTAACAAGGTGGCACTTTGACGAGTGTTCAAAGTCCTCTAACAAGGCTACTCTTAACAGGGTAAAGGTTCTAATGAACCTAAGGAAAATACCTTAACCAGGTAGCACCTAACAGTGTTGTTGTAAAATCCTAACAAGGTTAAGCTCCTCACGGGATGTACTTCAAAAGAGTACATCATTTTAGTGGGGACTAATCCCCATTATGATTTTTTCCCTATTTCGGTTTCCATGAGATAAATTTGTGTCAAATTTGTGGATGGACTTTCAAGTTTAAGATTTGCATTTGGTGTATTAAGGTTAAAACTTGTGAATGTTATTTTGAGTTAAAGAAGTTGATAAGTAGGATTTAGTGATAGATTATCGATTCTCTGATATATCTTTTTACGTGGTCATAGGATATGGTGATAATCAGTATTACAATGCTACAATTGCAATCTCAACTACACTCATTAATCAGTGTGAAGGTTAAGTGATCGATGAGCAAAAGACAGTGTTATGTGTTTTGTGTTCTTTAGCTATTGTTGGTTGATCAAGAATCAGTGACTGGTATTGATGCGGTGATGATAAAGGGTGAGTGAGTCATGATCTAGTGACGTTTTTTATTTGAGGTGATGATAGGGTAGATAAGGCATCACTTTGATCAATGTAATCTTATAGAGAAGATTCGAGAGGAAGTTTTTTATTGGTCAAAATGTGTTTGACTCTTTGGCTCAATTTCATATGTAAATTGTTGTATAGGTCGATGCGGTCTTGGAAATATGTTTTGTACATTTAATTTTGTTACTTGGTACATTGTATTTGAGCAGGATGCTTTGTAACTTCATTTTAGGACTTGATTAAGGCGGTGGACTTAATAGTTCATTATATATAGGATGAAGTTTACAGTTTCTAGTGTTGATAATGTGTTGGACAAGTGCAGTGACAACTACATGTTACGATCAAGCCATTAAAGAATATAGTGATCAGTTGAGAAGAGGTATTGTGCTTCAGTAGATCTTATCAAGCAGAGGTAGTGTTATTTTACAAATCATTATTGTTGGTGTTCCCTAATAGTTACAACAGGTGAAATCCCCTAACAGGGTAGATCCTAAGAGATGTTTATTGTAAAATCCTCTAACAAGGTGGCACTTTGACGAGTGTTCAACGTCCTCTAACAAGGCTACTCTTAACAAGATAAAGGTTCTAACGAACCTAAGGAAAATACCTTATCCGGGTAGCACCTAACAGTGTTGTTGTAAAATCCTAAGAGGGTTAAGCTCCTCACAGGATGTACTTCAAAAGAGTAAATCATTTTAGTGGGTACTAATCCCCATCATGATTTTTTCCCTATTTGGGTTTCCATGATAAATTTGTGTGTCAAATTTGTGGATGGACTTTCAAGTTTAAGATTTGCATTTGGTGTATTAAGGTTAAAACTTGTGAATGTTATTTTGAGTTAAAGAAGTTGATAAGTAGGATTTAGTGATAGATTACCTATTCACTCCCCCCCTCAGAAATTTGATCTCAGGTCTAACAAAACAAACTTATTCGAAAACACTATTGCCATTTGTACTGACATGAAACCTAACAAGTAGAACAACTAAGAAATACCATAAAGTGTATAAGAGGTTGACATATTCTAATCTTCCCACATCAAAGCACTCCTCGCCTCCTCTAGCCTTAAATTTCAACCTCCACATTGTCTTGTAATCTCTAAAAGATCTACTTGCACTAGGCTAGGAAGCAACTTTCAACCAAACATTAATGAACTTCTCTCCCTCTCCCTCATTAAGGGAGCCTTTCCACTTATTAGCTTCCTCTATGAATTTATTTAATTAATTAATTAAAATTTAAAGATTTGGTTTTTGGTATTTATTTCAAAGGTTGAGAACCTACTTTTTATTGTTGAAAATGGCTTTTATCTTTTTCAACACTATTTCCTAATACTTAGGAAGCGCCATAATGAATTATGGAGTCTTTATGGCTATTTTATTATGGAATCTTTGAGACTTTTTTTTAGCATTATTGATTGGTATTCATACATGTCATTCATTTTGACTTATTATATGAATGTGTGTTTATTTTTTGGGCACTATTTTCTTGTACTTAGGAAGTGTCATTATGAGTTATGGAGTTTTTGTGACTATTGTTTTGTAGCTTTATTGATTGGTATTCATACTTTTTGATATCAATATTATGTTTTGAGAGCTTGCTAATTATAAGAATATGTGTTTTCTATCATTTGTATAAGAATTTGACTACAAAAAGAAATCTATTTTACCAAAAAATTATATCAGATAAAAATGCAAAGTAGTAAAATAGTTGAGTAAGTTGTGCAAATGGAGTAACAAGTGAACTAATTTATCAAGATTCAAAACACAACAAATACTTAATGTTAATCAAATGGGCTAACAAGTTAAGTGTTGTAAAGGGTGAAAATGGAGATTTTTAAATAGGGTTTTGAACAATTGAGATTTGCGCATAAAAGAGACCCTATGCCACATTTAACCACTTACATTTAATTGTAATGATAAGGAATGTAAATATGGAAATGTTTGCAAAGAATAATGGAGTAAAATGCATACCTCATATCATAACAGATATGGAAATACTTGATTTCTGATGCTTGTGTCGGGTTTACGAAAGATCTGCAACTGGATCTGGAACGGAAACACAGAGATGGAGAAAACCCAGAAATCTTTTCCGGATCTGGCTCAGGTCGACTTTGACCAAAAACAGAATGTCGATCTTGACCCAGAACATAATGTCGATTATGACCCAGAACAGAATGTCAATCTTGACCCAGAACAGAATGTCGATTCTGACCCAGAATGTCGACCTTGACCTGCACAGCTCCAACGGAAAATCTGTTTCCGGATCTTGAAAGTTTAGTGAAAAGGGTATCTGAATCTGGCTTGCAACTCCCAAAACAATTACAATTGTAGATATTTGAAAGGGGGTGTTTTGGGGTGGCTATATAGGGTTTTGCCTTAGTCAAACCCACGTTTTGGTGTTTTCCACCTCCACGAATAGACGGATGTAATAAAATGTGTGTGTGTTGCTCGTAGAAAGAGCTTTGAATGTGCAATGCCAAGATCTAATCCTCTAGATTAAAACCCTAGCATGGATTGAAATGAGAGAGCAATGCATAGATTTGAATATGATAAAGAAAGCATACCAAGCCCCCAAGGCTAAAGTACTCCTATCAAACTCACAATCTGCAGTTGCTACCCCATGATTGTATCCTTTGAACGCTTGAATGTTGAAAGTAGTAGATCAATGAAGAAGGAAGGCTTTGAAGAATTCTTTTCTTGCTTCCATGAAGATCCACAATGGTTTGTCCACAAGAATGCTTGCTTGTATCAAGGCATCATCATATCTTGTCCTCCTATATCATCCTCTTGCATTCTTGCATCATCATCATGTCATAATCGTAATTTCTGTCATGTATCATCATCATGAATAATGAAGGCAAAAGAGAGTGTTTATATAGAGATCTCAAGGTAGACCTCCTAGGGCAATGCAAGGACCCATAATTCAAATTTTACCTTGAATCATGGTCAAATCACAATCACCAACCAAGGAGGGAATGCATTAATTCGAATTTCGGATAAAACACTCCCGCATTCAGATCCGGGGACCTATATTTAAGTTTAGGACCGTGATATGATCCGGATCTAAAAGCAGGGACCAAAACCTAACAGAGGTCAAGGTCGACCTTGACCCTGACCTGAGGTTTCAGGCATGTCACCTTAAGAAGTCTATGAGATTCTCAGGTCAGTCGGGGAACTAGGAAGGTGAGAAAACATATATGGATGCTAAGAAGAGGCACAGAGGCCTAGGAGTGTGATGAAGATTAGGAGGGCCAATACATAGGTCCTACTTAGAAAATAGAGCCGTGGAGAAGGAAACTAAGGAGAATCCACAGGATCCTAGCCCTAATTTCCCTTAGAAATGCATAATCAAGTGCAGATGCATCCTAAATGCAAATCTAACATGCAAGTGCATTAAATGAGGGTGCTAAACCTACCAAAATGGAAGTGCTTCCATTTTAAGACGATACAGTGTATCTAATTGTAAGAAAACCTCATTGTTTTTTATTAAGGGAAAAACGGGTTTTGAAGGGACCCAAAACCCTTTACAAACAAATTTTGAATGGATCTGGAACCCAAAAACCAAGACATTGTCATAAGATAGGAAGGAAACACTAGAAAACTAGAGGCAAAAGAGCCCACAAGACGACCTAGTGGAAAACCAACAACAGGCTTCCACAAACTAAAACTAAAGCTGCAAACAAACATCCAACAAAAAGACCAGAAAAACTCCAGCTTGATCCCAACCCACCAAAAGCCATCAAGATTTACCTTTACTAATACTCTTGTGGGAACAAAGATTCATATCAAATGAGGGTGTAGAAGACTTAACCTTCTTACCCTTGACAATAATCCAACCCTCTTCCACTTTTGCAGCCGCATCCTGCCAATCCAACAAACCTGTCACAAGGTCACCATCAACTTGGGAGACAATGTCAGCAAAGCAATTGTTCCCCACAACAGACAAAGCACAACCACCAGTGATGGAAGTATTGTCACAAGCAACAACCTGAAACGTATTCCCACATACAACTAGGGAACCCACATGAGGCACTTGTTTGTCCCAAGCAACCTCCCATCGGAAACGGAAATAGAATGAGAAGCCACAAGATCCTGAGAATCTGCGGCAATCACTTGTGAAAAGCTCCTTTTAGTTTCAGATTTCTTCAAGACCGTATAATGCTGAACAGAAGAACCATTCCACCATGATGCATACAATTTATTTTTCTCTAGTTCACATTGAGCTGCCACATGACCTGTTTTTAAACATCTTCTACACCTGGAGGGAATCCCTTCATAGTCCACAGTTTGAACCCAACTTCCCTTCGAAGACCTGATAAGGATATCAACAGGGAAACCCTTTGACACATCCATATCAACCAAGAAAATCCCCAAGAGCTTCTCCCACTTCCTCAAAAAGAGAGCCCACCCAAAGATGAAGGGGGAGATAGGGAAGGCGAACCCAGACAGGAATCTTATTAAACTTTTCAAAAGACGGGTTGAAATTTGAATGCCATGGCTTAATCATTAACAAAAATCTATCCTCCCAACTAAAGAAATGATCACACAGAATTTTGTTTCTACCCTCAGCAATGTCAAATTTTGCAATAAAAGAACCCCTAGCAATAGAAAAAAATATGCACTGTACCAAAGAGAAGAGACTCCCAATGATGAGATATCCAGTCATGTAGTTGAGGGAGGCTAGGTCAGAAGCCTCTAAACCGACATATCACACTATGAGAGGAAAAGACATAAACATTGTAGTCTAACTCCTCCGTCTCCACATTCAGATCAATGACAATACCCTCAGAAACTAGAATAACCTGGGTATCAGCAAATCTCCTCGACTCAAGTGACCTCATTGTTAAGCATGCTTAACCTAGAAGAATCTTAGACTGATTGTCCTACTTGTAAGGATCTTTATATGAATATCACATAGATTTAATGTGTTCGGTAGATCATTCGTAATTATAAGAAATATGTTCTTGTAAATTAATCTTCATGAAATATAGGTCAATCAAAAATAAAAATAAATTTATATATTTGAATAACAACACATACATATTTACGATAATAATAAAGAACTTTACAAAAACAAATCCGATTCCAATCAAATTAATTGTTTTCAAAAGCCTAGAAGGCTACTTCAAGTCATACAAACCGACCAAGTCATTTACAATTAAGATTTTTGCAGTGCTAGATGCAGCATTAGAGGGACTGCCAAGACGCACTAACTACATTCCACTCACAAATTCAGCACTAGACTAGAGGTACAGAAGCTATACTCGCCAAAACCTTTCAAATAAAATAAACACATTTTTTCAAGATTGCAGTTCTATCCTACGAGAGTTCACCGTCTCCAAACTATTCATAGACTATCAAAACGTTTTTGAAAAAGGCATTACAGCCTAGCTACAACTTTTGTTTCAACAAAGACAGTAATAATATCTTAAGCATTATATTTCATTGCATGCCTTGCACCATATCTATCAAACACCTCGTAAGGCTAAAGTAAAAGAACATACAGACAACACAGGAAACTATCTCCTGATATCTTCTTGTGTAACTCAGTTGAACATGGGAAAAGAATGCATGAATCTGAACTTTGGTTGAAAGGCTATTAAAGGAGTACAATAAAAATTGCCTTGAGGAAAACCTAAAACTGGATTAGTATCAACTTACATAACAAAGTTCTGAAAGACTAACAAACCTTTTTCAAGGACTAGAATTTACCCCACCCCCCTGCAAGAAATTGCACTACCATTGGAAAAATCTCACCTAACCCATCTTTGATTGAACTAAAGAAAACCTCCCAAAGCCACAAGTCAGCTGCAAGAATCAAAGACAAGAGCAGCAACGCTAGGGTCTGGTATCTATTAAGTTGCCAGCCAGTTGTCTTGACAATTCCATTCAAGAAGGGAGGAAGCTGTTTCTGACCACTTGTCTTCTGATTTTTGATTGACCATGCAGTTTTCCAGGATATTTGGGTAGGTACAAGGTTAAACTCTGTCCGTAAACGTTCATCCATGTCTGGCATATGCCCACTTCCAAATAGTATTGCTATTTTCTGGCAGCCTTCATTCATTGCTGCTCGCAACTCTTCCGTTGCAACTCTGTTCCTTTCCCCAATGATGACAGAATCCTTCACCCACTCAGCTTTTCCTTGAATCAACCTTCAAAATGTATTACAGAATTACTAGAGCCTCGACAATGTATTCAATTCTTTTTATGCCGAAAACAAAAAAGAAAAAGCTTATGACAAAACAGTTCAAAATTCTGCAGGAATAAACCAGAAACAATTTTCGGATCATTCCACTTATGCAAACCGAAGTGAGGAGCCTGGTACATACTCTGTAGTTATCTGTTTTGACAAAAACAGTTTCATTGCAGTTGCTAAATCAAGGCGAAACAAAGCTTTCATCTCTGGAGATCTACCAATTGGTGAAGATGAAAATCCACAAATGCTTTCTATTAGAAACAGCCCCGCCAGCGGCATAGGAAAAAAACGTGATAACCACAACAGCTTTGATTTCCATGGATCAAGATCTTCTCGTTCAAAAATAGACTTTGTGATCGCCTCACTAGAAACGGCATTCATTTCTCTTGCCATTTTAAAAAAGTCCTCACCTCTTTCACGCTGAAGATAGAAATACAACAAAAGAAATAAGAGTAAGCCGCATTTTTCCAGCATCCTTGATGACTTTCGTGATCCACATAACATTTATAGCTATCCCCACATTGTGCCTTCATTGTATGAGTACTGAGCAAAAAGACAAGACTGCATGGCTAGGAGAAGTATACAAATAACTAATGGAAAACTTTAGTGTAGTCACACTTCAAGAGAGCAAAATATTACCTGCATCAGCCTGAATGTGTCGTAATCAAGATCTGCATGATACCAATTATCTCTCCGATAATCTAGACATTCTAACTGAAAATGTAAACCAAGGATAGAAGCCATTAAACGCTGAATAAATCCTATAATACTGAACTTTTGATAGCCAGCTCCTGGCAACCTTTCAGGTGGTATAAAACGTGTTCTTGGATTTCTATTTGATTGCTTAGGATGCTTATTTGTAATCATTTCATATAGGACCCTGTCATAATTTGCAAGTTCTTGCTGAAGGACTGCAAAATACCTGAAAATCAACTAACAGCTGTGAATATCATCTAAACGAAGACAACTTGCAAATAAAGTCAAAGCTGATGGATAAACAAACCATCAAATTCAGCCAGCATCTTAACAATTGTATTTGTCTTTTGCTAAGTGAAATTTGTAGAGTATAAAATTTTCACATTTTATGGAATGCTACGGACTGTAAATTGAAATACAGAGGAACACACCCAATTTTATATTAAAATTTTATATTATGCACAGAAGCAAAAGGAGATTGACAACTAGAAAAATAAAAATGAAGAAACAAAGAGGGCCAAAATGGGAAAAGATCGATGATGGAAGCAGGAGGTGACAATCAAATCACATCTAGGAGAAACGGAATGGAGATAGAAATCCCTAAGCATGCCAAAAGAATGGCAACTAGGCATAATTGCAGAGAAATTTGGGGCAAAGAAAAATGGAACATCAAAGAATGTGGGACTCCAGGAAACTAATTGTGGAAAAAAGGGAAAAGATGCAGAAACCAACAAACGACAGCTTTCAAAATGACCAAAGAACACCACTACTAGCAGTTGAGAACTAATCAATACAATCAGATGTAAGATTTAAAATTAGAAAAGCCCTAACTGGAAATTTTGAAGTTGTTATAGAAATAACTATAAGACACCTCACAGAAGGGTCGCCAAAGAGTGCCTTCAATTATGAAGAATTTGGGAGTATATTATCAAATTTTCATCCACATAAAGAAATGATCGGAAAATCATGTATGGGTTAGATTATTTTAATTACCATCGGAATTGTGAAATCACTTAATTCATGGCAACATGGAAAATTATTCATAAGTTACCTTAACTAATATCACTATGAAAAAACCTCCTAAGCATCGACATACAGATACATGTTAAAATAAATCTCTCCAAACTTTATGAAAAAACACCTAAGCATCTATGCATAAATACTATATTAAAATAGATCTCTCCGACCATCTTTCAACAACAATTAAACTTTTACGTGCTTCAGAACCTGAACATTAAAATACTAGATTACAGACGTTTTCCCTTAAGGTTGTGCCCTCTATCCCATGTGCTAGCACTATTTTCTCTGTCATTTTGATGTGCTTTCATGCACTGGTAGACCCTATGTAGACAACCAGTTAGAAATACTTTTCACTGGGATTTCATGTGTGGGGTTTAGGTTTGAATCCAGGCATTAGCCCTAATATTGTTCATAATCTTGACAGTTTTAATCTATGCATTGTCCATAAACATTAGACTTTTAAGTTTCAGTTCTGGTGACCCCAACAGTATCATTGGATTGGTCCAAATTGTCTTCAGGTTAATGTCTCATGCCTCGGTGGGGGTTCCTTCGATGGTCTTATGTCTCTACCTTGTTTCTATTTTCCTAGATGCCTTAATTCATATCACCATGCCTTCCAATGGACCCATGCCCCTTCTTTCTATTTTCTTGCAGGCCCACTACCCATTCTTCGCTTGCCATGCATTGCCTTGGTGGTGAAGGCAGGCTCAATGTCTTGAGATGGTGATATGGATTTTCCTTGGTACACCCTAACCCATCCGCGTGGCCAAAGATTCTTTTTCAATGCTTGTGGATTGACTTTTCATGGGGTGAACTGTTCTAATGTTATTGGACTGTGACTTAATGCTTTTGGTACATGTTTATTTTATCTTTGTGTCTTCACCAAGACTGTCAATGTATAGTGTAATGCTCCAACATGGCCTCGGCCGTGGTTTTCACTTTGATTCAAAACGGTTTGACCTTCATGCCCACCCTTAGCAATTCTAACACATTCAACATGTAGACCGGTTCTTATGCCTGCAAATTGAAGCGACAACTCCCAAGATGGCACACATGGTGGTTGAGTTTATTTTCAGCCATTATGGAATCTCTTCATGCTTTTGGTGGTTTAAATGGCAGTGGTTGAGCTACATGTAGATGTTTTAAACTGTGTTCTATGCACCCTGTATCTAGTTTTTTCTTGTTGCAGGCAACAATAAAAATTTAAAAAATTCCCAATGCAGTTCTTGTCATTCGTGAGTGATATGACTAAGCTTGTTGGTGACTTGTGGAGCAGAGAATGAAGTTATTATTACTCCTGGTGCCATGTGCAATCCATAAACAAGGGTTTCCCATCAAATTGGCGACCTCTTGTTTGGGGCTATATTTAATTCAAGGTTTGGGCCACGGTAGACTTGAAACAATAATAGCGACGCCCCATACTATTGAAGGTCCTAGTATATGACTGAGTTTCTCTTGTGCTGGGTGAAAAGATTTGTCCTTGTCTTCTTGTACCCTGCGTACATATCCAAGAAGGATTCTCTTCTCTGTGTCTAAATTCTCTATTTGCCAGAAAGTATTGATTGTGGCATGTTATAACTAATGATGTAACTTGGCCATGCAGTCATGAACAGAGGATCCAATTAAGGACTGTCTAACCAAGCAGCAAAATTAGACAACTCATAATTACATGGCAACAAACTCAAGGCAATAATATTATCTTTATTGATTCATATTGAAGAATGAATTACAATCTGCTGCAATGAGCTTCCAACATGCTAGGCCCAACCATTTGATTACAAGAATTTGAATGACATTATAACACAATTCTATATCCTCACTCTATCTCAGTTTCTCTAATGCCTTCATGTTGCTTCCAAATGATTGTGAAGAGTACTTGTATATCAGCCTCAAGCCTTGTGAATGATGTCAGCCAACCTCAAGGGTGCACAAGGGCCAATATCTTAATGAAACATGTAGTTGGCCAAATTTGTAGGAAGAATCCCCGAGATTGAATATGTAGATGTTAAATTCCATGTGGTGAATACTTAAAAGGCACTCTTGGGTCTAATGTATCATGTGATGATTCCTTTGTTGCTGCAAACTTTAAAAAGCTACTACAACATATGAACAGTGAAGTTGAGTGTTAGTTCGTTAAAATCCAATGACGTTCAAACCAAATTATGGCATTTTGGTTATTAGAATCTTCTGAAAATTGAAGGACCTGTTAACCTATTCTGTTCCTTGATTGAAATAGTCACCAAAATAGGTGCCTTAAAGTTTTAGGATAAGACGGGGTTTGCTGAGGTTGTTTGGTCTTATCCAGCAAACTTCAAAATGGTTTAAAATGTTATCGAGGGCAAAATGGGGAAAAAGTTCTAAATATTGCCCATTGGGGACGAGGGGACAAAGGGCCTAAGTTCGAGGACGGTGGGGGGATGATGGAGGGGGGGTTGCAGGGGTCGGTTCTCATATACATAGTACTAGAAAAACTAGTGGTGAAAAGATGTATAAGAATTACATTTCAAATAAAACTTTGACAAATTAGTAAAATAGCAAAATTGCAAATACTAAATACTAAGATATGAATTGTATGCGTCAAATATGTCAAATATGACTGCTGATAATGACTGATATTTTATGGACAGTGGTACTGTCGTTCACCAATGGTTATATGAAACCCTTATACATTGAAATTAACCATATACGAAAATGGAATTAAATAATGAATTGTTGGATAAATATGACAGTAGCACCACATGAATTGCAAACATGAAACAACAACATAGAAACCCCAGCTCTGATTTTTATTTAGGGTAGCCAGCAGAATCAGTAATAATGAATGTAATAGCAGCTACAAACCCTCATAAATTGCCCATATTTGGTTTGCAAATGATCTGAAAATGTCCTTCAATCAGCCAAAAATATATGTATCTATCTGATTTGCTTGCAAAGATATCAAAAACAAGAAATTTTAAAAAAAATACTTTTTTAATGCCTAGGGACAGGGGACTTCCAGAAGTTGCCGAGACACTCATGGTATTCCTGGGCGTCCCCAAGCCGCTCAGGGGACTTCTCAGGGGACTCCTAGGTATCCCGGGGACTCTTGGCCGTCCCTAGCCATCTTGGTGGCAGTGGCAGGACAGTGGGGGGGCACCCCGGTTCCATCCCCAAGTCCCCGGGACATCCTTTTCCCAGAAATGCAGGGATCCAGGGGGGCGAACGTGTCCCCATGTTTCATTGTTATTTTCCAAGTCTTCAGGTAATGTTTTGGGGAAATGTCTTGGCATTTATAAGATTTCTCAAACCAAGCATGTAAAAGAGGAGTCAATGTTCCAAAAAAGTGTGAGTTTTAATAGAAAAGGTCAACCACTTTAGGGTTTTGCATTGCTTTGGGTCTCTTTGCTTTGGGTTTTGCATTGCTTTGGGTCTTGGTTTTACAGTTTTCCCTGACAGCAAGGAGTATAAATGGCTTTAATGAAGGACTCAGGGAAAGGGAATATTGTTTTTTATGATCTTGTTTTCAGTTAATGGGGGAGAAATGCATGCCATGTATATAGTTGCTGTTGTTGCCTCTTTCAATGCTTTGGACAGCTGTGATGGGAGCTGCTTATATGGACACGTTTGTGATGAGAAGAAGACATGTAAACTAGTTTGAGGAGTCTTGAAGGCAATGTGTTTCAGTCCATGCACAACTATGGATGTGGAGGGAGGAAAGTGACAGATTGTTACTTTGCTTTGAAGGTCTGGAATGCCCAAAATACAGGAGCAGCAGCTGTGTTAGTTACAGACAACAAAGTTGAGCCTCTTATATAACACCATGGATTCACCTGATGAGTATAACACAGCAGCAGAATATTTGGAAAAGATTACAATTCCATCTACTCTAATTGAAAACAGCTCGGGTGATACCTCGAAGAAAGCTCTGAGCAAAGGGGAAATGGTCACTATTAATTTTGACTGGAGGAAGTCCCTTCCATATCCTGATGACTGCGTTGAGTATGAGTTTTGGACAAACAGCAATGATGAATGTGGGCCAAAATGTGAAGGTCAAGTTGATTTTGTAAAGAATTTTAAAGGAGTGGCACAGATGCTTGAGAAAGGGGGCTATACTTTGTTTACTCCTCACTACATAATATGGTACTGCCCAGATCCTTTGTTTTGAGCAAGCAGTGTAAATCCCAATGCATCAGTCATGGAAGGTACTGTGCCCCTGATCCAGAACATGATTTGAGCCAAGGTTATGATGGAAAAGATGTAGTAATTGAAAACCTGAGCCAATTGTGTCTTCAAAGTTGCTATGGAAAATAGAAATCCGTGGGTCTGGTGGCATCATGTCCACATTAGACGTCCAATGAAAGAGAAAAAAATATAACAAGGAATGTGCAGAGAAAGTGATCAACTCTTTAGAACTTGATAGAAAAAAAAATCAATGAGTGCATGGGAGATCCCGAAGCATATACAGAGAACAGTTTTTTGAAATCAGAGCAAGATGTTCAGGTCGGACATGGTTCTCAAGGAATTTTACAATATTGCCCACTCAAGTTATTAACAACATACATTATAGAGTAAATTGGATAAAAATGCTGTCATGAAAGCAATTTGTGCAGGCTTGAAGAAACCACTGAGTTAGTTGCTTGCTTGAGTAAAGGTCATCTCCTCTTCAATGAATATAGACAAATGAGTGTGTGAAAAATAATGGTGGGTGCTGGCAAGATACATATCTGCTATGCTTCTAGATAACTGCTGTGGTAGGCAGTTCATTTCAGAACTGTGCAGTTAGCAGCAATCAGGTGCAACTTATGTTATATACTTCATATTTGTGGTATACATAATACATTTAAAGGAAGTGGTTTTAAAAAAAAAGACAGAATACATCATAGAAGAGGACAGTGTTCAAAGAGGGGTGAGTTTCATGGCCTACGAATTATGGAGGGAAGATATGTTCAAATTCACTAAGACAATGGGCAGAAATGTATACTTAATTGACTGTCAAAGACGGAGGATAAAGAAAGTTTTGAAGATATGAAGAAAAAGTGTCAAGGTATTTATCCTCAAGGGTCTTCTACACTCTCCTAGGGCAGTTAGTCAACTTCAAATCATTCTTCACATGTCCTGCATGGAAGGGATGTTATAGCAGTTTTGGGGTAGATTGACAAGTCAAACACACCTGTAGCAGCAATGGCAAGCATATATGCATCAGTTTGGGAGCAATTATGAGTAGTTGGAGATATGTTAAGAGTAGTTTTAACTAACCCTCATCCCTACGCCACCAAAGAGTTTTTTCAGCAATCAAAGAAGATGGAGACTTTTCCCAGCACTCAAAAAAAGGGTGACTTAGCAACCAAGAAACCACTAGTCATTTTGTCTTTAATGACGATTGCAAAACTTTAGGAGGCTGTTATAGTAATATACTATACCATAGTCTCTCTTTTGGGCAGTTCTTACCTTCTTTTGGCCAAGATCTGTAGCTGACAATAGCTCCTTTCTCAGCAGAGTATTCTTTGGTAACTCACAGACCAGTTATTATTTACTGAGAATAGTGTGTATACATCTTTTCAAAGCAATAGGATGACATTTTCAGACGGGTACTGCCGTTACAGCACCTTTTATCTATAAAATTCAGTGATTTTTCCTTCTCATCTCTCTATTTTTTGTGTGTATCATGATGATAGATGAACTTTTCTTGTGATTTCATCAGTCTTTAAGTTTTTTTTGGTCTCATCCCAGCAACGTGAACAGAAAACACATATATTTTGCAGGTTGTAAGATGTGCAATGAGCATAAATGGTTCAATGTTGTGAAAATTATGTCTTCCTTCTCCAAACTGTGAAAACTTAAGCTTCCTTATGAAACATTGATGTAAAAAATATGCAAGATAGTTGAGTTGTGTGAAGAAACAGCCGAGTATTTGATCATTTGTTTGCAAGAAACAATAGTATGATCCTAAGTATTAGTTTGGTGCATCACCATAATTTTAGTTTCGGTTAGCATTCCCCTCCCTTTCCCTGGTGAATGTTAGAGTAGGAAGTAGATTAGTTTCAGCTCTCCAAAGCTACAAATAGAGAACCGGCTCTATAACTGGAGGTTGATCTCTACCTATCAGATCCCACACTCTGAGAGATCATCCCATGTTTCACCGAATAACTGAGTTGACAACTCATTAAGGGTACAAATTTGTGTGATAACAGGACCATTGCAGAACATATATTGCAAAGCATGAGGTGAGATATGTAACTACAGTTAAATGCAGTAGGATCTGTTTGCACTATATGATGACTAGAAACCTGCAAACAAACAAGCTGAAAGCATAATATTTTTGGTTGATGCAATTTCACTCTTACACGCTAGGATGTCGTCGTTTCAAACATTGAGGGTTGTTTGAAAAGTGATTCCCTCACTTTTCAATGGTTACAGGGAAACCAAGATGGTCTACCTCAACCCTAGAAATCCAGCTTGAATCTTTTTTGGCCTATCTTTCAACTTTACCATATACTCCTCTTGCAACATGTTCTTAGTACTTCCAACCCTACCACCCAAAATCTCCTCTATCTCCTATTATCTTTTGACTCCCTTTATTGATATTGATTATGTGATGTCCCAGCCTAAATGTTGTGGTGGTGATGATTCTGGTTTGGCATGTACCCAGGAGTGGGACCCACCCACAATCGGTCAGCCATGTGTCCACGAGGGGACTGGCCTGTGTTGGCACTTTGGTGGGATGAAAACCTCACACTTAACGCTAGTGGACATTGTTCACCATCAATCCAAACTTTTGGTGTAGTGGATGCCTTGCTTGGTATCAGAGTTGAGGTCTTGAGGTTGAGCCCTGCAGAGCATGGTGGGCTATGATGTCCTAGCCTAAATGCTACGGTTGTGCGAGTTCTAGCTGGGTGTATACCCAGGGATGGGACCCACCCACAATTGGGTAACCATGTGTCCAAGAAGGGGTAGGCCTGTGCTGGCACTCTAGTGGGATGAAAACACCACTCTTAACGCTAGTGGACATCATTCACCATCAGTCCAAACTTTTGTTATAGTGGTTGCCTTGCTTAGTATCAAAGTTGAGGTCTCGAGTTCAAGCCCTATAGAGTGTGGTGGGCTATAATGTCCAAACCTAAATGCTGCGATGGTGCAGGTTACAACTGAGCATGTACCCAAGGCTGGAACCCACCCACAATTGGGTAGCCACATGGGAGTTGGCCTGTACTAGCACTCTGGTGGAACGAAAACCCCACTATTAATGCTAGTGGGTGTCGTTCCCCATCAGTTAGAGATTTCAGTGTAGTGGTTGCCTTGCTTGGTATTAGAGTCGAGGTCTCAAGGTTGAGCCTTGTGGAGTGTGATGATTTGTGATGTCCCAGACTAAATGTTGTGGTGGTACGTATTTCGATTGGGGGTGTACCCATGGCCATGATCAGGCAACCATGTCCATGAGGGGGGTGGCCTGTGCTGGAACTTTGGTGGGACGAAAACTCCACTCTTAATGCTAGTGGGCGCCATTCCCCATCAATCTAGGGTTTTGGCATAGTGGTTGCCATGCTTGGTACCACTGAAATAAGCTTCCTAATTCCCAACAATATGAACTTGGAAAAATAACCAGCAGACCACAAAAGAACTTGTAATTAATCAATGGTCCAGAACTTATCCAATATATCGGCATAGTAAAATTTATGATACAAATAGTGCTCTCGGGCTCAATTATTATAATGCAAAGATAGATCTCTAGGTTATGCAAACATGACACAAATTCTATTACAATTTATAGATTAGCAACACTGTCCCATGTATAGACTATCCCCTTCCAGTATTAATCATACATTTTAATCAAAAAATCACTCACAAGATGAGCTCTCTCAAGAAACAAATATGGAATAAGCCTCATACTTGCATCTCCTCCGCATTGTACCCTCACTATCCTTGGTGAGTTGGGCTGATTGTTGGTTAAAGTGTTGCGTTGCAAAGTGCCAGCGATTGGCAGAACCCAATCCGCATCAAACCCGTGTTCAGTAGGAACAATATGCACCCTTTGCTTATCTTCGCTCCTAGCATATCAGTTAGTTTGGTGTCCTATTACTTCTCCCACCACGATGATGGAACCTCCACTTTGCGATCATCACAATCTCACAATCGATAGGCTTGCTACCATCTAGGGGCATGCAACAAGTCTATGATGATCATTGAGCTTTAAGCGCACTACCACCTCCAATAACCATTGCAATGAATCCGCCCTATAGGAATTCGTGAATCAGATCGTACCAATGGCTAGCATAAGAAGAATCACTAAAACCTAGCAAACGACAATATAGATAGCAGAGATCTTCATCCTACCAAGTGAGAGGCTCATGTTTTTGGTGAGAGCGCAATTGCATTCGTTTAATGCTAAGTAGTCTGAGATCTTAAATGCCTTGAACAGCTGCAACCGATGATATATATACAAAGCAATGGGTATGTTAAGGGATAACCACCATAGGTTGGCCTAAGGGCCAACTTCTTACCAAAAATTTATTTATTTGTTTATTTAACAACCGTCCAAACTCCTCCCAGATCGAACCAAATGGCTTACTAAAAATAATATTTTCAGTTATTTAAAAAATTCAATTACTAAATATCAGGGCCTAGTAGTAAATTAATTTTTCAAGGTCATCACAAACCTCTCGACCTTAATTCCTCAAGCGATTTCAAGATGGGATGTTCAAAAACATCAACCCCCTCCCATGTTGCATCTTCCAAGGGAAGTCCTCTACATTTCACCAAATATTCAGGAATAATCTTATTCCTTAACCTCGTCTCCCTCACATCCAACACCGTTTTCGGTTCGAGAATTTTTTTCTCCTCATACTCAAGTAAAGGTAGTTCTTGTGAGGGTGTGACCCGTTGTCCAAGAGTCTTCTCGAGGCATGAAACATGAAATGTAATATGACTTCTGCTATCAGCTTGAAGTTCCAGCTCATAAGCTACAGCCCCAACCTTCCTTGACACCTTGTAATGCCCATAAAAACGTGGTTTCAGCTTCTCAGCTCCACTCCCTTTGATAGAAGATTGTCTATAGGGCTGCAGCCTATAGACACTAATGTTTCTTTGTCATAAATTGAGAAGTTTTGTTCAGCCTCTCTGTGTTTTCTGCTCTCATATGCTATTGGACGTTTATTTTGCATCAAGAAGCCCCTATGCCTTCTCTTGAAGCATCACATTCAAGAAAAAAGGAAGTGAAAAAACTGGAATTGCCAAAACCGGGCATGAGCCATCACCTCCTTAAGTTTTTCAAAAGCTTGCTGGGCTGTTGGACTCCATGAGAATGCTCCCTTCTTTGTTAAATTCGTTAGTTGTGAGTCCCTTCACAAACTTTCTATAGTAACTGCATAAACCTACAAATCCTCTTGTGTAATGTCCCCTTTTCTACAGTAATGCATTTTATGCCTGATTAGCCTATCTAACCATCCAGATAGTCTAATGGCCGCTTTTCAGAGGATGCCAGTCAATCACAGGGTTACTTGGGCATTTATTTAATATCTGAGTTCAGACTCTATAGTTGGGATACTTTATTTCATAAAGTTATATTATAAAGTCACTTTAATATTATAACTTTAAGTTACTTTATTTTATAAAGTGACTTAAGTGACTAAAAGACGAAAGTGCCTTTTTATCCCACATTGTCTAGTTGATGTAATGGCTCTCATTTTGAGGTTATAAAGGAAGGAGATTTTCCTTGGGAAAAGCACAATGAAAATTTATGAAATTAAGATTTTATATCTGGTTGCTTGAATATGACTGATTTCTTGAGGACGTAGCCCCTTAAGAGTTTTATGGAAATTGGATGTAGCCCCAATATTCCATCTTTGGTGAAGTCATCCAGATTTCACAAGTGAAGTTAATTTGCAGATTTTGGAGAAAGTTATTGCAACAATACTCTACCCAGTCCAGCAAACAAGTAAGTTCAGTACACCAACATTATCACATCATTTTATAGAAGTTCGATTCATTCCAGGCAGGAGAAATATTCAGTTTGCTTTGGTTAGTCAATACCTTCAGGCAGAATACATTGAGAATCCAAAAAGTATCATTGGAGTGAAGGTCCATCGAAATACACAGGATCTACAGACCAAGGAATCCATATGGAGTTAGCACCATAGTGGCCGCTGTAACAAGGCACTCGTGAGCTCCTCCATTACACAGCCAGCAGACGTTAGCCAGCACGGGACTAGCTGGGAACAATAGTATAAAAAGAAGGACTGAGTCCTGGTGGTCCGAGTTTGAATCCGCAAGTCAAATTGCGTGAAGGCCAGCAGGTCATTACGGGCAGCAGTACAGAGGCTGCGGGTTAGACTACCATCTCCCTTAGCCGCGTATGTATCCAGGGGCAGATTCCGCGCAGGTATGATGGTTTAAGCAGCTGAAGGTGGGGGTGACGTAAATGTGGGCTGAACATCCACTCATGTGACATTTATTAACCACGGCAACAACCATCTTCACAAACTGCAGTCTCAGACTGGAGGCCGCGACATCAAGTGGGATCTTATTGTCTATGCAGACCGGTGAATGGCAATACCAGGTGCACAAATCCGATTGGATTCATCCTGAACTGTTTTTAGATATTTTATAAGAAGCTTGTAATAGACTTCGATAGCCAGTTAAGAGTTTTGAAGTTATTTTATCGTGATTGTTACATGCATGAGTATTAATAATATCTAATTCATACGCTTGCATATACATCTATTGTTTCTTGGAAATTTAAATTAAATAGTTCCACCAGTAGCGACATCAAGGATTTATGATTTAAACTCTCCTGTGCCTACACATTGAGATTTCTAAATTAAACAAGTCACGAACTTTTGATGTTATCTTTAAACAAGCAACCAATCATAGTCGACTAAGTGCAGGCAAACAATCAGTTACAGCCAGTTGAGATCATTACAGTGGTATCAGAGCTACTGATCTTGCCATCCTAGTGGGATCTTCGTTTTCAGTTTTCAGTTATGACAGCAGTAGCCATGCTAGCCAGTTATGCATAGCAGGCACAGGATACCCGGATTTGGTCATAACAGGGAGGAACAGGAACAGACAGATTCTTCAGTACAGGTGGACATTGAGTCCAGTCATCCAGATAGCGAGGAGTTTGTTTTAGAGCAGAATATTCTAGGTGGGAACATGCCTGATGAGGTAGATAGAGAAGCCAGAGAGAAAATGAGGCAGATACGTGTTGGGCAAGACAATATTGCTGGTGTGTTACAGCGGCTTACAAGGGTTATCGAGCAGTTGTCAGTTACAGCCAGGAGGCCCCCTAGCCAGCACAGTGGTGGTAGAAGTAGAGCAAGATCTCCTGGAGCTGCTAGAGTTCCCACATATACCACAGATAGACCCCTCATGCCTACATTCACAGAGAATATTGCAGAGGAGGTGGCACAACCAGGTCCAGCAGGCATTCTTCCAAAGAATGTTATGATGATGCACGACGAGTGGGACATGTTACCCATCCATGTCAAAGTTGATTTGACCTTTGTTTAGTATATGGCCCAAAAGAGAGAATTTGGCAAGGCCTAGCCGGAGAGGAGACCTAGGGGTCCGAACCGGGATTTGAAACATGCCATGAACAGTTCGATGGCAACGGCAGAACATCTGCTAGAGCTTGGATCCACAAGCTCGATACATTCTTGACCCTCAAACCTATGTCAGAGACTGAGGCAATTAAATTTGCCACTATGCATCTAGAGGGGACTGCGTATGATTTGTGGCATCATGGCCTTGTCACCCAGGATCATGGACTGATTGCCTCCTATGAGATCTTCAGCACAAGGTTGATCGCTCGTTTTGACAGGAAGGACATTGAGGTCTATTACAGGGAGCTAGCTCAGCTTAAGCAGAGCGGATCTTTGGAGCATTACATCGATGAATTTCAGAGGATCTCCATCATGGTTCCAAACATGACAGAGAAGAGGAAGGTAATGTTATTCATTGAGGGCCTTTATGATAAATACAGAGGGCTGGTTAGAGTTCTCAAACCAGACACCCTGGATGATGCTATTCAGTTAGCTCATGATTTAGATTCACCATCCTCCATTTTACAGCCACCTAAGAAACCCTTCAAGGGTTCTTCATTTCAGAAGGGGAAAATTCAGAATAAGAGTGCACCTCCCAGACTGGATTTTGAGACGAGAAATGAATTGAGGAGGCAGAAGCTATGTTTCACTTGCAGGGAGCCTTGGACTCCAGATCACAGGTGCCTTGGGAAAGGCAAACTTCATTACATTGAGGTAGCTTCTGAGGATGAGTATGAGCAGGGTGAGGGCAGTGATGAGGAGGACAGCGAAGAGGAAGCTCGTGTTGAGCCAACATCGGAGGGAAAGAAAAAAAAAGCACCCCACGAGCAGCCCCCAGTTACTTTAGCATCCCTCTGGGATTCCTACATGTCACCCCTTTCGTTTGAAAGTAGTTAGAGGACAGAGGATTGTTTACCTCTTAGATACAGATGCTACGCACAATTTCATCAGCACAGGTATGGTCTCCAAGAGATGGCTACAGGTGGACGATATCCCAGAATTTGAGGTCAAGGTGGCAGGAGGGGACCTCTTGAGTTGCACAGGGAAGATCTCGGGGCTTCCAATACACTTTGGGGATTACCTGCTAGAAGCAGATTTTTATGTTATTGACTTGGATAGTCTTGATGCAATATTGGGTATGCAGTGGTTGCAGACCCTAGGCAGGTACACCATTGATCACACGCTGAAACAGTTAGAGTTTATACAGGGTGGTTAGCAGGTGGTTCTTAAGGCCATGCCAGATGGCGGGCCGAGATTAGTGTCTACTCACAGGATGGAGACCATCATGAGACAGTGACATGGAGTGGGCAGCCCAGTGCTTCGTATCCACGAAACCCACACCTAATTTAGGGTAGCAGGTTCACCTTGATATTCAGCAGGTGCTTGATAAGCACAAGAAGGTATTTGAGGATATACCTCCAGGCATACCTCCCGATAGAGGGTTCGAGCATATCATTGAGATGGAGGAGGGCGTTAAGCCCGTAATTACTACTCCTTATCATCATCCTAGGCACTACAAGGAAGAGATAGAGAAGACAATAAAGGAACTCTTGGACATGGGACACATCAGACCTAGTTCCAGTCCCTTTGCTTCTTCAGTGGTATTGGTGAAGAAGAAAGATGGTACTCTCCGCATGTGTATTGATTACCGTGCTCTGAATAAGAGAACCATCAAAAAGAGGTATCCTATTCCCCGAATCGATGAGCTGCTAGATGAGTTACATGGGGCAGTCTACTTCTCGAAGATAGATCTTCGATCAGGGTACCACCAGATTCGTGTCCGGGAGGAGGATGTGCATAAGACAACGTTTCGCTGCCATTACGGACACTAGGAGTTTCTAGTGATGCCATTTGGGCTCACTAACGCTCCGGCAACATTCCAGTCTTGCATGAATCACATATTCAAAAAACAGCTGCACAAGAGTGTATTAGTATTCTTTGATGACATTTTGGTCTTCAGCAAGACATGGGAGGAGCATTTGAGACACTTGGACGAGATTC
>MU226130.1:967876-986629 GCA_018584345.1 Thuja plicata
CAGTCTCTGTTTGCTAAAGAATCCAAGTGTGAATTTGGATTGACCGAGATCCTCTACCTGGGACATGTGATAGGGGTAGATGGAGTCAAGGTCCATCAGGAGAAAATACAAGCAATCCTGGATTGGCCGCCACCTCAGAATGTTTCAGAGTTGAGAGGATTCCTTGGTTTATGCTCTTACTACAGGAGGTTTGTAAAGGGGTTCTCTCAGTCAGCTGCACCCCTCACTGATCTCACTCGGAAAGGGGCCTTCAGGTGGTCAGATGATATTGAGATAGTCTTCGACAGATTCAAGACTATCATGAGTACATGCCCGGTTCTAGCACTACCGGACTTCTCTCGTCCTTTTATTCTGGAGTGTGATGCTTCAGGCACTGGGATAGGTGCAGTATTGATGCAGGACAGGCACCCCATGGCTTATGAGAGCAGCAAACCCAGGGACAATGAGAGGTTGTATTCTACATATGACAAAGAAATGTTGGCCATCATGCACGCATTAGCGAAATTCAGGCAATATCTAGTGGGTGGCAAGTTTACTTTCAAAACGGATCATAACAGCTTGAGATATTTCCTGGAACAAAAAGAGCTCAACGAGAGACAGCAGAAGTGGGTCAGCAAGATACAAGCATATGATTTTGATATCGAGTATGTCAAAGGCAAGAATAACATTGTAGCTAATGCACTCTCTAGGAGACCTTCAGAGGTAACTTGTTGTGTACTATCCGAGATTTCTGCAAATTGGAAATCTCACTTGCTGGTTGAGTATTCTAAGGATACTCAAGCATGTCAGATTTTGGACAGGCAGCTTCTAGATGACCGGTACAAGGTAATTGATGACATCATTCTCTACAAGGACAGGATCTACTTAGTACCTGGTTCGAAGTTGAAGGCTATGATTTTGAGGGTTGTGCATGACACTCCTACAGCAGGGCATCCGGGGTTCTTTAAGACTTACAGATATATCCGGGAGAGGTTCTCATGGAAGGGCCTCAAGGACGATGTTGTAATGTCCCGGATTTGTTGATAATATTAATTATTTTTTATTGGCAATTACAAACTAATATTAAATAATTAATATTTAATATTTAAAAATTAGTTTCGGAGGCGTTAGACAACCGAAATCCTCTCCCTTATAATGGGATTATCGGGAGAAGGATGGCATGCAAAGAATTAGAAGTGGTTTACAACAGTGAATAAGTTTAGCGGAATTGACTGGAAACATCCTTTCGTCAGTGGGAAACCTGACCTAGTGGATCGTATCAGTTTTTCAGACGGTGACAGTGAATAATTTGGAGTTAGCGAGGAGGATATTTTTGACCAAGCCAGCATGATAAGCATAAAGAATGCGTGTGTCTATATTCATAAAACGACAATGAATGGTACATGGCCGATACTTTCTCAAGGGATTGGTGGCAATTTTAGTAGAGTGGCCGGGAAGTGCAGATTAGGGACGTCCATATTATAAGTCATGTTCTAGAGTAAACCGACGCGTGGGTGGATATGCACAGGCATACGTTGCCAGAAGACTTCCAGCAAACCAAACTAACATCATAGCGTGGAAGACCATAGCCACTGGGCGTGAAGACAGGCAAACCGTGCGCATTTCAATGCAGACTCAGTTCAGAATTACAAGGGTCGTGGCAACCATTGAAGATAGAGGATATCGTGGCAACCATTGAAAATAAAGGTGCATACATACATTCCTAATACTTGCTGGAAACATAAATTATGTACTTTGTATATGTTTTAAACATGATTACTATACTTTGTACACTGGAAGTGGATACGTTTGAAAACTGAAATTGGTTATAAAATATGAACTCCTGGTAAAACAAATATTTCAGTAGCAAATTGTGAAGTGATTTAAATTGGGATATTACATGGTATCAGAGCTTTGGTCCTGCCAGCCTGTGTGGTGAACAATTTAAAAACCAGATATGGGGTTAGAAGGAAACATTTGTTTGGTTAATGCTCTATTAGAACCTATTGACAAGCTTCGCACTCAGCAACCCAGGAAAATTATTTACAACATCCTAACTAAACTGGAAGGCAGTTTGTATCTAGGACGGTCACATTCCCCACTTGTGCATTTTGCTTTCACTTCCGTGAAATTTGCTTTGAATCAAAACTGGTTGGTGATGCATTCTGATAGACATCAGATTGATATTGGCTTCATGTTTTTGTGAAATTTTGAGAATTACATCTCCACATATGCCCTACGATGTTATTACAATGAAGAAGATATTGTCATTAATAATTGATAACTTTCAGAATCTAGATGATCTTCATACTTCAAGAAGGTTTTGCATACTGAAACTATTTGCAGAAGTCAGAATTAGTAACATCTTGTTGGATTTAGGTTTGCATGATTTGATTTATGTTATGTTTCATCATTTCCTGGTTACGATCAGAAGGACACATGGAAAAGAGGTTACTACAGCTATGCAGGATATTATGATTCAAAATTTCAAACTATTAATGAGAGTGAAACAATTTCCCAATCTCTTTTATCACTATTATGGACTGTTCTTAAACAGGAATGTGCTATCTCCCCATCTGCGTACTCATTGGTTTGCAATGTAGTCAGGTGTTGTGAGGGAAAGCTCAAGTCCCTTGTGCAGGATGAAGAGCAGCCGAAGGATGGTCTCACTCATGAGGAATGTGGAAAAGAGTTTCAGGGAGTCAGCAAAGAGATACAGGACAAAAGGGGTATATATGATTACACACAAGAGGAAGTTGAATCATCCTGCGTTACAGAACAACAACGAAATAAATCGTCTCAGGATGGAAGTGAAAGTGAATTTCTGAAGGCTCGTACAGAATCTTTTTGTGTTACAAATCAGTGCCATGACGCAACTATACAGTCTGATGAAACTAAAGAAGTGAGCTCAAGTTTCTTTGTGGGTGAATTGGAAATCAATATTGATGAATATAAAACAGGACACAATCATGCTCTCGTGGTTGAAGAATCTTTGGTAACTTCAAATGAGTCAACTATTCATGATGTGGAAAGCGTCACTGTTGATGTAAACGAAACCAGAGATTCATTAGGTGATACAGGCACTAGTTACCGTGATAATGGTGAATCTTTGCCAAGGCGAGATTTGAAGGATCATCTGGTGGTGACAGAGGAAAGGATAGTGCAGGTGCTATCAAGAACTGACACTGCTCATAAACAAATTGAAAATCTTGTATGGAGTTTTCAGCAGAAGGAAAAGAAGAATGGAGTTACAATTGGGATTTCCAGTGCACAGTTACAAGCGATCAAGGAAGAATTAGAGACGACAAAATTTGAATACTTGCTATTACTCAGAGACAGGGACATTGCTATCAGGTTTTCTGAAGATAAGGTCAAAGAGATTAGTGATTTGTGTTTACAATTGAGTAAGGCTTACGCAAAGAGAATGACAAGTGAACATGTCGTCCCTTCAAGAATTGGGGAAGTGCAACAAGTAAAGGGCATTAATGGCATCAGTCAGGAAGATTTGTTACCACATTCAGTACAAGACTCAGAACATCAAAGTAAACAAATTGAAGGATTTAGTGAGGAATTAGTGGTTACAGGTATTGAGCCCAAGGAATTGATGGTTGGGCGTAAACATGTAGAAAGGACTCTTTTGCAGTGTAATGAGTGGTTGGAAAAAGCCAAACATGCAAAATTAATAGCTGCTCGAGCAAGAGAGAATTTACAAAGAATTAAGGAACGGTATAGGAACAAGGAATCACATACGAATTCAGAACTGACTATTCCAATGAATACTTTTGTGGATGAACAATCAAACTTACAGTTAGAGTTTCAAACAGTGTTGCTGATCCAGGTAGATGATGCACCGCAGATATTGAACTCTTATGAGTTTCTTGGTTCTTTTGTTCAGAAGGATATAACGATTCATAACAATGATATGAAATCAGTTTCACCACTGCTATACTTGTTGAGTACTGTTGGTTGCACGAGTCATATCAGGGTATGGATAAGAGATGAGGAGTTTAATGATGAATCCTTAATGAATCATGTTACTCTTTCCTTTTCGACATCGACTACTGAAGGTGGTTTTCGGTTTTGGGATCCTGGGCCTGGCAGACTTGGTAGAGGATTTCACACTGAAGCACATGTTCGATATCGCCGAATAAAGCAGCAAAGTTGGGTTAGAGGATTTGGAAGATTGGTTTGGGGTCTGGGAATTTTGGTTCAGATGACTGTATCAAACAAGTTGACATTCGATTGCTTGAGGACAAGCAATCTTGGGACGGGAGGACTTGTAATGTCCCGGATTTGTTAATAATATTAATTATTTTTTATTGGCAATTACAAACTAATATTAAATAATTAATATTTAATATTTAAAAATTAGTTTCGGAGGCGTTACACAACCGAAATCCTCTCCCTTATAATGGGATTATCGGGAGAAGGATGGCATGCGAAGAATTAGAAGTGGTTTACAACAGTGAATAAGTTTAGCGGAATTGACTGGAAACATCCTTTCGTCAGTGGGAAACCTGACCTAGTGGATCGTATTAGTTTTTCAGACGGTGACGATGAATAATTTGGAGTTAGCGGAGGAGGATATTTTTGACCAAGCCAGCATGATAAGCATAAAGCATGCGTGTGTCTATATTCATAAAACGACAATGAATGGTACATGGCCGATACTTTCTCAAGGGATTGGTGGCAATTTCAGTAGAGTGGCCGGGAAGTGCAAATTGGGGACATCCATATTATAAGTCATGTTCTGGAGTAAACCGACGCATGGGTGGATATGCACAGGCATACGTTGCCAGAAGACTTCCAGCAAACCAAACTAACATCATAGCATGGAAGACCATAGCCACTGGGCGTGAAGACAGGCAAACCGTGCGCATTTCAATGCAGTCTCCTTTCCGTGAAGATAAAGATACAGTGTGTATTTTAAGTAGACTCAGCTCAGAATTACAAGGGTCGTGGCAACCATTGAAGATAGAGGATATCGTGGCAACCATTGAAGATAGAGGATATCGTGGCAACCATTGAAAATAAAGGTGCATACATACATTCCTAATACTTGCTGGAAACATAATTTATGTACTTTGTATATGTTTTAAACATGATTACTGTACTTTGTACACTAGAAGTGGATACGTTTGAAAACTGAAATTGGTTATAAAATATGAACTCCTGGTAAAACAAATATTTCAGTAGCAAATTGTGAAGTGATTTAAACTGGGATATTACAGATGTCCTCCAGTATGTTAGGGAGTGCCAGACTTGTCAGCAGAACAAGTCAGAGCACACTCATCCAGCGGGTTTACTACAACCCCTCCCTATTCTGGCTCAGAAATGGAAGGGTATTTCTATGGACTTCATCACTAGGTTGCTGAAAGTGCAGGGTAAGGACAGTATTTTTGTGGTGGTCGACAGACTCACCAAGTTCGCTCATTTCTTTGCCATTGCAGCAGACTGGACAGCTTCATAGGTAGCAGAATTATTCTTTCGTGAGGTTTTCAGATTGCATGGTCTCCCTAAGACCATTGTGAGTGACAGGGACAGCAAGTTCCTTAGCACCTTCTGGCAGGAACTTTTCAGGTTGGCAGGCACAAAGCTGACTCCCAGTACCAGCTACCACCCACAGACAGATGGGCAGACAAAGATCGTGAATAAGTGGGTGGAAGGCTATCTCAGAAACTATGTATCGGGGCAGCAGAGAGCTTGGGTCCGTTGGCTATACTTGGGGGAGTTTTGTTATAACTCCACTTATCATATGACCATAGGCATGTCGCCTTTCAGGGCACTCTATGGTAGCGAGCCACTATCTCTCATAGATTTGGCTTTACAGGATAGCAGGGCTCCGATAGCTAGTGACTGGTTACAGGATCACCAGGACATTCTCCGCTCTCTAAGGGAGAATATTCAGATGGCACAGAATCAGCAGAAGATGCAAGTTGATCGTCACAGGGTAGAGCGGAATTTTGAGACAGGAGACATGGTTTATCTCCGCCTACAGCCTTACCGACAGAGTTCGCTGAAGAAGAGTGGATCAGAGAAGCTCAGGCCTAGATTTTATGGTCCATATCGCATCTTGAGGAGGGTTGGCGAAGTAGCCTATGAGTTAGAGCTTTCGGTTGATAGCAGGATTCATAATGTCTTCCACGTTTCTTGCCTCAAGAAGGAAATCGAACAGTAGGTAGTAGCTTCGGGTAGTTTACCTCCATTGGATGAGGGTAAACAAGCTTTGGTTCCAGCAGAGGTTATTGAGGTCAGGGAAAGGAATCTACGGAACAGGGTTGTTCGGGAGTATTTGATCCGGTGGAAGGACTTGCCGTATGAGGATGCCACTTGGGAGGGTGAGTCTATCCTGCAGCACCCAGCTTTGAAATTGCTTGAGGGCAAGCAATCTCGGGAAGGGAGGACTGTAATGTCTCCTTTCCTGCAGTAATGTATTTTATGCCTGATTAGCCTATCTAACCATCCGGATAGTCTAATGGCCTCTTTTCAGAGGATGCCAGTCAGTCACAGGGTTACTTGGGCATTTATTTAATATCTAAGTTCAGACTCTATAGTTGGGATACTTTATTTCATAAAGTTATATTATAAAGTCACTTTAATATTATAACTTTAAGTTACTTTATTTTATAAAGTGACTTAAGTGACTAAAAGACGAAAGTGCCTTTTTATCCCACATTGTCTAGTTGATGTAATGGCTCTCATTTTGAGGTTATAAAGGAAGGAGATCTTCCTTGGGAAAAGCACAATGAAAATTTATGAAATTAAGATTTTATATCTGGTTGCTTGAATGTGACTGATTTCTTGAGGACGTAGCCCCTTAAGAGTTTTATGGAAATTGGACGTAGCCCCAATATTCCATCTTTGGTGAAGTCATCCAGATTTCACAAGTGAAGTTAATTTGCAGATTTTGGAGAAAGTTATTGCAACAATACTCTACCCAGTCCAGCAAACAAGTTCGTTCAGTACACCAACATTATCACATCATTTTACAGAAGTTCGATTCATTCCAGGCAGGAGAAATATTCAATTTGCTTTGGTTAGTCAATACCTTTAGGCAGAATACATTGAGAATCCAAAAAGTATCATTGGAGTGAAGGTCCATCGAAATACAAAGGATCTACAGACCAAGGAATCCATATGGAGTTAGCACCATAGTGGCCGCTGTAACAAGGCACTCGTGAGCTCCTCCATTACACAGCCAGCAGACGTTAGCCAGCACGGGACTAGCTGGGAACAACAGTATACAAAGAAGGACTAAGTCCTGGTGGTCTGACTTCGAATCCGCGGGTCAAATCACGTGAAGGCCAGCAGGTCATTACGGGCAGCAGTACAGAGGCTGCAGGTTAGACTACCATCTCCTTTAGCCGCATATGTATCCAGAGGCAGATTCCGCGCGGGTGTGATGGTTTAAGCAGCTGAAGGTGGGGGTGACGTGAATGTGGGCTGAACGTCCACTCATGTGACATTTATTAACCACGGAAACAGTCATCTTCACAAACTGCAGTCTCAGACTGGAGGCCGCGACATCAAGTGGGATCTTATTGTCTATGCAGACCGATGAATGGCAATACCAGGTGCACAAATCCGATTGGATTCATCCTGAACTGTTTTTAGATATTTTATAAGAAGCTTGTAATAGACTTCGATAGCCAGTTAGGAGTTTAGAAGTTATTTTATCGTGATTGTTACATGCATGAGTATTAATAATATCTAATTCATACGCTTGCATATACATCTATTGTTTCTTGGAAATTTAAATTAAATAGTTCCACCAGCAGCGACATCAAGGATTTATGATTTAAACTCTCCTGTGCCTACACATTGAGATTTCTAAATTAAACAAGTCACGAACTTTGGATGTTATCTTTAAACAAGGAACCAATCATAGTCAACTAAGTGCAGGCAAACAATCAGTTACAGCCAGTTGAGATCATTACATCTTGGTTGTGTCTGATTCCTTAGCCTAGGTCAATCTTGGATAGCTTTGATCTTTTCCTCATCCACACTAACACCTTGTGCACTAATTTTGAATCCCAAGTACCAAAATTCACTCAGCCCAAACTCACACTTGAGATTTTGGCATAAACAAAATGTTGTTGAAGTATACCAAAACCTTATCTAGATGTTTCAAATTATCCTCCCACGTCTTACCATAAATTAAAATGTCATCAAAGAAGTCCAAAACAAATTTCCTTAATAACAAAATGAATACCTGCTTCATGCATGATTGGAAGGCTGCTAGTGCATTGGTTAGGCTAAATGGCATAACCAGGAACTTATAATGCCCGTAATGACACCTAAATTTTGTTTTGCACACATCTTCTTTCTTACCTTAATTTGATGATAACCTAAACACAAGTCAATCTTGGAGAAGTACTTAACTCCATGGAGCTCATCATTTAACTCATCAACCTCTGTATGGGGTAGTGATTCTTGATTGTCCTTTTATTGAGTGCTCAATAGTTGATGCACATCCTCATGGTCCCATCTTTCTTCTTGACCAGCACTACGGATGATGCAAAAGAGCTGGAGCTAGGCCTTATACACCCCATATCCAAGAGATCCTCAATTGCCTTTTCAATCTCCTCCTTATACACCTTCAGATGATGATATGGAGTGATCATGACTGGTTTTGCTCCTTCCCCAAGCTCAATTATATGCGGGAGACCCCTATCGAGAGGTTGTCCAGGAGGAATGTTTTTTAATACCTCACTATGCTTGTCCAAAATAGAATGAATTTCCATATTGTAAGATCCCCCATCCTTTGTCAGATTTGTATCAGTAATAAAACATTTTGTTGCCCATGCTACTTGATCCTTGAGAAATAACTCACTCCATTCTCTTAGCTGAAACTGCCATATGTCCCTTATTAGATAAGCCTCGAAGAACTATCCTCTTTCCACAGTGTTGGAACGAGAACTTCGTGGTTCGATAACCGAAGTCATATTTATCAATTAAGCATAACTATTGTACTCCTAATATCCATGCTGATAACACAGAAATCATGCTTCATTTTATACTCCCCCGTCGTCAATTCCATTTGGAGAACAAGGGAGAAATGTTCCACTAGCAACTTTTACATCAAACCCCTCAATATCTTTAGTCCTCAATCCCAGTCTACTCACTACTTCATCAATGTAATTATAAGTAGCCCCACTATCAATAAGGATTGTCAACTTTTGTCCTTCACAACCCCTCTAAGATGGAAAGCATTATATCATTGTGATCCTAAAGTGCTACAAGTCTACCTTTTGAATGCCCTACTCCTTGGTGTACATGCATTATATCATTATATCAATTAAGCAACCCACAGGATGGCAGGTCAAAGGGAATTGATACCAACCAAGGCAACTACTAGTAGGGTTTTTGTCCCACTAAAGCGCCAGCATAGGCCAACCCCTCATGGACACATGGCTGCCCAATTGTGGGTGGGTCCCTGATGCAGGAGCATCCAGGGTGTAAGAGCAATCTTGCATCACCCAAAACTATTGTCTAGTTTTTTTTCAATAAGGGCTATTTTTGGGCATGGTTACTATTTTTGGCAAGTTTACTATTTTGGCAAGTTTTCATTTGAACACAGATTTTTCCAATTAATTTCCTAGAGGTTCATTTTGGATATATAAGCATGCTAGTAAAGTTTCATGGCAAAATTAAGTCTAGTTTTGAAGATATTGAATTTTTCATTTTGGCGGGTGGTACAAAAACTTTGAACTCAATTTTGAAGGCTTTAGAGGCTCTGATAGGGGGTCAAACTTTGCCTGCGACAGCTCTTCATTTGCTAAGTAGTAAAGCGCTTCGAGAGGTTTCCGAAAAGTGGTTATAATAGGCAATAGGGTACATGGTTCACACAATATGGCCTTCAGAAGTTACACTACTTTAGGAGAAAAAGTAAAATCCCTTCAAATACTCCAATGAGCATTGAAACCTATTTGGGGGCATATTCTCGGCATTTTCCAATGTAGGGGAGAATAATATAAGATTGGTCAGCCTCAAATAAGGGGATTACAAATTTCTAGAACCTTCTAGGGCGGTCAAACTTCCCAATATAAAGAAGACAAATAGGGGTTACCAGGGTAGTTGTGATGGTGCATATGGTGGCTCTGGTTTGTAGATTATTGGAATGAAAATGCCCATGTGGTTGTAGCATGCTATTTCCTGAATATCGTATTGTCATTTCAATGAAGATAATAGAAAGAAAGTGTTTGTGTTCTTGCAATTGTTTGGTTCTTGCTATTTTATGTTTATTTCTATGTTGTGTTGTGTGTGTTTGGGTTAGTAAGGGGAGTACCCTTTATCAAGTGGTGTCACAGTAGAAGTTCCTTAGTGTGTAGACAGATCGCCGAACGTGAGGTAGTTTGGACCAGGATTGTGGTTGTGGGTTTCAGAGATAAGTGCAGAAAATGCCTCCACGAAGGAACCGTAGTGGAAGAGTTGTAGGTGTGACAGAAGGTTTTAGAGCCCTCCAAAGACAAGTGCAAGCATTGCAAGAGGAGTAGCGTAGGGGAGCCAATATTAGGGCAAGAGATGAAAGTGGGGATGAATCTAAAGATGAAAGGCAATTTGAAGAAGAACAAGCAGAGATCCTGACGAGGCTAGGTTTTTAAGGGTCATTTCCAAGATTGGAAAGAGACCAAAGATTGAAGTTTCCACATTTTCTGGAAATCTTAATCCAGAAGAGTTGATCGATTGGATCAATGATATGGAAAAGTATTTTGAGTATGAAGAAGTAGAAGATCCCGAGAGGGTCAGATTTGCAAAGGCCAAGCTGAAAGGTCATGCTAAAATTTGGTGGAAAGAGGTTCAATTGGAGAGAAATAGAAGAGGGAAGGAGAAGATAACAAGATGGGATCGAATGGTGCAAAAATTAAAGAGACAATTCATTCCTGCTGACTATGAGCTTGATTTGCTAAAGAAAATGCAAGGATTGAAGCAAGTAGGAAGATATGTGTAGGAGTATACAGAAGAGTTCTATCGAGTCCTTATTAAAACGGGTCATTCTGAAGCCAACAAGGAAAAGGTTGCCTGTTACATAAATGGGTTGAGGCCGAGTATTCAAGAAGATTTGATAAAGGTAAGAATGTCTACCATTGAAGATGTATATCAATTTGCTTTGAAGATAGAAGCAAAATTGAACAAGAAGTTTGAGAGCAAGCAAAATGGAAGAGGTCATGGTGGAAAGCCAAGTGGACGGTCTTATGGAGGCCGAAATGAGGATCAAAAGAAGAATGGTGACTCTAGTAGCAGTCAGAATCAAAGGGGAAATTATTCTTATCATCCCCGTGATCAAAATAATAGAGATCTGAGAGGGAGAGGAAGAGGAGGTTTTCGTGGGATGTGTGGAGGACATAGAGCTTATGAGTGTCCCCAACATCAAGGGAGGACAAATAGAGGAACCAAATGACAATGCACAAGTTGCACATGTGGATGAAGATGCTAACTCGTCACATTCTGAAGATGTTGAAAGAGGAGAGGTCCTTGTTACCAGAAGACCCTTTTAAATGATGAGAAGGAACCTGAACAAAGGAAGAATTTGTTTCGCACAAGATGTAAGTGTAGTGGTAAAGTATGCAATGTCATTATTGATGGTGGTAGTACTACTAACCTTGTTTCGAAGGAAATGGTTAATAAATTGAAGTTTGAGAGAAGGAAGCATTCGAATCCCTACCGGATTGCTTGGTTGTAGAAGGATCACAAGGCTTTGGTCAATGAACAATGTCTGGTAAAGTTCAAAATTGGAAACTATCATGATGAGGTATTGTGTGATATTATGCCTATGGATGTTTGTCATCTGTTGTTAGGAAGACCATGGCAATTTGATTGTCGTGCAGTACATGATGGGTATGCAAATACCTATTCTTTGACAAAGGATGGAGTCCGACACAAGTTGAAACCATTGAAGAAAACAAAGGAAAAGGTATGTAGTAATACGAGAATATGTTTAGTTGATGAAAGGAAGTTTCTAGAAGGCATGAAGCATGAGCATATGTGTTTTGCTTTATTTCCAAAAGTTGATAAAGAGGAAGTAGAAGATGTACCTGTGGAAGTTGTAGATTTGTTGGATGAGTTTCAAGATATTGTATCTGATAATGTACCTAATAGATTGCCACCAATAAAAAAGATTAGTCATCAAATGAACTTGATTCCTAGAGCCAATTTGCCGAATAAGGTAGTTCATAGAATGACTCTAACAGAGAATGAAGAGTTGAACACACAAGTGTAAGAGTTGTTGTAGAAGGGGTTGATTCGAGAGAGTTTGAGTCCATGTGTTGCACCAGTAGTACTAGCACCAAAGAAAAATGGAGAATGAAGGATGTGTACACATTCTCGAGCTATCAATAAGATTACTATCAAGTATAGGTTTCCCTTGCCAAGGATGGATGACATTATGGATTGTTTAAGTGGGTCTAAGTACTTCACAAAGATAGATCTGAAGAGTGGATATCACCAAATCCGGATTAGAGAAGGAGATGAATGGAAAACAACCTTCAAGACAAAGGAGGGCTTGTATAAGTGGTTAGTCTGCCCTTTGGGCTAACCAATGCACCGAGTACATTCATGAGGCTCATGAACGAGGTATTGAAAGATTTTTTGAGTAAGTTTGTTATTGTTTACTTGGATGATATTTTGATCTTTAGTAAGACATTGGAAGAGCATAAAATGCATATTCGTAGAGTCTTTGAGAAGTTAAGGGAAGAGAAGTTTTTAATGAACTTGAAGAAGTGCAGTTTTGTGAAAGAGTTAGTGTACCTGGGATTTGTTGTTTCAGCAGATGGTCTTAAAATGGACCCAGAGAAAGTAAAGGCTATTCTTGAATGGCATACTCCAAGGAGTGTTGCTAAGGTAAGATCTTTTCATGGCTTGGCTAGCTTTTACAAAAAGTTTAACAAGAATTTCAATAGTATATGTGGACCCTTAACTGAAACAATGAGAGGGGAGAGAAAAGAGTTTAAGTGGACTACGGGAGCAGCAAAGAGTTTTGATTTGTTGAAAAGAAAAGTTACAGAACAACCTGTTTTGGCACTTCCAGATTTTAATAAGGTATTTCAAGTAGACTGTGATGCTAGTGGTAATGCCATTGAAATTGTTTTGAGTCAAAAAGTTAAGCCCATTGCTTATTTTAGTGAGAAGTTGAATGATGCCAAAAGAAAATATTTTGTTTATGATCAGGAGTTTTATGCTATAGTTCAGGCATTGAGGAAGTGGAGACATTATCTTTTGCCTAAAGAGTTTCTTTTGTTTACTGATCATCAAGCTTTACAATATTTGAATAGCCAAGGAAAGTTGAATCAAAGGCATTTAAAATGGGTTGAGTTTTTGCAAAGTTACACTTTTGTTTTGAAGCACAAGAGTGGAAATTCCAATAGGGTTGCAGATGTCGTGAGCAAGAGGTGGAACTTGTTAATAGGGATGCAGATCGAAGTTGTTGGGTTCCAGGAACTCAAGAGTTTGTATCCTGAGGAGCATAGTGGAGGATTGGTTGGACATTTGGTCAAGATAAAACCATTGCTCTGGTTAGTGAGCATTATTATTGACCACAATTGCAACAAGATGTTAAGAAGTTTGTGCAAAGTTGTAGAATATGTCAGATGGCAAAAGGAACCAAGAAGAATACAGGGTTATATCAGCCATTACCTATACGAGAGAGGCCATGGGAGGATATTAGTATGGACTTTGTTCTTGGTTTACCAAGGACTCAAAGAGGACATGATTCCATTTTTGTGGTGGTGGACATGTTCTCAAAGATGGCACATTTCATTCCTTGTAGAAAGACTAATCATGTTCATGTGGCAGAATTATATTTTAGAGAAGTAGTGAGATTACACAGTCTACCAAAGAGCATAGTTTCAGATCGAGACACTAAGTTTGTTGGATACTTTTCAAGGACATTGTGGAAGAAGCTAAAGACAGATTTGAAGTTCAGTTCAGCGCACCATCCACAGACTGACGGGCACACAGAAGTGGTGAATAGGAGTTTGGGAAATCTATTGAGGTGCTTAGTAGGAGATAAACCCAAGGAGTGGGATCTAATTTTACCACAGGAAGAATTTGCATACAATAATTTTGTCAATAGGAGTACTGGTAAATCGCCATTCCAAATTGTATATGGAAGTAGTCCTAGAAATGCTTCAGAATTAAGGAAGTTGGACAAAGGAGAAAAGATTAGTGTCGAAGTTGAAGACTTTGCAGAACACCTGAAGAATTTACATGAAGAGGTGAGAAAGAATATTAATAAAATGAATATTTAGTACAAGGCTAAGGCAAATCAGAAAGGAGATATAAGAAATTTCAAATTCGTGATGAAGTCATGGTTCATCTGCAAAAAGAGAGGTTTCCAATAGGAACATATAATAAGTTGAAGATAAAGAAATTTGGACCATGCAAAATCTTGAAGAAGCATGATTCAGGAAATGATTATGAAGTACAGTTGCCCAGTGAACTCAATATTTGACCTGTGTTTAATATTTCAGATTTGACAGAGTATCATGAAGGAAGTATTGAAGATGAGCTAGCAGAAGCATAGTGGAATATTCCAGCACCTACTTCAGCTACAGAGGAGATAGAAGATATCTTGGATAGTCGTGTTGGCAGAAGCACAAGAAACAGGAAATATGAAGAGTATTTGGTCTAATGGAAAGGACAACTTGTTGAAGATTCATCATGGCTATCAAAAGAAGAGGTTGACAGCCTTGGTTTTCCTCTGAACACCTAAGATGTGACAAGGTCACTTCTCAAATTACCCCAGGTGTCTGATGCAGGAGCATCCAAGGTGTAAGAGCAATCTTGCATCACCCCAAAATAGTGTCTAGTTTTTTTTTGATAAGGGCTATTTTGGGCATGGTTATTATTTTTGGCAAGTTTACTACTTTTAGCAAGTTTTCATTTGAACACATATTGTTCCAATTACTTTCCTAGAGGTTCATTTTGGATATATAAGCATGTCGGTAAAGTTTCAAGGCAAGATCAAGTCTGGTTTTGAAGATATTGAATTTTCTGTTTTGCGGGGTTATACAAAAACTTTGAACTCGGTTTTTAAGGCTTTGGAGGCTCCAAAAGGGGGTCAAACTTTCCTTAGGAGTGCGCTTTGTTGTTCATGTTGTAGAGCGCTTCAAGAGGTTTCCAAAAAGTGGTTATAATAGCCAATCGGGTACACAGTTCACAAGATATGGCCTTCGGAAGTTGCGCTACTTTAGGAAAAAAGTAAAATCCGTTCAAATACTCCAATGAGTGTTGAAACCCATTTGGGGGCATATTCTCAGCATATTCCAATGTAGGGGAGAATAATATAAGGTTGGTCGGCCTCAAATAAGGGGGGTTACAAATTTCCAGAACCTTCTCAGGCAATTAAACTTCTCAATATAAAGAAGACAAATAGGGGTTACCAGGGTAGTTCTGATGGTGCATATGGTGGCTTTGGTTTGTAGATTATTGTAATGAAAATGCCCATGTGGTTGTAGCATGTTATTTCCTGAATATTGTAATGTCATTTCATTGAAGATAATAGAAAGCAAGTGCTTCTATTCTTGCAATTGTTCGGTTCTTGCAATTTTTTGTTTATTTTTTTGTTGTGTTGTGTATGTTTGGGGTTAGTAAGGGGAGTACCCTTTATCAGTCCCAGCCCTAGGTACATGCCCAACTAGAATCAGCACTATCGTAGCATTTGGGTTGGGACATCACAACCCATCATGCTTTGCAAGGCTCAACCTTGATGTTGGAATAATAGAAGGGTGTGTCCTAAGAGGGGAGGAACCGACCATTGTAGCTTTTCTATTTCATAATACATGTTTCAATGTTTGTTTACATGCATTTACATTTATGCTATGAAACATTCGTGAAACTCATTTACACATTACACAAGTATTTGATAACGTAGAAACCCTTTTAGAAGGTAAAAATTGCGGTGGGGATGAAACCCACAAAGCTTCACTATCTGCATAATGGAAGGTGCCTGTTAGGGCTACAAGTTGTGATCACTTCTGATGATCTTACCATGTTAGAAGTAACATGTCAGACTTGTTAAGTCTACTCGGTTAAGAGATTTTAGCAACACAATGCATGTGTGCACTCAGTTAAGAGATTTACAAAAAGACTGTTAAGTCCACCTTGTAAAAAGATTTTGTTGTTTGCTACAATTGTTAGAGAGTAACAAAATATATGACCTGATTGTTGCAATCTCAAATTGCTGATTACAGATCCATTAAGTACACAAAATATATATCACCTTATTGTGATGGATAATACCTTTGTTCTGCTCGGTAGCCTTGTATATAGTTCTTTATAAACTGAATTCTCCTTTATCTGTCCTTGTGCATGAAACTCTCTGTCTGATCCATAGATATCCTTGGCGGCTACAATCGTATCATTAATGATTGATTATTACATCTATATATAAAAAAGATTTGACCTAATTAGGTTTCGCGCTTTTCTTGAAAAACTCTAAGATCAAAGGTTTACAACTTGACCTTGATCTCCTAGTTTGCATAAATTCAATCAGTTAACTAATTACATCCACAATTAACGCTTTTCTTGATCCACAAAAAGCGGTTGTCTAGCTAAGCAAAAAGCTATTTTAAAGATTAAAGTGTTTTAGCTGACATTTAGATAAGATCCACTTTTCTCGGTGAAATGTTCTCTCGATGTAGACTGATGCTCGATTGATATACAGCTCAGTGTTCAAAACATTTCGGTGATCATTGCGCTTGGTGAGTGTTGTCGCTCAGTGATCATGACCGACCGACCAAAACTGTCTGCTTATATACTAATGACAACTTTTGATCCTTTATGTATTATCAATCTCCCCCTTTGGCATTAGTATCAAAACTAATATGTACAGTCTATACACCAAGTGTTTTACCTTTACAATGACTCCCCCTATGTGCATGCCTCGGTATGTAGATACAATGTATGTACATATTTCCCCCTTTTTTGAAAGTAATGACAAAGATGTAGAACTTACAGCTTGTCAAATATGTGTGAATGAGATTGCTGAGTGGCTGCCATCAGCTTGTCCCACTTTTCCTTTAAGTGCTCTAGGCTCATTTGCTCCTAAGTGATTTGAGCGTGCATGCCATAGATGCTTTCTGTTACTGACATCTTTGGGGTGGCAATTAGAGTCTTTGTCGTAGTCATGTGTATTAACAGCAATGTGAGATTTGGTAGTAACATGGCCTATAGCTCGGTTACTTCATCTCTGATTTTGCCTTTTGTATTTCAAGTCTTAAGCGTTTAGATTCAACAATCTTTTCATAATGCAATTGGAATGCATTTGGCTCAGTTGTTAGACTTAGTGCACTAGCTTTTAGATTTTCATCTATCTTAGCTACCTGTTCACTATGCTCGGTAGTGAAGTGCTCTAGAGTGCACAACTTTTGAACTAAGGTAACTACTTCTGAAATAACATGTTCTAATGTAGTTACTAGTTCAGAAAGTTTCACCTTATTCTCTGCCACTTCTTGGCTTATTTTCTCGATGAGCTTGTAGTGATACTTCTCTTCAACTCGTTCCTCAATGACATTCTTGGCGTCTACATCTTGTGTTGTGATTGTCTCGGTCAGAACTGCAAGTTGATCAATGATGGGTGCAGTTTGATCAATCTTGGCATCAGGCACTATTTGCAATAGAATCTCCTTTGTTGTTTCTAGGACTTGTGAATTTATGTGTTCCTTTTTGAGCTTGTCCTGTTGTGCTTTTCATTTGCATAGCTCCCCATATCTTGTCAGTGACTCGAGATCAAGTGTTCTTGAATCACAGTCGGGTATGTCTATGATCTCATTGAGTGTGACGAGGGCTTTACTTTTCTTTTTCTTCTTCTTCTTTTGAATGTTGCTTGAGGCAGGGGAATGAGGTACTATGGCAAGAGCCTTTTGTTTCTCGGTTTCTGTCGTTGATTGCTTGGGAGGTGTGGTGCCTTGGCTAGGTTGCTCGGTCTGTACCTGTTGGTTGGTTGTAGACGTCTCTACTTCAACTTTTTCTTGACCTGCAGCCTTGTTTGCCTTTCCACTGTCCTCGGTGGGTGCATCACTCAGTTTGTGCTCTCCACTATTATTTGTCTTCTCCCCGAGTCCCTCACCTTTGTCCATCAGTATGTTTGCTTCAGGCTCAGTTGGTGTCTGCTGTGATTCGGTCATTATATTGATTGCTTGCATCAATAAAGGCATATTACTTGGTACAAGTGCCTGTGCAACATTAGTAGTGTCCTTTTCATTTGTTGGCTCAGTGGCAATATTGACATCTTCATCAGCCTTGGCATTATCATCAGAATCACCATGAGTCATATCTTGTATAATTATGACTGGTGTTTGTTGATGTGAGTTTTGTACCACTACATAACATATAGGACTAAACACTTGATACAGGATATCAAACACTCAACCCTCTCTTGAAAAGTATATACTCACGAAGGACGTGAGGAAACACTCCAAGGTTCTTTACCTGTGGATCCTAACTCAGTTACAATGATGTGATTTGCTGGTAATCACGTCGGCGGGCTTACGTTGTTTCTTCGAAGATACTGAACTTTGACTATGATGATGATGGATTTTAGCTTTTCAATGTATATTCCCTTTGTTTCTCCTCCTGAATTTATATCGCTTCCAACTTCACTCCACAAACTCTCACTACTACTCCTATGGATGAAGAAGTTAACAAACGGACGGGGATCGAACCTAATGAAAGCTTACCAGCGGTGCTACCTCCATAGATGCAAAGATTCAAAGGAAACGAGACTAGAGTACCACACAAGGCTTCCTAACGAGCCGCTAGGATGCTAGTGGCCTA
>MU226130.1:989319-1018537 GCA_018584345.1 Thuja plicata
CAAGGCTATGTAACTTCATGCTCAACTTCCGGTGGCAGCCCTTTCAATGTTTCCACTTCTTCCAAGTATCCTCTACACTTTCTCGAGACATCCCCCAACTGTCCACTAGGAGGTAAAAACAAGTTGAAGGGCCATGGCGGAATTACAAGACACCATGGACAGGGTGTCCAAGGGGGTGGCGGAATCCGCCACCACCTTGGACATGCTGTCCATGTCCTGACTTCAAACTTTCCCCCCTTGAAAATACCTTCAAGCTGCCTTCACCATTCTAAATTGATTTCAAACTTGTCTTCATAGCCCATACCCGAGTTTGGAGGGCCTGATATAGAGTGGCGGAATCTCATGGGGGGATGGACAAGGCTGTCCAAGGTGGTGGCGGAATCCGCCACCCCCTTGGACAGGGCCATCACACTGAAAATTTAAAACTTGCCACTCATTTTCACTCCCAAACTCATTCAAAACAAAGGATCTTTTCACTTACCTTCAAGCCTTTCATGCCACTTGACCCCCCGGGGGTATGATCAAGCCTCCAAGTTGATGGAGAGCAGAGGGAGATAGCTGGACAGCCATGACTGTCTCAGCCCAGCAACACCACTACTCCCACCAAACTTCAAATTTCATCAAAGCCGGATTTCAACCACTTGCCATAAACGTTCTCAAGCTCAACTCCTCGAAATTAGGGGGTCCCCAAGGATTGGGGCGATGTGTGAAGGACTTCACAACAGTGTTTCCCCTAATGATTGCAATATTCCAGGAATATCATCCATGACCTTACTTGCTTTTGTGGTTAAGTCAATGGGATTGACATCCTCAGTGTCGTTGATGAATATGTGCTTGGGGCTTGGTGTGGCCTCCTTCTCGGTGTGAGCAGTCGCAATTAGAGCCAGTATCTGCTCGGGTGGATTAAAGATTTGAGTCCAAATCTTATTGTTCTCTATGTCAATATCTTCTAACTTGTTCTGCAATACTTTGTATGCTCTGGTTTTTGCAGAAAAATTCTTTGTGTGCTCCTTCATTGTTGAGTCAATTTCTTCAATTGTTGAATTGGGCATGAATGTAACTAGGGATCTCTCTCTCATCTGTTTCTCCATGTGCAATGCATATGTCCATCTAGCTGCTATCTTGTCTTGTAGCTCCTGTGTAATATGAATGCCAAATTGTAGAGGTACATATTTGTAATCTACCATCATCTTAATGATGGCTTCTTCTATTTTGTTTTGATGCTCGGTAGACAAAGTTCCCCATTGTCTAATCTTATGATGTTGTATACTACCTATGTTGACGATTGACTCTGTAATTTCATCAATTGTCTTTGGTATTTTTGCCTTTTTTGCTTGGATTCTTTGTTCTCTTTCAGCTTCTTCAGCATCATCCTTGTCTTCTCTTCCTCTTACATATTTCTTTCATTGTCTCGGTGTTGATTGCTCGGTTGAGGCTTTCCTTTTCTGATGTCCTTACAATGCCTTTCTTTAATGGTGGTGAGTCTACCTTTGTCGTTTTGCTCCTTGTTCTAGATGCAGCCGTTACTTTAGTAACTTTTGTTTTCTTGGCCTGTGGTGGCTCTACATCTGATTCGATAGACTCGGAATCACTTAACTCTTTACTTTCACCGACGGGTGACTGTTCCTCGGTGATGTCTACTGATTGTTCCAACTCTTCATTAGTTACCGATAATTTCTTCTGAAGTGTATTCACCATTCGTGTTTTCTTCTTTCCTATTTTCTTGACTACTAAACCAGTCTTAATTCTTGACTTGGCTTCCTCATATGTGCCAAATCTGCTTAAAGATTTGTAAATTGGTTCGTTCAACAAGGCTTCAATAGCTCTTGCAGCCAGATCTATGTCAATTTCATAGTCTAATGGTGGTAACCATGTTGTTCTTGGGTTGGCAGGTTTGATGAGTGTTGTGTCGGTGTCAACTACAAAACATATCTCATCCTTGTATTGTTCAACTAATTGGGCAGGGATACTCATCCTCTTCTGCATCCTATTCTTGAATGTAGTAAAGTATGCATCCAATAGTGGTATGAAATTATCTCCTAGTGATTTAATGTAATCACTAATTTGTGTTGTGATAGGTCAGTTGGTGTCCCAAGTGACATTACCGACGAAAGGAAAGAAATTCTGAAAGTAAAAGAATGTGCACATCAGTAGGGAACCGAACTTGCATGTATTAGATCGGGCTGATCTAATTGTTTTCATGTTCTCTTCAAGTTGTTTTAGTAGCATCTCAGCTAGGTCAAGTTGCAGTCCCTTCTTCACTATTTTGTATGCAGTGTCGACTGCTCCACAAGCAACGTTGTTCAATCTACTTGCTTGAAAGATTTTGTATCCAATCACATATGCACCAAATTTCATTTCAGGGTCGGTGATTGAATTGACTTTCAGACCTCTGTCGTCCCACTCGGCTCCAGTTACCTTCTCAATCTCTAGGCGTCCAGGGTGTCTTAGGGCTTTTCTTTCTAGGTTATCGGGTATCCAGTCACTGCGTGAATCACATCCTTTGTGATTGGCTTGGGTTCATCTAACCACATCTTTTCGTCATGCACTCCGCTGAGCACAATGCGAATCCATTCCGTTTTGAAATCTTTTGGGAACAGTAGGGCATTGGTTAACCCTTTCACTTCAATGTGCTGGTACTCGTCCTTTAGGTTACCGTCCTTGCATAGCTTCTGATAAACTTCCTCAAGCTCAAGGTCTCCAATCTCTGCAACTTTGCAGTGAATGTATGCACGGATGTCTTCAACCAATAAAACCCTAGGTGGGATACTCGAGAATGCTCCTTTGTCATCGGGTTGAGCAGCAACCTCAGGGCAGAACTTGTAGTTAGGTTCCTCCCAGGTCAAGTTCGTTATTAAAACGACCTTATTGTCTTTTGCCATCTTGATCTTCGAGGTTCGTGAAGTGGATGTCATTGTTCGTTAATTTAGGGCTTCTTCGCAAATAACCTATTAACTCGGTAAGTCTAGATACTCACTGGATGTTTGTTGTGAATGCTTGAAATCTGTTGGAGTAGCTTTAAAATTGCTTTGAATCGCTCTGCAATGTAGTCGCTCTTCTTCGCTCTGCAATTTGCTCTTTAACGCTGGGTGAACGAGTTCACGTTGCCCTTTTTATAGAAAAATACCCTAAGTGATGCATTAAATGCTTCACCTACCACTCGCTCGACAAAACGGAGATGCTCAACACACCAAAGTCTTCAGCTCGGTGAGTATACAATGCTTGGTACATAGTGTCAACTTGGTTGTATTTCACATGTTCACCAACGTGCAGTTTATGCTTGGTTCATAATGACTAACCAGACTAGATTCACAAAACATAACATGTAATACCATGGTGCATCTTTATTCATGCTAATTTGGCATATTCTCAATGAATATCGGAACTGATGTAAAATACACGTTTGTAGAGTGCAGTTCCATACTTGTATTGCTTAGGTGGGGGTGGTGGAATCACCTGATCCATTAGATGAGGTGTCACCGACTGTAGTGCTTGGTCCAGCATTATCATTGTTTGAAGCTCTCCTCCACATTTGATTTCTCATTCTCATGATGTCTTCAATAGTATTTCCATTTGCAAAAGTGTTTGACTCTGTCACTCGGTCTCTGCAGTCCTTAAGTGACCGACCTTATGACAGTGTAATCATGCCATTCCAAGGTTAGTCCAGTTTTTGGATCTTCTTATCCATTTTCTCATACAGTTATCAGTTATGTCCATATCTACCACATGCTGCAATTTACCAAATTGTTGTAATCCCAAACATATGTATTACCGACTCGTCTCGGTTGATATGCATTTTCTTGTTCTTTAGGTTTCCAAACTTGCTTTATCTTTTTCTTGCATTCATGAAATGTGTGACCATGCATGTTGCAAGTAGGACAATGTTTTTCCATGTAAGATTTCTTCTTTGGTTTGTTCAGCCTAGATCTACATTCATGTGCTTTGTGTCCATGCTTGTTACAGTTATAAACTTATAACAATTACCAATGAATGTAGAAGTAGTTTTAGGAATACCTTTTGCTTTGCTCTTGCAAACATTTGATGTGTGGCTTGGTTTTCCACAATGATTACATGAACGCTTCTTTGGTCTTGGATTTGTGTACACATTCCATTGGTCAGCTCGGTTTGATGATTCTTCATGCTTGGTATACCCTAAACCAGTATTGTTGTTGAGTCTTCTTTGTCCATTTAAAAATTCATCCATTCTTTTTGTATTGTCTTCAGCTTTCTTGATCATATCATTATGTTGTTGTTGAATCTTCACTTCATGCTTCAATTTCTCATTTTCTTCTTTTAGTTCACCAATAACTTCCAATTTTCCAGCAAGTTCCATGTTCACTCGGTTGGCCTCATGACTCATAAGAACTATTTGATTGGTGATCTCAAAGTGATGTTCAGTAAGTCTCATTATCTCATATTCTTTCTCTTGCAATTTTTCAGTAATCTTTCTCCTGTCATCAATAGCCAAAGTTCTTTCTTGTTCAGCTTGTCTTGCATTATTCATAACATCAATCATTCTTACCATTTGTGTCTCTTGACCGATCTGCAGTACTTTCACTTGTTTAATCAGATGTTGATTGATTTCATTTAGATCTGCAATGGTTCCTTCAGATGTGTCAGATATACTACCAGATCCAGATCCAAATGAATCAAATAGGTCAGGTATCTCTTCTTCATGATAGTCAGTTTCATTGTAGCGAGATGCCATGACTTTTCTTTCAGTCAATAACTCTTTCAGTTTGTTTCTTGCCTCTCTGTATTGCTCAAAGAAAATTTGTATTTGCAACTTCTGATTCTCAATATTTTTATCAAGCTTATACCTTTCCATTGTAAGATATTTTCTCTCAAGTGATTAAACTTTTCCAAATAAGAGAACTAGCTCTGACACCAATTGTTGGAATAATAGAAGGGTGTGTACTGAGAGGGGAGGGGTGAATCAGTACCCTTAAAAACTTTTACAAATTAAACCTAGTACTCATTACTTGCATAACCGACCATTGTAGCTTTTCTACTTCATACATGCAATATCATAGCATAAATGTAAATGCATGTAAACAAACATTGAAACATTCGTGAAACTCATTTACACATTACACAAGTATTTGATAATGCAAAAACCCTTGTTAGAAGGTAAAAATTGCGGTGGGGATGAAACCCACAAAGCTTCGCTATTTGCAGAATGGAAGGTGCCTCTTAGGGGCTACAAGTTGTGATCACTTCTGATGATCTTACCCTATTAGGAGTAACATGTCAGACTTGTTAAGTCTACTCGGTTAAGAGATTTTAGCAACACAATGCATGTGTGCACTCGGTTTAGAGATTTACAAAAAGACTGTTAAGTCCACCTTGTGAAAGGATTTTGTTGTTTGCTACAATCGTTAGAGAGTAACAAAATATATGACCTGATTGCTGCAATCTCAAATTGCTGATTATAGATCCATTAAGTACACAAAATATATATCACCTTATTGTGATGGATAATACCTCTGTTCTGCTCGGTAGCCTTGTATGTAGTTCTTTATAAACTGAATTCTCCTTTATCTGTCCTTGTGCATGAAACTCTCTGTCTGATCCATAGATATCCTTGGCGGCTACAATCATATCATTGATGATTGATTATTACATCTATATATATAAAAGATTTGACCTAATTAGATTTCACGCTTTTCTTGAAAAACTCTAAGATCAAAGGTTTACAACTTGACCTTGATCCCCTAGTTTGCATGAATTCAATCAGTTAACTAATTACATCCACAATTAACGCTTTTCTTGATCCACAAAAAACGGTTGTCCAGCTAAGCAAAAAGCTATTTTAAAGATTAAAGTGCTTTAGCTGACATGTAGATAAGATCCGTTTTTTCTCAGTGAAATGTTGTCTCTCAGTGTAGACTGGTGCTCGGTTGATATATTGCTCGGTGTTCAAAACATTTTGGTGATCACTACGCTCGGTGATCACTGCGCTCAGTGAGTGTTGTCGCTCGGTGTTCAAAACATTTCGGTGATCACTGCGCTCAGTGAGTGTTGTCGCTCGGTGATCATGACCGACCGACCAAAATTGTTTTCTTATATACTAATGACAACTTCTGATCCTTTATGGAGTATCACTTGAGACCTCAGCTCTAATACCAAGCAAAGCAACCACTACACCAAAATCTTGGATTGATGATGAATGGCACCCACTAGCATTTAAGTGTGGAGTTTTCGTCCTACCAGAGTGCTAGCACAGGTTAACCCCCTCATGTACACATGGCTACCCAATTGTGGATGGGTCCCAACCTAGGGTAAATGCCCAGTCGGAATCCACACCACAACAACATTTAGGCTAGGATATCACATATTAAGACTTAAAACATTAAATATTACTATTAGAGATCTGCCCAATCCTTTACATAACTCAACTTAATTTGCATTTTCCATATCAAATCTCTTAACAATTCTACAAAGACTAAATTTCTTGATATTCAACTTATTGTATGTTTCATGTGGAAATCTTTTCTTGCTAAAATATACCATCACTTTGTCTCCAATTACAACCTTCTTGTGTGTCCTTTTCTCATCAACCTTTTCCTTATATCTACCATTCATCTTTTCCAAGTAACTCTTTAGTTCCGCATGAACTTCTTCCATATGTTCTACAAAACTCTACTACTTCTACACTTCTCTTCATTACTGGTTTGTCTTATCTCAAACACATTCCTTGGATTCTTGCCATATGCTATTATTGTATGTAAGCTCTACCTGTGGTAAAATTGTATCCCAATTCCTTGTGTTCTCTACTACTAGACATCTTAGAGAATCACCTAAATTTTTATTTACAACATTTGTCTGTCCATCAATCTATAAGTGATATACTGATTTTATTTCAAATTTCTTCATCTTCTTCCACAATTTCTTCACAAAAATATTCAATTAATTTTGTGTCCCTATTTAAAATAATACTCTTTGGCAAACCATGCAACCTCTCAAGTTTTTGGAGAAACAAGTCAAATATAAGTACTGCATCATTGTTCTTCTTACATTGAATGAAATGTGCCATCTTAGAAAAGCTATCCACAACTACAAATATTGAATAATACTCTCACTATGTTCTTGATAGTTCTAATATAAAGTCGAAAATTATATTTCCCCAAAGTTTCTCCAATATTGGTAATGGCCAATACAAACCAACATTTCAAATACTTCCCTTTTCGAACTAACAAGTTCTACAATTTTGATAAAATTTCTTGACATCCTTGTATGTTTGCAGCAGAAAACAGTTGTTACTCACAAATACAATTGTCTTGTCTACTCCAACGTGCCTTGCCAAACTGCCATTATGCTTTTCCTTAGTTAGATTTTCTCTCATTGAACTTCTCAGTATACACAATTAACTTTCCTTAAACATCTCAATTTGAATCAAGTAATCTAACTACTTACTTCTATCCATGCTTATTGATTCCTTACATGCCTTCCGTGCCTTTACAAAAGTAGGATCAGGTTCATACAAATGTTTTAGCTCTTCGAATCTGGCAACTTCTATTCTCATTTCTATCAGCAAAGTTTGTCTCCTAATCAATACATCAGCAAATTTGTTTGACTTTCCACTCCTACGTTTCAATGCAAAAGTATTATTTTGCATAAGAACAATCCACTTAATGTGTCTATGGTTCAACTTATCATGGCTATTCAAGTATTGCAATGCTCGTTAATTAGTGCACAACACAAACTCCTTGTTGTAATGCCTGAATGCAACAGTTATTATGAAAATCTCCCTTATAGGCACACATGTCATTTGAATAAACCAGAGTAGCCAAGTTCACAAATAACAGAAATCATAAACATAAGAAATTTGGTGATGCAAAATACACCTATGTAAAATATTTAGGGGAAACCTTGCTTAGACTTTTATTCAGGCAAAGAACGCAAACTTCCATCATATTATGAAGTTTAAACAGAAAGTGGACTAGCTTTATCACTAACTCCAAAAAGAACAAGGTTTTCCCATAAGCATCCGAAAATTCCAAAAAAGAGAAAACAGGGATTTCCTTCAATTTGGATTTCGTTTTTCTATTCTCAATACCTATTGGAGGCAATTCCTTGCTAAGGTTTTGTGCTAGTTTAATATAAACCACAAAGTAAACATAACAAAAACCTCTGTAAATGTCAAAAGGTCTCTGACATAATGGTGGCAATTATAAGAGTGTGATCCAGTTTCATATCCCACCTAACTATAGTAAGGTTATAACCCCCAAGAAGTTAATATGTGGTGAGGTTGTGGGGTTCTGGTTGTGGTATAATGGCAAAAGGTGAAGCAGGTCATAATAAAAACAAACATATATGAGATTGTGCAGTTATGGTTCTGGTGAAAGAATGTGATCAATGCTAACCCTGCACAGTGGTGAAGGCAGCCCACCATCAGACTTAGCAGCAGCGTCCCTCCTTGTGGGTCTGAAGTATTCAAGAGCCAAATCATACCCACAAGGATTGGTGCTGTAAGAGAATCTAACAGGGTGGATCCCAGAATACAAGTGGAATGGGCAGCAAGGTTTCCATACGGCATATAGAGCATCACACATACTACTATTTCCCTAAAGTCCACCCATCAGACTTAGTGACAGCATCCCTTCCTGTGGGTTTGAATTAGTCAAAAGCCAAATCAGACCCACAAGCTGCCACCAAACCTAACAGAATGGATACTTACGGAACAAGCAGCGTGGTTTCCATAGAGCATATAGAACATCGCCATTGAATCATACTACCTTAAAGGAGAACAGAGAAAACAGGTTTGTGTGGTTACGGTTGTGGAATAAGAATGTGATCCATGCAGAAAACCAAGGGAATGGAAAAGAATGCAGCCCATGCTTACCCCCACAGGATTTAAGGAGACTTGTTATCTAAAAATTTACCCATGTTAACAGAAAAGAATGTGGTCCAAAAGGATTCAAGGAGGATAAATAACATCTTACATTCTTTGGGATGGGTGTAGGAAAGCAAATTTGTGGGACTGGTAGACCAAGAAAACCCTTTTTGGTTTGTTGGTCGTGCCAGTTGTCCTCTTTGGTTGTAAGGTTTGAGGAAGTAGCATGTCAAAGTTCAAACCACAAGTGGAGACAATTAAAAAGAATTCCAAAACATCTATTCACTAGCAGTCTCAAAGTTAAATCAATGGTCCCTATGAGATCCTTAGCTGAGGCTGGTATGTTCCCAATGGTGGCATCAACGATAATTTGTTTGTTAAGCTACTTAAAAAAGGTAATAAACATAATTAAGCATCGTTAGCCCAAAATAGTTTTGGAGGAGGAATTAGACCATAGGAGGAAGACTTGGAGGAAGCAAAACAGCAAAAGGATGGACAAATGGAACATTAATTTGCAAGAATGTTCTGATACTAATGAGGAGAAAAAAAAGTAGGGGTTAGAAAAAATCAGGATTGTCATATGGACAACACAGATTAGACAAAAAAGTGCACTGTGTTAAAGAAGTTGGTGTTACAAAAATTCGGGACTGTCATGTCGCCAATGCAGATTTGACAAAAAAGTGCACTATGTCAAAGAATTAACCCCACATGGAAGTATGAGGGAAAAAACTATTTGAGAGCTGCAATTAAAGAAAAAAGGTTAAACTTTTAATCATGCAGTTGAGGCCGGGTTCTCATCATTTTAGATGCAAAACAAGTAGATGGACAGTCCCCAGTAAGTGTGGGAAAATGAACTTCATCTTTTATAGTAAAGGGATAGTTGAAATTAAATGACACTTAATCAATGACTGTGCTGCTTATAAGGATATCGGTTTGAAAACAACTTGAAGATGGACAATTTGATCAATGACTCTACTCTGCTGCTTATAAGGATATGTGTATTCAGTTTGAAAACAACTAGAAGATAGACAATTTGAAAGCTATTTGAGGAGACAATATTTCACAAAACAATGTGTTTCTTGGCCAAGATTCATAATGAAAAGAGCTGAAATCCAAAGAAAATTAACTTTGTACCTTTGATCCCTTAAAAAGCTGTCTCATAGACATCATTATAATTCCTTTCATGCTTACCCCACATGGACTTAAAAGCCTCCCAAATAATTAAATTTAATTAGGAATAAACACAAAAATAAAATAACTGCCAGTCCCGTTGCATAAAAAAAAGACCAAATACAAAACCAAGCTCGAAAATTACTCTTTATCAGCAATGTGAACAGCAGCTACCAAATCAACCTGCAGAGAAATGAAAACCATATTAGGGCTCCTACCAAATTTTAAATATAAAAATTTCAAATATACAAAAATCGAAACAAAATTATATTTTCACTATGAGCTGAAACGGCGAATTACGTTTTCAAATATGAAAATCAAACTGATTTACACAAGAATGATAATTCTTTAACCTGGACTCCGGGCTGCAGAATCGACCACGGAAATTTATTGCGGTAACTAACAACGGCAGTCTGCAAATCGTCTCCACCGATTTCATTTTTACGGAGCCTTGTAAAATCTGCCACAGAATTAAATTCTGGAATCTCTCCGATGTAAGTATATTTACCATTTTTATCTTCAGTCGATTCAAACCAATTCCAAAATGCTTTTACCACAGGCAATTTACGGCCTAAATATTTATCCTTGCTCAGACGCAGGCAACTATTCTTAGAGTTGAAATACTTATTGCTTTTGTTTGACGATTTTGCGCAGCGGAAGGTTAGGGTGTCGATTCCCAGCGAATTCACAGAATGCTTGTTAACGAGCAGCAAGCTTGCATTGAAGCTCACTATGCAGGTCATCTTCAAGCAGTTTTCGGCTTATGGGTTGTGTAATCGGTGTGCACATAATTACATTTGCACGCCTGAAAATATCCTTTGCTTCTGGGAATTTTATTTGTTTTTTGTTTAATTGTTTTTAAGCTTCCTCGTCTTTTGCACTTTAGTGAAACGCTATTATCCTATAATTATTGTGGCCATGGTTATTACGTATCAATTTTGTTTTGGGAAGAAAGGAAAAGGAAGGGGTTTCATTATGAAGAGCCGTTTAATTGTGTTCTAATATTAAGTGTTTTTTTTTTTTTCCCTTAGGATTCAAATTTGTGGATTTTTTATTTATTTTTGTTTGTTTGAGAATGTAATTTTTGACGTATAAGTTATTTTAAGTAAATTATACTTAAGGCATAAGATATTTTTTTAACATATAAGTTATTTTAAGTATATTATACTTAAGGCGTAAGGCATAACATTTGTTAAGTTTTTTGCAAATGGGGTTGTAAGCAGAGGGTTTAACTATGGAGGAAACTTCGTAGTTAAGAGTGCTCGAGCTAGAATAGAAATGGGATGGGTGACCTCCCGAAAAGTCTTGGTGTTTCACCTCTGTGAGCATCACCTAGATGCAATGAGTGTTAAGTGTTTCATTCATTCTCATGAGAGATGTGTTCGTGTGAAAAACTACTCATGAAACATGGGTCAATGAGTTTGACTCAAAAAACTACACAGTTGAATCCTGGTAGCAATCTCATTATATTATACTATTCATTTAGATGCAAGAGTTGATTTTTTCTTAATTATTAGGTTAATCAATTAATTTAGATTAAAAAAATGAGTTTCACAATGTATGGTTTATTCTTAAATTAAAATATATATGAATTAAATTTAATAGAACATGTTTTGTTTTTTTAAGGGAAAATTGGACTAAGTGGATTTAAAAAGAATATACTAATACTTTGTGTTGTGTAAAATTGAAAACTATGTTATGAAAGGGGAGTTGAATATCTTCCCTCCTAAGCCTTGATCAAATCTTGTTGATCAATTCAACAATTTTGATATAAATATAAAAATATGCTATGTAGTGTACGCATTATATGCATAAGTAGTTGGCAATGATGTGGTTATAATGGTAATAAGAGTTTGAGACTTGATCAATGTGTAATGGAGGATAAAATGACTTAATGTGGGAGCTAGGTTTTTGGGATTTGTTGATGTAATAATTGATGCAATCATAATGGCTAATACAAACTAGAGATATGGGTGACTTTGATTATTTCAATGCATGATAGATAGTCAAGTCTAGTGAGTGACTATGGATGATGGAAGATAATCAACTATTGAGAATTATTGTTTGGGGGGATGTAGAAAAAGGCAAGTGTAGAAAGGAAGAGAAATTGTAAGCTCCTAGTGAGGAGGTGAAATTGAATTATGATGGCACTTCTAAAGGAAATCTAAGTAGAGCTTGGGTTGTGAGGTAATAAGAGTAGCTTAAGCCTAGAGACAAGCCACCAAAAATGACCAATGAAATACCTAAGATTTAAGCCTCAGCTTATATCAAACATCTTATAGAAAGGAGAGTAAATGAATAGATGATGGAAAGGGATTGTACTTAGAAAATAGTGTATTTCCTAATGAATGCATGGTTAGTAAATGCAACAAGAATGTTGTCATAGACTACTACTAAGATTTGTGAAGATTGTAACCTCCTTACCATGTACATTTATTATATTTTTATATTTTTTACTAGCACTTGGAAGCTAGTGTTGCTTTTTATAAGCCCATTAAATGATTGAATAATCATATAATGACACCTAAGGTTAATGGTAAGTTGACCAATACTAATAAACAAAATCTTTACTAAGGTTGCAAAAATAACCAAAATAATTGTAATATGGGGTCTATAAAAGGGGAAAATTGACCTTTATGTACTACAATGTGAACTTTCATCATTTTGAGCGGGTAGAAACCAGTGATAATTTAGTTGGGGAATATAGCCTTGAAAAAGGTTGCATATCGATCACAAGTGATCTAAAATTCAACTTAAGTTTCCTAAATTAATTATTTATCCTAATTTGTATAATTAGTCATGAAGAGATAAGTGTAATAATTATTTCTACATGTGTGTTTAGTTTGTATGAGGCTAAGTTATTGGAAATGAATAGGATGAGGTCCTCTAGGGTCCACCCATACTCACCTATCACCAATTCACCCTCACATGGGTAAGTAGTCTTCTACTCTAACCATCGATGAGGTTGTAAATCCAATTTAATTCTAGGACTAATATGCAAATCCCAAACAAAAGGTGGACACAGACCATCATCCCATATAGTTACAATATATAAGTGTTGTACATTTGTGTAGAGGTCCTACACCATAATGAGTGACTCTATTTAGGACTACCTATTTAACCATTGGAGGTGAAATGTACATATATGTAAATTTAATAAAATCAATGGGCAATGCATTGTGTTCTTGTGTGTGTGTGTGTGTGTGTGTGTGTGTGTGTGTGTGTGTGTGTGTGTATGCGCGTGTACATACATACATACATGCATTACACTAGTTAGCTTTATTTTATCCTTATGTGGTTCTTATTCATGACCCCATCCATTAAGGCTAGGATTTCACCTAGATCAAACAATGTATAGGGGATCCATGTTGGCTCTATGGTTGGCTAAAAAATTTCCTTGTGATATTCACTCTGTCCTCTCTTCAATATTTTAGATGTTGATAACTTGGTACTTTAGATGTTGATATTAGCTAAGAGAACATAGCAACTGATAAACATATATTATCTATTTTAAGCTCACATGTTATCATAATTTAACATGTAAATGGACATATAAAATTCGTTATGTTCAATATAATCTATAAAATGTTTCTTGAGTTGTACCACATGATATTTTATGTTGTTACTCATAATCTATACGTGTGTGTTAATAATTATAGGATAGGAAATCAAATCATGAATAATCAATGGATCAATCACAAGAAATTCTTAAATGCATGATAATTGTATTCTACCAATGGAGTGAGAATCCAATTCATGCAATTCATAACAAAAAAAATAAGCTTATATTGTTGGCAGTGAGCCAACATCCCTCGCAGGATTCGTGACATGGTCTAACCTCCTCCTATCGATTCTATAAGTCTAGTGGTTGTATCGGGCATTGACATGTCAATTGGTTGGTGCAACGAAAACCACACTTGTAACATATACATGTCATCCATCAATGTCATTTTTTCCATTTCTCTTTGTCTTCTCTTTAAAAAGATTATTTATTTTTCTCTTAGATTTTGTAGCACAAAACATAAGTATTTTGCACAAGAATTCAAAGATAATAATGATGTAAAGATTGTGATGAACTTACTTCAAAAAATGAGAGTCAAATTTATAGGTGTTGAGATGAGAAATCCAAACGAGAATGAAAATGAAGAAAGATGGAAATATACCATATATAATTAAAAAGATAAAGATGTTTTATTATGATTTTAGGCATGTATACACAAAGTTGTCATTTCAAAGTTGGAAGATAGAAAATTTTTCCCAAAAGAAGAAGAAAGATGATTTGAAAACAAGATAATGTTTTCAAAATGAAAATTTGAAACTTGAAAGCAAAAAGATGTGGAAAGACATTGATAAGATATTTTTTAGTGTAGGTTTACTATTTTCCTTATGTTAAAGGGGGTATTTATTTTTGTTAATCAATTGATGGAGATGATGAAGTCTGGGTGATAATAGGTACATACATGTTTGTAGAAATGGTTAGATCAGTTGTTATTTTTTCATTGATGTCAAGCAATTGATTACTAATTTATATTGACTTACCAAATCATAAGTAGGAGAGTTTAAATGGGTGAAAAATACAGATCAGACAATGATGTAGTTTTTGGAAGTCTTAATTTGGAAAGTAAGATACTGAGATGGGGGTGAATTAGAGTCTAAAACACTTTTACTCAATTAAAACAAACTGATTCAATCATGCATATCACGTATCTTATAAATATAAACTTCAATGTTGTAATAGATCTAACTAGTAATCACATCCATGATAAGCAATAAGATAAACTCATGACACAAAGATTTGGTAACCCAAAAACCCTTGAAGGTAAAACTGGGGTGGGGATGACACCCACAAATCTTCACTGCTGCAGTAACAAAGTGTGCCTGTTAGGGCTACAAAATTTTGATCACTTCTGATGATCTACCCTGTGAGGGGTATGCCTTGTTAAAGGCTTACAAACTATTAGGTCTACCTTGATTAAAGGATTTAAAAATTACAGCTAAATAAGCACTCTATTAGGAGATTTACAAAGGTCTGTTAGGACCACTCTGTTAAGATATTTACCCTGATTCACTTGCTAAAATGTATCAGTACCTGATGCTTCCATTTGCACTTCAAATGTTGATTATGGATCTCCTCTTTCCAATTATTATCTGATCTTTGAGTCTGATAACTTTGTTCTTCCCTTCACTGCTCTGTTCGGTCACTTTGCCTAATCTATGCACCTTCAGCATACACACGATCTCTTATCCTTCATACATCCTTCTCATTAGGGATTTGAGGCTTCCTTAAATAGAAAACAGATGAAGCTTCTAGATCAAGATCAATGATCTAGATTCGTCTCTTTTGTCGCTTAAGCATTCCCTTTTTCTGATTGGATTCTTGGCTTGCATAGGGATCAATGCTCTGTCAGATTGCGTAATTAACTCTATTAAATACCTTGACAATAATGAAATTTCACATAGAAGTCAGCCAAAATGGTTTACATAAGGGTTTTTTCCATTCAAAACACATATACAAAAACTGCTTCACTCGGCATATGAGGTCTCTGGTGCTCAGTCAAAATAGTGTTCATATGTTGTCACTTGACACAACTCTCAACTCATAAATCAATATGCTCAGCAGCAACTACTGCTCGGTATAAAAATACAAGTCATATACAATGCTCGACCTTAGTAGAATAGCTCGGTCACAGTGATGACCGACTAACCTGCCTAGATAAATGACTAAGTGTTGGACACTAATAGACTACATAAATTTGAGATCAACAATCTCCCCCTTTGACATTAGTGGCAAAAACACTTTTTCATGACTTTTCAGTACTTTAACAAAAATAGTACTTAAGTACACAGTACTCCCCTTAAGTTTATGACTCGGTATACAAAAATATACATACATTACATGTATCTGCATATGTCTTCCCCTTTTGTCTTTACTTCATTTCCCCCTTATTTTTGTCACTCTTGGAATCTAGGGTCAGACAATACTTATCCAAAAATTATTTGTGGAGTTGAAGGACCGTTGCTAGAGCATTGTCCCATCCGGTTCTTATAGACTCCAAAACTTGTAATTTGATCTCTAGCTGGGCAACTAGATCAACCATACTTTTTGCAAAAGAGGGTGGATCTATCTTTACTAATTCTTTCGTAGTTTGCAATTCTCTTTGTATAACCTCCAAATGAGGTGTCAACATGGTTTCAATAGAAATCAATTTTTCCCTTATGTTTCCATCATTAGCCATGAGCTCGGCTAATCTCCCTTGGGTGAAAGTCAATTTAGAAAAATGAAAGGACCTGGAACTTTCATCCATGCTTAATGAATTTCATGTTGACCTCAAATCTAGTTGTAGCTTCTCAATAAGCTATTGATTATCCTTTGTAAAGAATTCAACATCACATAGTTGTGTATACAAAGAAAACATTATTTGTAACTTCTTCCAAAATAATTATTAACTTAGAAAGTTCAACTTTCTTCACAGCTATTTCTGTGGCAACCTTCTCCAAAAAAATTTTGTCAAACTTTCTCGCAGACCATTCCATTAGTTTTACATTTGCCTCTATATCATCAGTATTCACCTTCTTAACAATATCAACCAATTGATCTATAATAGGAGTTTTCTCATCTATATCTTGCAAGTTAAATGCATCAACAAAAATATCCTTGATTTCGTGTAATACATTTTTTTGTTGATATTCTCTTTGTATTTCCTCTTGTTTTCTTTTTCTTTTCAGTAGATCTTGCAAGGTTTTCATCTTCTCATTAGTTAAGTTATCAGTGTCCTATTTTGGAAGCACTATAACTTCATCTAGTGTGAGTGGTGAGCAAGAAGACTTGTCCTTCTTCTTATGTTACTTTTTCTTTTTATTCTCTGGTGAACTAATGCCTGATCTCTTCTCTTCTTGTACTCTTCTAGTATCAACATTGACTAAGACTAACTCATTTTGAGTACTCACTACCTATTGATCAGGTGTATATGTAGTCTTTTGTTTAGGAAGTGTAACAATAGGTATTTGTACAAGTGCCTCAATAGCGTCTTTCTCCTTAGGCTCTTGTCTCTCATCAGTGTCTGTTGCCTTATCTGCTTGATCTTCTATGAATTTATCTCCATCTTCTATAGTCACTTCTGGATTAGCCACGGTAGGGGAATGTGGATTTGAGATTTCTGGCTTATCCTACTTCTCGGCACTTACATTCTGTGAATCCTCAACTATGATTGGGATGGTGCTTTGGAGTTTTGATTCCACAGTTGGTGCACTTTTAATATTTGTATAATAATGATTTTAGATTAAGACTAGATTGTTTCTTGGGAGGTGTACATCTGAATCTACCTTGGTACTAGCTAATTCCTTGACTTCTTCCTCAGTTTAGGCATTAATGTTCAATTGTGTGTCTTCGGGTACATCATCAACAATGAAAGCAACCTATTGTTCACTCTCTTCAAATTTCTCCATTTTATCTTCCGCAAGATGATCTGACTTAGCTATGTCTTCTTTGTTATCTAGCTCTATTTGTCTAGATGTGCTTGCATCTTGGTTTGTATCCTTGCTCACTATCAGTCCAAAGATTGTCTTCCAAATTCTTTGGCTCTGTTGAACAACTTCTTCAACTTTTTTCTTCAATATTGAGTATGCCCTCATCTTAGGAATGAACCTATTCATATAATCCTCCATGAATTTTCTTCTCTATTTGTGTGTCAACTCAGGCATTATTTTGCCTAAAGCACCTTCTCTTATCTCTTTCTTCGTCATGATGGCAAACTACCATTTCTCATCAATTTTCTCCTATAGTTCATCAAGAATAGAACTTCCAATTTCCAGAGGTGTCATCTTGAAGTTTATCAACATCTCCATCATAGCATCCTCAATATTTTCCTTGTTAGGTTTGCTTAATGTTTCATACTTGATGAACTTAAACCCTGCTAGACCTGCTGAGTTTTTCATATTTTCACATATTTAATCCACATTAGTTGGATGCCTATGAGTAGCAATTTTGAAATTACTAACATCATCAGTTGTTGTCATTTCTTCATCATCATCCTCTTTGCCCAATATTAACTTTCTTCTTGGTCTCTTCACAGGATGACTCGACATAGCTTTAGTTTGAACTTGTTTCCTCTTACCAAAGCCTTCTCCTACATTTTTATTTTGTGGCCCGACTGGTTTTACAGTTGCGGATGCCCTTGTTCTTGGTATAGTTAAGATAGGAAGAGTAGGCAAATTCCTTGTACTTTTTTCTTTATTGCAGGCTCGAAAACCATTGGTTGCTTACCCTTCTTTTGTGCTCCTACATCCTCATCCTCTATCTTTTTAGAATCACTTCATTGGTCTTCACCATGACCTTGTGTGATCTCTAGTTGTGCGTCATCCTCTGCATCTTGTCCTAGTATTTTCTCCAGATTTTTCACTAACTTCTTTCTCTTCCTTTCCACAGTTGCAGACTTCAAGTTCATAATGATCTAAGTTTTTGTTTCTTCATATCTGCCAAATACCTTAGACTTCTTATCAATGTCTTCTGCAAGGAGAGTTGTAATGGTTGCATATGTCTCATCAACATTTGCCTCATAAGGTAATGGCCTCAGTCATGCTACCATTGGTATAACAGCTTGTACATACGTAAAATCATCTTCCACAAGAAAACAAACATCCTCATAGTACTTCTCTATCAAAGATATAGGAATTCTGTTCATTTTCCTCATTTTCTTCTTAAACTCAACAAAATAGCTTCCCATCACATTGTTAAAGTTATCTCCTAACTCAAGAATAAACTCATTTATCTATTTTGTAACAAGTTGGTCCTCACTCCATACTACATTTCCTATGGAAGGAAAAGTGTTTTGAACATAAAAGAATATGCAAAATATCAAGGACCCGAACTTACACATAGAATTCTTTGCCTTCCTGAAGGATGATAGATTTTCTACCAATTGCTTCAACTTTAGTTTGACAAGGTCATATGTATGATCTTTCTTTACAATCTTCCATGTCTGGTCTACTACAACACAGGGACACTATCTAGTCTTCTTGATTGATAGAATTTGTGAGCAATTACTCTCACTATGAAGTCAATCTCAGGATCAGTGATGGTAGACATCATCATTCCTCTCGTATTCCATATTTCCTTTGTGTTTTGTTCAATTGTCTCCTTATCCTGGCATCGCATGGTTTGCTTCCCAGTCAGAGTAGGGTAACTAGTGACTCGATGGATGATCTCCTTAGTAATCTTTGTTGGCCCATCCTCTAACCACATTGGCATGTCATGAACTCTACTAAGAACAATCTTGATCCATTCAACTTTGAAGTGCTGAGGAAAATCTAGGGCACAGACTAACCCTTTGTCGGCAATGTGTTGATGTTCAGCCTTCAATGCCCCATTATCACATAGTTTATTGTAGGCTTTCCTCATCTCAAAATCTCCTATCTCACTCACTTTGCACATATAGAATTCCCTTACATCGTGTATCATCAAAACTTTGGGTGGAATTAATGACAGGGCTCCAGAAAGATCTCCCTTCATTGTGCCTTTAGGAACGGCTCATGAATTTGGTGGTTCACATGCATCACTTCTCACTAACTGAACATTTATCAACTCTTTTCCTAGCTTCTTCATTCTAGCAGATGAAATAGCGACCATTTTTCTGATTAGGGCTTGAAAGATGAACTTAGTGCAACTCGGTAACCACAAATATTATCATTTCACACTATTCGCCAATGGTACGTAGTTCAATATCTACAGTATTTGCACAAGTTTACTCTCAGTCACCTTGAAATCACTCTACAAACTCTCTGATTGCTTGGTGAAATGAAAATGAACATCGAAAATCCATTATAAAGCTTCAAATGATTGAATTAGTTCTTTCAATAAATTCTCCGTACATAGTAGTTGAAATACAGCTATCTCGGTCCTTATGCAAAAACTCGGCTAATTCACTCCATTCACTTGGTCAATGCATACTCAGCTCGATCGCTACTATCAACTTGGTTGATATGATAGCTTGACACATACTAAAAGACTCAGTCTCTACATAAATATTGATGCTTGGCACCCATTGTGCATATCAACTATTTTATCGGTTCTTTCCTTAGATCTATCATAGTGCATCTTAACTTATGTAGATATGGACTTTAGCACAACTAATGTTAGGAACTGGTTTAAGATATGGAATTTGTAAAAAAGTTCCTTACATACCTTCTTTCCTTAAGTCGATGTAGTGTGATCACCTGATCCATTCGATTGGGTGATCTAAGCTTCATTAGTTCCAATGTTGCTCATTTCTTCCTTCTTTATCCACGTCTGATTTGTTTGGTTCTTTATTTGATCAATGGTAGGTGTTGGCACTCTGGTCCTACAGTCTCTTTGAGTATGGCCAATTTTGTGACAACTATTATAGACCAAACTTCCATTCATCCAACTCTTGGATTTACCTCTAAAATGTGTCCTTATACAATTTTTTGCAATGTGACCGTATTCACCACAGTAATGACAACTATGCCATGTATTGTAATCCCAATTGTATGTGTTACCTTTCTTAGGTGCATATCCTTGTTTCTTGGATTTCCACTTTGGTTTTGCATTGGATCTGCAGTCTTGGGATTTATGACCAAACTTCTGACAATTGTGATATTGTCCTTGAAATCTAGGTGAAGTAGGTGCAGTGCTTGCCTTTGACCTGCATTCCTTTGCCTAATCTCCATGTTTCTTACAGTTAAAACAATATCCATTGAATTTTTCCTTAGGATTGGACTTACCATTTTTGCTTCTGCAAATGTTTGTTGTATGTCTTGGTTTCCCACAATGATGACATGTAGGTTTGTTCTTTTGCTTTGCATTCCTCTTTTTTCTACTTTTTGATGTTTCACCTTCTTCAGTAGATGATAGGTGCTTGGTAAGGCCAAGTCCAGTGGTGTCATTGGTTCTTCTCTTTGCTCTAATTAGTTCCTCAAAATATCAAACAACCTCATTAGGTATGTTTATCCTTTCAATGAGTTCTCTTTCTGCTCTCAACTAATTTCTTGGTTGGTTGTTCTCTAATCTCAGATTTGTGATTTCCATATCTTTTTTGCTTACCTATTGAGTTGCAAGTAATAGTTGATTTATCATGTCCATTTGATTATTTGTGAGCCTCTACACATCACATGTTCTTTCATCAAGTCTGGTAGCCATTGCCTTTTGTCTTCTTCTGTCATGGTCTTGTCTTCTTCAGCTTTCTTTTTTTGATCAATCACCTCACATAGTGTTATAGATTGTGTTTCCTGTTCTCTCTTTATATTTTTGGCTTTTTTATTCAGTGTGTTGCTCTTGTCCAATAGATCTACTATAGATGTATCACTTTCTTTGGAGTTCTCATTCTCAAATGGACCTTCAATGTCTTCTTATTGATATGATGTGTCATTCATGTGAATTTCCAATTCTTTCCTTTTGGTTAAGGATTTCTTCAATTCTTCTCTTGTTGTCTCAAGCTGCTTCAGTGCAAGTTGGATGTCAATCTTCTGATTCTCTATGACTTTTCCCAACTTATAAACCCCCATTTCCAAGATTTGATTCTTCAAGTGGTTAGACTTCTTTTAAGACAACACAACTCTAATACCAATTGTTGGAAGTCTTAATTGGGAAAGTAAGATAATGAGAGGGGGGTGAATCAGAATCTAAATTTTTTTTACTCAATTGAAACAAACTGATTCAATCATGCATATCATGTATCTTATAAACATAAACTTCAATGTTGTAATAGATCTAACTAGTAATCGCATTCATGATAAGAAATAAGATAAACTCGTGACACAAAGATTTGGTAACCCAGAAACCCTTGAAGGTAAAACTGGGGTGGGGATGACACCCACAAATATTCACTACTACAGTAATAAAGTCTGCATGTTAGGGATATAAAATTTTGATCACTTCTTATGATCTACCCTATGAGGGGTCTGCCATGTTAAAGGTTTACAGACTATTAGGTCTACCTTGATTAAAGGATTTAAAACTTACAGCTAAGTAAGCACTTTGTTATCATATTTACAAAGGTCTATTAGGACCACTTTGTTAAGAGATTTACCTTGATTCACTTGCTAAAATGTATCAGTACCTAACCCTTCAGTTTGCACTTCAAATGATGATTACGGATCTCCTCTTTCCAATTCTTATCTGATCCGTGAATCTGATAACTTTTTTCTGCCCTTCACTGCTTTGTTTGATCACTCTGTCTAATATATGCATCTTTAGCATACACACCATCTCTTCTCCTTCATACATCCTTCTCATTATGGATTTGAGGCTTCCTTAAATAGAGAACATATGAAGCTTCTAAATCAAGATCAACAATCTAGATTCATCTCTTTTGCCGCTTAAGCATTCCACTTTTATGATTGGTTGTTTGGCTTGCATAGGGATCAATACTCTATCAGATCGCATAATTAACTCTATTAAATACCTTGACAATAATTAAATTTTTCATAGAAGTTGGCCAAAATGGTTTACATAAGTGTTTGTGTCATTTCAAACACATATACAAAAACTGCTTCACTCGGCATATGAGGTCTCTGGTGCTCGGTCAAAACAATGTTCCTATGTTGTCGCTCGGCACACCGTCAACTCGAAAATCAATATGCTCAAAATTTTAACAGCTCAGAAACTATAGGGGTACTCGAAAACCATTGAATTTATTGGTAGTAACTACTGCTCGGTAAAAAATATAATTCATATACAATGCTCTGCCTTATTAGAATAGCTCGGTTGCAGTGATGACCGACTAACCTGCCTAGATAAATGACTAAGTGTTGGACACTAATAGGCAACATAACTTGGAGATCAACAGTAGTAATGTTGATATAGTTGATTGATACTATATATTTGATGTTATCAAGTCGGTACACTTGATTGATTAAGTCAGAGATTTCAAAGATTTAAGTTATGACTGAAAAGAGTTACTCTACCGAGCTAAACAGAGTCAATCGGTATAAAGTTGTGTTAGTTGGTTTCAGTTACCGAGCGCTGAGAATGAGTTAGGCATTGAGTAGTGAACGAAGTTAGTTACCGAGTTGCAAAGTAAGCTACTGAGTATAGGATATTGATTGAAAATAATGATAAGATCAAATTTAATACGAAGCTATGATGATCTGGATTTTGATATGAATTAAAGGAAGTTTGTTAGAAGATCTACGAGAGATAAAATTCAATGAGAAGATCTAAGGAAAATATTAAGTGGTTAAACTTGATTATTAGAGTTCCAAGAAAAAGTTCAAGTTACGAGGTAAAACTTAAATGGTTTACCGAGTTGAGATTTGTGAAGAAGATGATCGAACAGCTGAGCGTAAATGATGGAAAACCTAAGAAAGGATATTAAGAGGCAAAAAATTTCTATATAAAGGATGGGAAATAAACAGAGAATATGATGTTGGTCAGTTGAATTAAGAAGCATAAGAACCTAAAGAACAAAATTTACCGAGCAGAACAGAGAAGCAGAAAGAGAAGAATCTATAGTCTAAAGTAGAGACAAATGGAGTATGTGATGCCAATATTCATGTGAGCATAAAGGATGTGACCCAAGCAAAAGGTAGTTGCTATATTTACAAATCAAAGTTTTATTGTTTCTTATTAGCATTTGTAACAGAGAAAATCTCTTAACTGACTGGATTTAACAGTCCTATTTGTAAATCCTAGAAGTAGGTGACATTCCAAAAGAGGGTTTAAAGTCCTCTAGCAAGGTGACTCCTAACAGGGTGAAGATCTTAGCCGATCTGAGTTAAATCCCTTAACAAGGTCACATCTAGCAAATGTGTTTATAATATTTAACAAGATAAGTTCTTAACCAAGCGTACTTCAGAAGGGTACATTTTTATTGTGGCTCACAATTCCCACATAGGTTTTTCCCATATTGGGTTTCCTCGTTAAATTTGGTGTTAAATAAGTTTGAGTGATTGATTTGCATATTATGAGATGTATGGTTGTTTAAGATACTAATTTATTTGGTGAGTCATTTATTACTGTATTAAGTTCTACTAAGTGAATTAGTGAGCTAAGTTTTAAGTATTTAAGGCTGATTTTGTTTGATTCACCCCCCCTCTCAGTGGACCAACAATTGGTATAAGAGCTTTGGTTCTCTTAAGTGTTAAGTTTAAAAGGAATTGAGTCAAGATCTAAAGATGTATAAGAGGGAAGCACCAAAGTTGAATAGGGAACATTTCTCTACATGGAAAACTAGAATGAGATTGCATCTGTCTAGTATAGGAGAATGTGGACTTTATTTTATTGATAATGAATATGTTGCACCTACAACTACACCTTTGACAATTAGTGAGCAAAGACAGAAACAAGAACACATACAAGTCATGATTGAGATTGCCTCTACACCTACCGACCAGGAATATGATGAACTTGATGGATGCACTACTTCAAAATAAATGTGGGATAAGCTTATTTTGACCTATGGTGGAGATTAGCATGTTCAGAAAGAAAAAGCAGAAAGTCTGAGAGGTAAATTTGATTCAATGAGAATGAAAGAAGGAGAAAACATAATACAATACAACAATAGACTTAAGGAGATTGTTAATTCTATCTGATGAGCTGGTGGAGCCATAATAGAAGAAGATGTAACAAGAAAAATGTTGAGAACCCTATTGTATGTGTGAAAATGGGTACCTGCAAACTGCACAACAAACACACACACTTCAATAGATCATTGCATGGTTAGCGGGTTAGAAAATATGAAATCAAAATGCAGTAAACTACACTAACCTAAATCGATCTATTGCCTTCTAGTAGGCAGGAGTATGAGTTTTCTCTAAAGTCATCACAAACTCAGTGACTACACCAATATCCTAAATGAAGAATTTAAAGCTATATGATTAATCTAAAATGATATGCAGATGCAGTTTGTTGTTCATCCAATCTAATTAGATTTGTTTTAGAAGCACCAAATTGAAATGTGAAAAATTCATTTTAAAGCACCAAATTCAAATATGCTCTAAAATTAAGATTTGCATGATTAAATAAACTAAACTAAACTAATTGAAATGAGAGTAAAATGCAGTATAATAACAATAATGCCAAAGTTAGGATCCTTTGTGAAGGAAATGAGCTTCTCTTTTATATAAAATCTTTATTGAATCAACGGTCGAGATGGAAAGAAAACAGCGGCTCAGATTCGATTTGAGGAAGCACAATCCATGTGCAAAGAATATGATTGGTCGATAGAGTCAGTTGACTGAACTGACTGATCAGTCTTTTTGGAAACTTCCATATTCAGTTATCAATTAACTGAAATATTTCCAAAATGATAAATAGTGGAGAATCAGTTATCTGAGTGGAACTAGATTGTTTCCGATTTGATAATCAGTTAACTGAGTGGAACTAGATTTGATGATGTCATATGCATTTTTAATAATTTAATTTATTTTGAATGCACATTTTTTGTTTTTATAATTAATTTAATTCCTTTTTGATTTAATTGACAAACTTTTATCTTTATTTAATTAATATATCATAATATTAATTAAATAATTAACATAAGGTTTATTTGCCAATGTTTTATGATTTTAGGAATTAATTAATTAATTAATCAAGTACAATGATTGATTAGGACCTAGGGTTCAGGTCAGATTAGCTTGAATTTGATAGATTGAGGAATTGCTTGTTTGATTTAGTACTTAGAATAAACAAGATTAGGGTTTCTTGATTAATTGTTGAGATTGGGGGTCTAGGGTTTAGATGACAATTTTTAGGTGATTACATTTGCCCTCTTTGAATTGATGTACGATCATCACATTGATTCAAAGACCTGTTAGTGATGAGATCAAGAATAACTATTTGATTTGAAGCGATGAAATCATTCTTTAGAAGAAGACCGAATTCAAGCTTGATTGTAAGAAGATTGATCAAAAGATATAAAATAGAATGCTCAATTTGATTTGAAGCGATGAAACTGAACATCTATCAGGATTTCTTAAAACTTTTGATTGGTTTGAATGAATAACCAGTTTGATTTGAAGCGGTGAAACTGATTACCATTCATAGATTTGATTAGAAAGAAAATTTTCTTGATTTGAAGCGATGAAGACAATTTGATCAATGTATCTGGTTTCAATAATGAATAGCTCGTATAAGACCGATCTTCTCTAGTTTCAAGTGTATTCACTACTATATAAGACCATTGATTAGGTTGCCTTTGATTTAAGATGATCTCAAATTGGTTTAATGTGATGAAGCTAAGATGCCCCAAGCGATGGGGTTTTGATTGAGGATGTGATCACTGGAATGTTGATGTTCTGATCCTGTCCCCTCAGGAGTGAAATTGAAATATGGTTAGGTGCCCCAGTGATGAGAAGCAATTCGATTGATAATATGATGCAAGAAGAAGCTGATATGATTAGAAATAGGTCCCAATTGGTTAGGACAAAAGGTGAACTTGATGGGAGGTCATGGTGACCAAGATTGACCAAAAGTATGATACATGGATTGATTAGAAGAAAAGTAGGAGAGATTTCCATTGGTTGTGCAAGCGATCAGTTGTAGTTGACTGAAAAAGTCAAACATCATAAATGACAAGTAAAATGATTTCAGATTTTGATTTTGATACTGAAAGTGAAATCAGGATAGTAGAATTAGTGAGGGGTGTCATGTTCACGCACAACTGACCACTTGGCGAAATGAAGATTGATCGAGAAGAACTTTAGATCCTTCACATTGGAGAGAGATGTCGATATTATGCAGATTTCAACACCATGCAGATGAAAAACTAACATGAATGCAACCTAAGGTGTAGTCACTGAACCTTTAGCATTGTAAATTTTCATCATTGAGCATTTTTGGAACATCAGAGTCGATACAATCCTTACTGGTGTCAGTGTGATCATAAGAATATGAATATGACTTTCATTGGATAAGATATGAGAAACTAACATAAGCATCGGGGCACAAAAGCCAAGATGACCTGAACCTTGTTTCTAGTTGATGTTGCAAGAGTACACTAGTATCGAGGCATTAAAAGCCAAGATAACCATGAGTGCGATCTTACGTAAACAAGCAGAGAAATAACAGTCAAGGAGATAGTTCCAACCTCACCTTAGCGTACAAATAAACAGGATCAAGGGATGTGAGGCTTTTCTGCCTTAATGCAGGAGCTCTCATCACATACACCCAGTTTATTTGACGTTGTTGGATCATTGGGACCACACCAACAAGCAGTAAACAATGAAAAGATTAACAAAAATCAATGAGAACAAACAACATACAAATAGAAGTTCAGCATACTTCAGCCAGTTTTAATGTTTTCGGATGTGTACATGTATGACATGTTGAGAAACACCATCGTGCTTGTGAGTGTGATATGTTTGATTGATATTGATCTATTGTTTATGTTTGTGGTATCCAATGTGTGTTAAGAAACATAGATGCATCCAAAGATAGTGTTAAGAAACACTTTTGATTGTGGTGTTAAGAAACACCTGTTTGCGTCAGTAGTGAGTTGTCCTTCAGAAATGACAAGATTACTGACTCTGGTGTAAGCCAAAGATGTGATCAAATTTGGGGAACCATGCCCCATGGTAAAAACTAATGACTGACTTGACTCATGTTGCGAGGACAAAGTTGATTTGATTTCCCCCATGTTATGACTCTAGATCGGTTTCAAGCTAGGAGGGTTCTCAGAAGAACTAGAGTGTCACAAAAGTGACTGAAAGATATGTACAAACTGAAGCAAAGGATTGCCAATCTTGAGCATTGATAGATGGAGTACTGAGTACAAGAGGTGCCTATTTACCAAGTTTTCACCTACTTGGCAGAGATGTTATTTAGCAGAAATTAACTTGATTTGAAGAGATGAAGCCAATTTGATCAATGTGCCTGGTTTTAGAAATGAATGACTCATATAAGACCAATCTGTCTAGTTTCGAGTGTATCCATCACTCTATAAGACAATTGATTGGTTTGCTTTTGATTTATGATAATATCAACTTGATTTGATGTGATGAAGCTGAGATGCCCCAAGCGATGGGGTCTTGTTTGATGATGTGATCATTGAAAACCTGGTAAGCATGTTTGTGTTTCCATCCTTTTTTCTTCTTTTCAATTTTTTTTTTTGTATTTTTCCATTTTTTTTTATTGATGCATCAAGGCACCTATTGCTCGGTTCTCACCAAGATGATCATTTTTTCAGGACTTTTTCCAATTTTTAGATTTTTTAGAGATTATGCATTCTCAAGAAAGATCACATTGGTTTTCCCCCAATGTCTAGCAAGGTGTATATCAATCTAGATGGATTAGAAAGTTGATGGATGAGGCGAAAAGACAATGATGGATGAAGAGGGTGAATGCAACCCTCAATGATAGTCTCCTCAAGATTACCCAAGCTAGGGAAAAAGGAATATAGCAATGTGGGCTCATGGAGCAGTGCTGGATAACATATAGGATAATGACCCAATGTCATGAAAAGCATGTGGACTACAAGAGTGGACATGTCAAGAGAATTTTTGAGAAACTATTTTGCATTTTTTGTTCTTCATTTTGATCAAGACCAAGGGGTAAATTAGATAGGATAGTGATGGGATAGCATGATCAGGATAAGGGGTGATGAAGGTATAAGTGGATGGTTTGGACACTAATACATTTGGGGTGAAATTGTGACGGGGGGCAGATGTTATGTGTTTTTGGCTTTTTTTTTTCAATTATAACCCGACAACATCGCAATTGCGACCTTAACGGGATATAAGGCAAAAAAAAAGAGAAAACGTTGTCATTTCTATGTTCAATAGCACCGAGAGGGATTTTTGCAGCCGTTGGGTAATTTGTATGTTGGACGAGGATCTCTGTGGCCAGGCATCTCTGCAGCGAAAGATATTTTTCATTGATAGTTACTGCATTGGAATCCAAAAGGCTAAGAAAGGTATGATTTTAAACTTCACTTTGTCGTGATCTCCGCAAGATGAAAATGAAACGCTCCAAAAACTCTTCCAAAGATCATTTTATTTTTGTGTCATTTGAAAAATATCATCTCAAACCTCTTTCTGTATTTTTTATATTTCCTTAGAAATATTGTCTTCATATCATTCCATGTGGTGATAGATTGCAGAGAAAGACCCACGAACCATCACAATGTTGAATATTTTAAGGTAGTTGGAAAAAGTTTGAGCTTATGCACATTCGTCTGATAATCATATTTGTGGCATAAAACATCAAACTCAAATAGAAATATATCAGGTTCCTCTAGAGAAAGTCCTCTAAAAGTAGCT
>MU226131.1:17003-48003 GCA_018584345.1 Thuja plicata
ATAAATTTGGTCACGAGATAAATGACCGGCAATAAACTACCACTGGTCACGTGACCAAATTTGGTCATTTATCTACAATTTTTGGTAGTTTATTTGGTCATATATTGCTATTTTTGTACTAGTGAATTTGTTAATGCTAAGGTAGACTGCTTGGAAGATATTCTTGTACAAACCAGTTGAAACATCCAAGAACATACACTTTTAGTGTGGTTTTTAGGGATATGATGCAAATCTTACATATGTGTTGAGTTTGTATTTCATTTTCATGCAAGAATACTTTTTGATAAATTTGATCAAAGAAATTAAAATTTTAAACCCTGAAAACATCATTAAAATTGACAAAATCAATTCTGATCAGCAAAGAGCCATGTAAAATTATTGCAGAGCTGCTTACAAACAAAGTTGGGCCGCTTATCAAACTTAAAATGCCGCTTGGTAACATCAAAAAACTGCTTGTTAACTGGAAAGAACCGCGTAACAATATTTGAAAAATGCTTGGCAACAAAGAAACACCGCCTGCCAACTGCAGAGCGCCGCGTACAAATTTTTCAGTAACCACGTAGTATCAGTTAAAGGCCACCTACACATAGGTAAGAGCCACCTGGAAATTTTTTAAGGCAAACAGTAGGTATCTGCCGAAGGTTTAAGAACAAGAAAATTTGATTTTTGGATACCCTTTTGGATGTTCTCTCACTGTGAATACCGATCTTGATCAGAATCTGCCATTTGTGGGCATTTTTGCAATTTTATACTCGGATTGGTCACTTAGTGAGTTTGAAAACCTTAGATCCTCATTTTGACATATGTTAATGCCAGTTTTCACTCGATCCCATAACATAAAGACTAACCTACAACCGAACGGGTCTTATTTGAGATAAGAGTGTCCCTTCCTAGGTGATCCCTTTTATGCAAACCATGTACACAAATCCATCAAAGTGATAGAACCGATGATGTCATTCCCATTCGGTCATATAAATCCTGATCAGATTAATCACATGAACAAGGACTTAACCAAACAAGGAAATGTTGATCCTAACAACAAAGGATCCAACACCAATATCAACGGAGGGACAAACATAGACCCTAACAATCAAGGGATGAACAACACCAATAACAGGACCAATATGGACCCTAATGAAGAGGAGCTAACCAATGAAAAGGTTACCAAGGCTATGCAAAGCCCTTTAATTATGAAAACTTGTGGACAAAGTGTTGGAAAAAGACAAAGAGAAATACTTCCTAGACCTAGCACAAACGGGTCTCAAACTTCCACACGATTATGATGTTACTAAACTTAAACGAGAAGAAGCAGAGGCTAATCCCATTGATGTCATGATTAAAAAATTTCAACTTTTTCAGATGCAATTGGACACATTAAAACAAAGTGGGGATCCTAAACCCTTTTCTATTGAAGCCTTTTATCCTTTTCCTTTTGACAAGTCCTTAGTCATGATACCATTTCCAACAAATGCTATTTATCTGAAATATGATAAATATGAAGGGACATCTGATCCCCAAGATCACCTAAGGGAATTTTGCACCCTAAGTCTAGAGTTCATGCATGACACAACTTACCTTATGAGGTTATTCCCTAGAAGTTTGGGAGGCATGGAAATGGAGTGGTTCTCAAAATTACCCTCCGGTATTAGGACCTTTGAGGAATTAGCCTCCAAATTTGTAACCCACTACTCTTATAACATCAAACACAAGGTTACAATGTTAAATATATGCAACACCAAACAAAGAGATTGAGAGGGGTTCCTAATTTTCCTATAATGATGGAGGGCGGTATTTGCTAGATACCCTCGAAGTGTACCTAAAAAGGAAAAGATGGATATCTTTGTGAAAAGCTTGAATCATGAAATGAACTATTGACTAAGGCTGCAGTGCCCTAGATCATTCCAAGACTTAATTGAGAATGGAGTGACAACTGAAGAAGTATTGGTGAAAATTGGAGAAATCAAACTCTACAAAGATAACAAGAATAACAACAACAACAATACCTCCAACACCAATCAAAATCAGAATTTCAATAACAACAACAACCGATATTGGATGAAGAATAACAACAATAAAGGAGTGGTTAATGATGGAGTGGTGGAGGCTAATACTTTAAAAGCTACCCCTTTTAATCTCACTCAAAGCTTAGCTCAAGCCAATAACGTGGATCAAACACCTAAAGTACCCTTCAACAACAACACTAATAACAACTTCAGGAATAACCAAGGGGTTTCTAAGCCTAAACCATTCTTTGCACCTACTCCCAAAAGGACCTTTACTACTTTGGGTGAACCATTGTAAAATGCAATAAGGACACTTATTTCAAATAAGCTTATTGATCTACCAAAGGCTCAACCCTATGAACAACACATCAAGCCAAACTGGTGGAATGAGAACAACCATTGTGACTATCATCGAAATAGGGGACATAAGACCAATGATTGCTTGCATCTCAAACATGTGGTGCAGGATCTCATAGACAATGGTGTGATCAAGGTGGACAGACCTGAAAATAATGAAGATCACAAAGCCTTTAAAACTCCTTTTTATAAGCATGAAAAGGGAGAATCTTCTAATTCCAACAATAGAGGAAACAATGCAAATAATGTAAAAGGCAGTCATAATGTCAACTTTGCCCATACTTTTGACAATACCATCAATGTTGTGGTAGTTAAAGACCAACCTATTCAAGGATCTGCTAATGCCATCACAAGGGGGCAAGCCTCAAAGGTTACCTTACAAGGAGTTACTCCTATTACTATTGGTCCCAAAACACCAACTATTGTGGTTAAACAAACACCACCCACCACAAAGCCTTAAAGTTTGGTGGATCAATAGATTCTGGAAAAGGCCTTGTGTGAAACCATGATTCCTATAAATTTGGAGGAAGACAAATTTTAGAACATGGTAGGACACCTCATAGCCCCTCATTGCCTTTCCTTTTCAGAACAAGATGACATGTATATCACACATCCTCAAAACTTACCCTTGCATATAGTGGTATAAATCAAAAGACATAGGGTTAAGAGAGTTCTCATAGATGGTGGAGCTGGTCTAAATATTTGCACTTTAAACCTTGTCAAGTCATTAGGTTTATCCGAGTCTTCCATTGATCCAAAGAAGAAAATAACTATTAAGGCTTTTGATGAAGAGGAAAGATCTTCAAAGGGTATGATCGTTCTACCAATTCAAGTAGGACCTATCAAAAAGGAAACTATATGTTAGGTCCTTGACATGAATTTGACCTAAAACATCCTACTAGGAAGGCCTTGGATACATGAGATGCAAGCAGTACCTTCTACATATCACCAATGCATGAAATTTCCATACCTAGGGGAGGAGATCACAATTGGAGGAGATTCAAACCCATTACAATATTGCAATGCTTTGAAGCCAAGTCATGAATTTTATATTCCTCATAATAGGGAAAGAGTTATCCCTGATATTACCATGGAAGCAGCCAAAGAGGAAAAGTCAGAACAAACATCCAATGTCACATCTACTCCTAACCCTATTCAAACTAACTCAACTGCATCAACTAAGGGAAAATAAAAGATGAGTTACGAGGGTTCAAATTGAAAGGATACTTCAGGTCAGACTTCAACATTAAGGTTAGAATCTTTTAAACCCACGAAGGAAGAAATAGATCAAACTAAGCAGGATCACTATGAAAAGATGAAGGACCTAATGCATCAATTCGAGAAACAATGTAAGATTAACTCAAAAGGAGTAGGGGAATATTCTGTTTCCCTCTTTGACTTACCTACATCTCCAAGAACACATGGGAAACCATCCAAAGATCATCAACCTCATAAATGCAATTCCCATTTTTTGAGGGAATGTGACAAACAAGGAATGGACAAAGAAGATGATGAGGTATTACAATGGCTTTATAAAGAGGATGATAATTCAGCCCACCCCAATGAAAGGGTGCAACATATCAATATGGAAAAGGATTTTATATCATCATGAAAATGGGGTATAAGGGAAGAGGACCCTTAGGAGTTCAATATAGAGGGTTGTTAGAACCTATTGAACCCATTTGGAGAGCCAAAGAAGAGAAAGTTGGCATAGGTTTTCAACATAGAGGAGAAAGTTCAAGTCCCATGCATGATTTTCATGCACATATCCACATGTTAGGTTTTGAAAGTGAAGATGATTCTAGAGATTACGAGTGGGATTCCTTGTCTGAAGAATCTTTTCATGACATAGAGGTTGATACCATTCACACTTATGCAATTCCTCCTAAAGTTGAGAATGAAGAACATACGGCTCAAGGTTTGAATTGAACTCAAATAGCAAGTGAACCTCAACAAGTCAACATAGAACAAGCACCTCTTTTCACTCAATGGGTAGGTGAACCTTGGGTACCTTTATGGGTGGGAGATTCTACCCTAGTTTTTAATCCACATGCTTTCTTTCCCATAGAAATCTTAGAGGATTCTGATGAAGAGGATTTTGATCCCTCTTCCATGGACCATCTAGAAGAGGCAAATGTCATAGACCTTGATGATACAATGTACAAACCATCTAATGATGTAATGTCCTTAACTCCTTCAAATTAAAACCCATTCAATGATTCTTTGTCCCTAATACATCCCAAACTTATTGATTGGGATATGTCTGAGTCAAATGAGTTACTCTACTTCCCAAATGACAATTCAATGGCCTTATACCTCAATGCGGTCAAACCCAGTTCTTCCACCAATGAATTCACTCTGGACATGAGGATAGGGGTAGGTGTTCAACCTTTTAATCCAAAAAAAGATGAGAAAATATACAAAAAAAGGAGAAGGTCTAGTGGTGAAAACCACCATGTGGCAGTGCTAGACCCAAAAAAAGTAAAAATAAAGGATGTTTTCGAAGGTGAAAACCCAACTGTGGCACCTAAGGGAGAGAGGTTGGACACCTTGCCAGCTCACGAAGATGAAAGATCACCTATAATTATTGAACCTATAGAAAAGGTCAACATTGGCACATAAAAAGATCGTAAATTCATTCATTTAGCAGCATCTTTGAGTCCTTTGGAAAGAGAAGAGTTCATTGCGTTCTTTAAAGAAAAACAAATCAAATTTGCATGGTCATATCCTGACATGCCTGGATTAGATCCAAGTTTCATAATGCATCACTTAAATGTGAAATCAGGGGTTAAGATCATAAAGAAGAAGTTGCGGAAAATGCATCCATATATAGCCCTATTGGTCAAAGCTGAATTGGAGAAATTACTCAAAGAAGGATTTTTAAGAGTAATAGCATATGCCGAATGGATATCCAATATTGTACCAGTTACAAAACATGATAAAACAATAAGAGTTTGTACAGATTTCAGAGACTTAAACCTTGCTTGTCCAAAAGATGACTTTCCTTTACCAAGCATTGATGCTATTGTGGACCTCACAATAGGTCATTCTATGATTTCACTTATGGATGGATTCAGTGGGTATAACCAAATTTTCATAGCACCTAAAGATCAAGAGAAGATAGCTTTTACCTATCCATGGGGTACCTTTTGTTGGAACGTAATGCCCTTTGGTCTTAAAAATGCCGAAGCCACTTATCAAAGAGCTATGACTACCATTTTCCATGACATGATGCACACCTTCATGGAAGATTATGTGGATGAAATTTTAGCTAAGTCACATAAGAGAAAAGATCATCTATCCACACTAGACAAGATTTTTACAAGGCTAGAAAAAATCAAGGTGAGACTTAACCCAAAGAAATATGCTTTTGGGGTACAATCTGGAAAACTCCTAAGATACATTGTTTCAGCGAAAGGCATTGAAGTAGATCATGAAAAGGTACAAGCAATAATAGACATGGACATTCTGAAGATTATTAGTCAAATGAGGTCCCTTCAAGGAAGACTTCAATCTATAAGAAGATTCATTTCTCAATTGGCGGAAAAATGCCATTCATTCACCAGAGTACTACATAAAGACACCATCTTCACATGGGATGAGGAGTGTGACAAAGTCTTTTTATTGTTGAAAACATACTTGATGAATCCTCCTATCTTAATGTCACCAATTCAAGGGAAACCTTTATTACTCTACATTTCAGCAACAAAAAAATCTTTAGGAGTCTTATTGGCACAAGAGAATGGTGAAGGGAAAGAAAGAGCTATCTACTATTTGAGTAGAACCTTGATCAAATATGAGTTAAATTATAGCTTCATGGAAAGGGCTTGCCTAGAAGTGGTTTTTGCCTCTCAAAAGTTAAGACACTATATGTTGTTACATAAGGTGAAACTCATAGCTAAAATTGATCCCTTGAAATACTTACTTAGCAAAATAGATTTTACTGGAAGGATTGCGAAGTGGGTCATGGTACTTAGTGAATTCAACATTGAATATGTTGATAGGAAAGAAATCAAAGGTAAAGTTATAACTGATCAATTGGCTGAATATCCTCAAGAATCTACACACCCTATACAAGTGGAATTCCTGGCTTCTGCAATTGTTAATGTCGAAGCTAAGACATGGAATTTATACTTTGATGGATCATATACCCAAAATGGCAGTGGATTAGGCATTCTTTTGATTATAGCACAAGGTTACACAATCCCAAAATCTTACAATTTATTGTTCCCTTGCAGCAATAACATAGCAGAGTATGAAGCTTTGGTCATCGGCATCAAGACAACTTTGGAATGGAATGTCACAGAATTAAAAGTCTATGGGGACTCTCAATTAGTCATTAATCAAGTTAATGATGAGTATAATACTAAAGATGAAAAATTATTACCTTACAAGAACTTGGTGGATAGATGGAAGAATTACTTTGCTTTGATTACTTTTGTACAAATTCAAAGAGACAAGAATAGAGCAGCCAATGCAATGGCTACTTTGGCATCTTTACTTAAGCTACCCGATCAAAATGAAAAGTATGAATTCTTGGTGGAAGAATTGGTGAAACCAACATTTGACCTACTTGAGACCCAAATTGTTGCCCTTTTGCATGGACATGACTCAACATTGTATGGACCTATCTATGCTTACCTCAAAAATCAAACCTTACCTATAGACCAAACCCGCGCTCAAAAGCAAAATTTCATAAGGCAAGCAACCCGTTATACTATCCTTTCTGACACATTATATCGTAAAGGTCTTGACGGAACACTCCTTAGATGTCTAGAGGAAGATGAATCGAAATTAGCTTTAAAAGATGTCTACAAGGGGATTTGTGGGTCACATTCAAATGGTTTAAACCTAGCTAAGAAAATCTTACGTATGGGGTACTTTTGGAAAACCTTAGAGAGAGACGCTTGTCAATATGTTAAAGTTTGCCAAAAATGTCAATACCATGGAAACTTGATTCATGCACCAGCACAAGAATTACACCCTTTTGTCACACCATGGCCATTCTATCAATGGGGTTTTGACTTGATTGTCATGATTTATCCACCTTCTTCAAATGAACACAAGTATATAATCACAGCGATAGAATACTTTACTAAATGGATTGAAGCTGTACCTTTATCAACTGCAACAGGAAAAAAAATTTCCATGTTTATTCTAAATCATATCATTTGCAGATATGGCATTCCTCATGCTATCATCACGGATAATGGAAAATAGTTTAAGAACAAAGATATTGATGAAGTTTGTGACACATTCCACATTACACATCACTCTTCATCCATTTACTATCCCAAAGGTAATTGACAAGAAGAAGAAACCAAGAAAAACATACTTAAAATCCTTAAGAGATTAGTTGGAAAATCAGGAAAGGATTGGCATCTTCAAATCAATCCAACATTATGGGCCTATAGGACTAGTATTCAAACCCTGACAGGAGCTACACCTTTTTCTTTGGTTTATGGGGCCGAAGTTGTTCTCCCTTTAGAAGTTGAAATGCCATCCCTCAGAGTTTCATTGCATGGATTAATAATGGATGAGGATTATAGAGTTGCCCACCTTCAACAATTGGAATTATTAGAGGAACATCAGACTCAAGCTTATGATCATTTGAAAGTGTATCAGAATCAAATTTCTAGGAACTATAACAAACATATCAAGCCAAGAAACTTTCAAATAGGAGATCTAGTATTGAGAGAAAATCCAAAAAATCAGGCCGATAGAGAAAAGAAAGGAAAGTGGGAAGCAAATTGGCTTGGTCCTTTTGTCATTATTTCTTCATTTGGAATGGGGACCTACAAATTGGCTGATTGTGATGGCGATGAATTGCTAGAACCTATCAATAACATTCATCTTAAGAGGTTCCACACCTGATTCAGAGGAAAGAGTATCAGAATAAAGAGTATAAGTTGAAGAGTATTAGATGAGTCAAGAATCACCCTTGTACATGAGAAAATTCAAAAAATACCAAAAAAAGGAGAAAAGATAAAAAAAAATACCAAAAAAAGGAGAAAAGATCAAAAATACCAAAAAAATCAGAAAATTCAAAAAGCCAAAAACATTTGAAAAAGAGAAAAAATGCCTTGGTGAAAACCTAGCAATAGGAACCTTTGTAGCAAAAAAAGAGAAAAAGAGAAAAAGGAGCAATAATCCCAAGAGGTGAAAACCTAGAAACATGCACCTTTTGCCCCTTAGGTGTTTCCTAGTTGCATTTGTACATATTGCGGTTTCCTCATCTCACTTGTCCATATCCTCATTGCATCTGTCATTTGTTCATTGCCCTAATAAAGTCTCAGAGCTGCATTTTGTCACATGCTAGGTTCAGTTTCCCTAAGTATCACATTGGTCACATTTATCACTTGGGGGCGCACATCATAGATTTTGGTACCAACCAGATTCAATAATGTAACATTTTGGTCACACATCAGGAGTAGATTTTTAGATTCAAGAGAGATATTTTCGAACCTTTGATGACTATCATTGTTCAACCCTAAATAGTTTGATCACATAACATGATCCTTGAACCTCATTTGACTTATTTTATTAGGATTAAAATTTGACACACCTTAAATGATCAAATTTTCTGAAATTCTTATTTGAAAATCTGGATACATTTCACAAACACTTGGAATTTTTTATGAGTTTTTCATTAACTTTTTTGAGTCATGTCTTTTTAGCTAATCCATGATGTTTCGACTAGATTGGAAATGATAAGAGACATGATGTTTTCTTAAGCTTCTGAGTGACTATTTTGAGGAAGATTCTTTAATTTGTGTGAATTAGTCTAAAGACATGGTCATCAAAGAACCATAGAAGACGTTCATATAGGATGGAGGGTTAACCTTTGTTTCTTTACGCAAAAGGATACCTTGGTTATTTAGATTTTCCATATCTTAATACCAACATACACTTGCAACATTGAATCTGATTAAACCGGTATTCATACTCCCATAGTTGGTCATCCAACTAGTGAGGGTTGTACTTGGTTTCATAGACAGGGATACCACATGTGAGAAAGTCATATTTATATCCTTATGGTTGTAGTGACCAGTAAGGATTGTATGGACTCCTAGTTCCACAACGCTCTATGATGAAAATATATCTCAGTTTGCATTCCTTTCGCAAACCTCAAGGACAATTAGTTGCATTGCATTGCATGTTAGATTAAATTGCATTTCTTTTTTAGATTAATTGCGTGTTTCTCTTTCACTTGCGTTCTCAAATGCTTAGTTATCAAATGGCTTGTCTTTCTAATAATTTTCCAAGTTCAATGGGGGGAGACAAAGGGTTGATACCATTTCATCAAATCAATTATGGGTTTCAAGTCATTCAAACAATGAGATTGTCCTTTGCATTCATCATCATTAATCATTACTCTTTATACATTCATAAAATCAAGAAAAAGATTCTTTAATCATTAATCATTATCCATTTCATCATTTAGAATTGCATATCATAAATTAAATTGCATACATTCAAAAACACAAAAAGATAGATGCATTTCATTTACCATAAGCACTAAGTATTGCATTGCATAATCCATACATTGTTAAAATGAGGAACATATAGAGATAAATTGCATTCACATCATTTGCATTAATTTATCTATGTCCTACTCTAAGACATTTGCATCCATTGCACTATAGAAATAAATGCATCATAGAAACATATAGACATGCATAAAAGGAAATCTCATAACATCATCCAAGGAAAAATCAAAGATCATCATTAGATAAATGTCCATCATCAATGTCTATAGCATAATTAGTACATCAAAGGTACATCAATGACAAGGATACATCAATGGTACATCAAAGTCCTGATCAAAACAAAATACATATGATACACATCCTGGGTCCATATCTGTCTCATAACCCAGCAGGGGCACCTAATCCATCCCCGGCCAAACCTCTTCCTGACCCACCTGCACCATCAGGATCTCTATCACTTGCTCTATCCTGTGAACTAGGAGGTTCCTAACTAGTGCTTGCACTGGTCGGTAGCTAAGCCAAAGTGGCCAGAAACTACTGCAACATGGTAGTGACCTGATCTAATATGGTTGTCACTATCATCATACCAGCCTGTAATCCCTACACATCTTGGACTATCTCATCTGATATTGGATCTTGTGATGATGGTGGAGCCTATGGTGCCTGAGATGCTAAAGGTACTTGTGGATCAACCTAAGGTTTCTGTCCCTATACCAGAACCTGTCTCACCTCCTGGACCTGTCTGTGCCTTCGTCTAGCCCAATCTACATCTACTCTCAATGGAGCTTGATCCTATGGTACCTGTGCACCTGCTAATCTCTGCCTTGGCTATCTAAAACCACCACCTCGGCCTCTCACATGACCGCCTCTCATCCGAGGCCCAGCCGCTCTCTGAACCCATGGTGCTCTGGGTGGTCTTTGGAATCTACACTAGCATGGTCTACCGCCATCATCCCCATCGTCTCCATCACCATCATCCTTAGAAAGCTCATCAACATCCAGGATAGGCTCTGCCAGATCTATGAATCTCATAAACCCATGTCGCATGAACCATTCTCGATACTCTACTAACATCCCTGCATTGGCCACCTGTGGTAGTAAATCCCAAACTCTATATCCTAGTTGATCTATCTATAGATAGGCTAACTAGTAATCAACCTATGCACCCCACATCGATCTCTCTTCCTGTACTCAAGCATATAAGGCCATACCCTATGGCATATCCTACATCTAGCCAAACTGGCGTAATACTCTATCTCAGCAAAATCTCTCAATGACCAAAGGTGACCAGCCTATCATACATCGAGGTGAAAACATGTACGGTAACTCATTGTCATCCTCCCACCACCTCTTGCACTACAAGTATGGTCTCCACACCACCTGATCAATGTCATCGATCATGCATCTCCAAAAATCCACCTTGCCTAGAGGATGTTGGACAATCATGCCATCATATAAAAATGTATATGGGTAACCCCGAGCCTGAACTCGGACTGATATTGGCCTAGTAATATGGATATGCTCCCATGTCCATAACTGTAACAAAACTGCACCTGGAAAAATAGCTACACTGCACCGATATACTATCTCATGTAAATCATGATATAACTGTGCCAACACACAAGAACCCCAATCTAATCTCCGTGGATGAGCAATTAGGTCCTCTATAATCTGGTCCCATCCAACTACAAAACCACATCCTTTCCTATCTGGCAATAATAATCCTCCTATCACAGCTCCTAATAATGTCGGTAGGGTAGGGAATGAAGCAAACTGCGCCCAAGTGATACAATCATTGTCAATGGTGTCATCTCCAAACACCCATCTGCAAACACTACTATCATACACTGCATCATAATACACCCGCTCTCCATGAGTCAGGATCCTTAGTAGTCTATATAAATCCTCTAAAGTAATTTTCATCTCGTCAAGAGGTAGGTGAAAGGTGTTATGGTCAGAGTGCCATCGCTCTGCCATAGCTGTCAATAAACCTTGGTTAAGCTGAAACTGAGGGAGATCCAAAAGGAAACTAAGACCACAAGTCTCAATGGTACGCTGCTCAGGTGGCATGAGCTCATCTACTAGATCAAAAATCCATAACACAACTCCTCGCATCTACAACTTGATGAACCATTCTAAGTCAATCACAGCACATTAAATCTATCTTTGCTCTAACTTGAGCGCATCAACTTATTTCTCCTAACCTCTAAATCGTGAGACACAAGGACAATTTGTAATCATTTTTAATCATATCTGATTGACCTATCAAACATTCATCATTATGAATTTTCTAACATCCTAAACACTACGTGACATTCTGGACAAACATTTTCTAGCTTGGAACCTAATTAAGTCATCTGGACGATCAATCGAACTGAGTTCATCTATTTTTTCCTATATCAAACTTTCACCTTTCTGGTAGGTGACACTTAACTAAGTGTATGCGGCTTTTAAAGTTAAGTGGCTTTTAAATCTTTAAAATACGGCTCTTTACCCCATGGAGATGATGCTTTACTATTTAGGCAGCTTTTTATAGGCCTACACGGCTTTTAAAAAATGGTGTTTTTAAGCAGCATATTTCCTATTTTGGGTTGCAATTTTAACCTAGCTCCTACGCGGCTAAGGATTGTGCATACGTGGATTTTCACAGCGTGGACGCGGCTTTTAACAGGCCTACGTGGCACTTAACCTATCCTATGTGGCATTTGGCTAAAACTTTTCTAAAAAGCAGTATAAAGATGCAATAAATGCAATTTTTCAAAGTAATAAATGCACTGAGAGGGTTCAAACCATTCACCAGAGGCCCGTAGTCAGGCAGTCTCTAATATCAGCATGCTCACTCGAATTTGTGCTCTTGAATAGGGACCACCATTGCTATCAAACATCAGAGGCTCAAAGCAAAATAACAATAGTAAAAAGTGAAAATGAATAGTAAATTTGGGGTTTTCAACCTATTTAAGCTATTTTAACCTATTTTACAAGATTTTTGACCCAGTCAAACCTAATTTTCCTATTCTTCTCATTGGGGCATTTGTTCAAAAGTCTTTTCACATCATTGTTTATCAGAAATGTTATCATTTTTTATCTATCCTATTCACTTTGTTCATCAAAAACCTTTACCTACGATCAAGATGATTCCATTTCTGAGGGGGTATCATCATATCATCAAACTGAGATTCTGTAGCATATCTTGCATCCAATTTGGGGCATTAAAATTTTAAATTTTACCATATCAGGATCTTTTCATATCAGATTTTCATATCAGAGTTTTCATATTGATAATTTCATATCAGGATTTTCATATCAGATTTTCATATCAAAATTTCATATCAGGATTTTCATATCAGATTTTCATATCAGATTTTCATATCGGAGTTTCATATCGACAATTTCATATCAGATTTTCATACGAGAGTTTCATATCAAGAGTTTCATATTGGAATTTCATATCAGAGTTTCATATCGGGATTTTCATATCAAGTTTTCATAACAACTCATCAATATCAACTCACTGATCAGGACAATCAAGCTTTCTTTGAATCAATGCGCTTCGCACATCAATTCAAAGAGGGGCATTTGTAGACACCTAAAATTGACCAAGTGTATCTCAAACATTTCAAATTATAAATCTCAACCAAATGCTTCAAAATATCATCTCAATGCAAATCAAATGGACATTTATCAAATCAAAGGAACAAAATTCAAATCAAATTAAAAGATCAAATAAACATGAAATCAAATAATTAAATTCAAACCTAAAGGGATTAATCGAATTATGCAATTGATTTTTCAATTGTATAATTCAAATCAAAAGGATCAAATCCAACCCAATCACCCTTCCATGGCTAAATTAATTAAATGAAGGAGTTATTTAATTCCTAATATCTTTGAGACAACCAATCAACTTTCCCTCCATTTGAGAACACCTCAAAGCTTTTGACTTAACCAAGATTTGATCATGATTAACTCACTCTACCCCCTACCCTTGGGAAAATGCTATAAATACAAGCCATTTCATTTGTGTTTGGGATCCAATATTTCAAGAGAAAAAGAATCCTTATTATAGGTATATTGAGGAGCAATTGAGAGCTTTTGAGAGAGATTTAGCATTTGCATTTCATTTAGCATATCATGTTTAGGAGCATTTTCTATTTTCTTTTATGATCTTGGAGAATTTTTTAGCATTTTAAGCATTCTAGCTAGATTTGAGCATTGAATTTTCATACATATCTCATTCTAGGATTGTCCTTGAGAGAGATTAAGCCTGAGAGCTCTCTTAACAAAGCTTGGATAGAGAACCATGAGATGATATAGATTTAGCTTCAATTCTTAGATTAGCTTTCTTTTATCTTTCAATAGAATTGTTTGCTCTAATCTTAATTTCATGAAGGTGTATTTTCTAACACACACTTTGGTCATAGGAATCAAGATAGCCTTGGAATGGAATGTCATAGAATTACAGGTCTATGGGGACTCTCAATTAGTCATTAATCAAGTTAATGATGAATATAATACTAAGGATGAAAAACTGATGCCTTAGAAAAAATTGGTGGATACCTAGAAGAAATACTTTGCTTTGATTACTTTTGCACAAATTACAAGAGACAAGAATAGAGTAGTAGATGCAATGGCTACTTTGGCATCTTTACTTCAGCTACCTGATCAAATTGAAAAGTATGAGTTCTTGGTGGAAGAATTGGTGAAACCAACATTTCACCTACCTGAGACCCAAATTACTGCCCTTTTACATGGACATGACTCTCCATGGTATGGACCTATCTATTCTTACCTCAAAAATCAAATCCTACCTATAGACCAAACCCACACTCAAAAGTGAAACTTCATAAGACAAGTAGCCTGTTATACTATACTTTCTGACACATTGTATCATAAAGGTCTTAACGGAACACTCCTTAGATGTCTAGAGGAAGATGAATCAAAATTAGATTTAAAAGATGTCCATGAGGGGATTTGTGGGTCACATTCATATGGGTTAAACCTGGCTAAGAAAATCTTACGTATGGGGTACTTTGGAAAACCTTAGAAAGAGACGCTTGTCAATATGTTAAAGTTTGCAAGAAATGTCAATACCATGGAAACTTGATTCATGCACTAGCACAAGAATTACACCCTTTTGTCACACCATGGCCATTCTATCAATGGGGTTTTGACTTGATTGGCATGATTTATTCACCTTCAAATAGACACAAGTATATCATCACAGATACAAAATACTTTACTAAATGGGTTGAAGCTGTCCCTTTATCAACTGCAATAGGAAAATAAATTTCCATGTTTATCCTAAATCATATCATTTGCAGATATGGCATTCCTCATGCCATCATCATGGATAATGGAAAATAGTTTAAGAACAAATATATTGATAAACTCCATTACACATTCCACATTACACATCACTCTTCATCCATTTACTATCTCCAGGGTAATGGACAAGTAGAAGCTACCAACAAGAACATCCTTAAAATCCTTAAGCATTCCGTTGGAAAATCAGGAAAGGATTGGCACCTTCAAATCAATCCAGCATTATGGGCCTATAGGACTAGTATTCAAACCCCGACAAGAGCTACACCTTTTTCTTTGGTTTATGGGGCCGAAGTTGTTCTTCCTTTAGAAGTTGAAATACCATCCCTCAGAGTTTCATTGCATGGATTAATAATTTTTGAGGATTATAGAGTTGCCCAGCTTCAACAATTGGAATTGTTGGAGGAACATGAGACTCAAGCCTATGATCATTTAAAAGTGTATCAAAATCAAATTTCCTGGAACTATAACAAACATATCAAGCCAAGAAACTTTCAAATAGGAGATTTAGTTTTGAGAGAGAATCCAAAAAATCAGACTAATAGAGAAAATAAAGGGAAGTGGGAAGCAAATTGGCTTGGTCCTTTTGTCATTTTTTCTTCATTTGGAACGGGGACCTACAAACTGGCCGATTGGGATGGTGATGAGTTGCTAGAACCTATCAATAGTATTCATCTTAAAAGGTTCCACACCTGATTTAGAGAAAAGAATATTACAATAAAGAGTGTATGTTGAAAGTATTAGATGAGTCAAGCATCACCCTTGTACATGAGAAAATTCAAAAATACCAAAAAAGGAGAAAAGATTAAAAAAAATACCAAAAAAATTAGAAAATTCAAAAAAAGCCAAAAACATTTGAAAAAGAGGAAAAAGTGTCTTGGTGGAAACCTAGCAATAGGCACCTTGGTAGCAAAAAAAAAAAGATAAAAAGAGCAATAATCCCAAGAGGTGAAAACCTGGAAATAAGCGCCTTTTGTCCCTTAGGTTTTTCTTAGTTGCATTTGTAAATATTGTGGTTTCCTCATCTCACTTGTCCATATCCTCATTGAATCCATAATTTGTGCATTGCCCTAATAAAGTCTCAGAGCTGCATTTTGTCACATTCTAGGTTTAGTTGCCCTATGTTTCACATTGGTCACATTTATCACTTGGGGGCACACATCATAGATTTTGGTACCAACCAGATTCAATAGTGCAACATTTTGGTCACACATCAGAAGCAGAATTTTAGATTCAAGAGAGACATTTTGGAACCTTTGATGAATATCATTGTTCAATCCTACACAGTTTGATCACATAATATGATCCTTGAATCTCATTGACTTATTTTATCAGGATTAAAAATTGACACACCCTAAATCATCAGATTATCTGGAATTCTTATTTGAAAATCTTAATACATTTCACAAACACTTGGAATTTTTTGATGAGTTTTTCATTGAATTTTTCGAGTCATGTCTTTTTAGCTAATCAATGATGTTTTGACTAGATTGGCAATGATAAGAGACATGATATTTTACTTAAGCTTCTAAGTGACTTTTTTGAGGAAGATTCTTTAACTTGTGTGAATTAGTCTAAGGAAATGGTCATCAAAGAACCATAGAGGACATTCATATAGGACAGAGGGTTAACCTTTGTTTGTTTATGCAAAAGGATACCTTGGTTATTTATATTTTCAATATCTTAATACCAACATCCACTTGCAACATTGAATCTAGTTACACCGGTATTCATACTCCCATAGTTGGTTATCCAACTAGTGAGGGTTGTACTTGTTTTTGTAGAAGGGGTTACCACATGAGGGAAAGTCATATTCATATTCTTATGGTTGCAGTGGCACCAGTAAGGATTGTATCGAATCCTTGTTCCACAATGCTCTATGATGAAAATATATCTCAGTTTGCATTTCTTTCGCAAACCTCAAGGACAATTAGTTGCATTGCATTTTGTCATGTTAGATTAATTGCATTTTGCATGTTAGATTAATTGCATTCATGTTAGGTTAATTGCATGTGGAATTTTAGCTGGCATTCTCAAAAGCTTAGTTCTTAAATGGCTTTCCTTTCTAGTAATTTTCCAAGTTCAAGGGGGGAGACAAAAGTTGACAACACTTCATCAAAATTCTTGGTTTCAAGTCATTCAAAATGAGATTTTCCTTTGCATTCATCGTCATTAATCATTACTCATTATATATTCATGTTAGGAGAAAAAAAAGAAAAAGAAACATTAATCATTATTCATTTTCCATATCATCATTTAGAACTGCATATCATACGTTAATTTGCATACATTCAAAAACCAAAAAGATAGTTGCATTTCATTTACCATAAGCACTAAGTATTGCATTCATTGCATTGCATAATTCATACATGGTTAAATCAGAAAAGCATAGAGATAAATTGAATTAACATCATTTGCATCCATTTATCTATGTCCCACTCTAAGACATTTGCATCCATAGCACAATAGAAATAAATGCATCATAGAAACATATAGAAACACATAAAAGGAAAGCTCATAACATCATCAAAGGAGGAATCAAAGATCATCATAGATAAATGTCCATCATCAATGTCTATAACATAAATCACTACATCAAAGGTACATAAATACAATGGTCCATACATCAAAGTCCTGATCAACAATACATATGATACAATGTTGTATATCATGGGTCCCAATCTGTCTCATGACCCAGTAGGAGCACCTGATCCATCTCCGGCCAAACCTGTGCCTGAACCCCCTGCACCATTGGGATCTCTATCACCTACTCTATTCTGTGCACTAGGAGGTGCCTGACTCGTGCTCACACTGGTAGGTAACTGAGCCAGAGTAGCCAAAAACTGTTGTAGCATGGTCGTAAGATGATCCAATCTCACTATCACTAGAGTCATCCCTGCCTGTAACCCCCAAACATCCTGCACTATATCATCTAAAATAGGAGGCACTGGAGGTACCTATGATGATGGAGGAGCTTGTGGTGCTTGACGTGCTAAAGGTACATGTGGTATCACCTATACTACACTGACTTGTGGGTCCACTTGTGGTCCCTATTCCTGAAATAGAACCTGTCTAACCACCTGGACATGTCTAAGCCTGTGTCTTGCCTAATCTGCATCAACTCTCAAAGGAGCCTAATCTTGAGGTATCTATGCTCCTGCTCGCCTCTTCCTAGGCTGCCTAAATCCACCACCTCGGCCTCTCACATGACCACCTCTCATCCGAGGTCTACCTGCTCTCTCTACCCGTGGTGCCCTAGGTACCCTCTGAACTCTATGCTGACATGGTCTACCTCCATCATCCCCATCATCCCCATCATCTCCATCATCATATGAAAGATCATCAACATCAGGAATGGGCTCTGTTGGATCAGTGAATTGAATGAATGATGTCGCAAAAACCACTCTCGATACTCTACCGACATCCCTGCATCTGCAACCTATGGCATCATATCCCAAACACCATATCCAAGATGATCTATCTATCAAAAAGCTGAATGGTATTCAACCTATGCTCCCCACATCGATCTCGTAGCCTGTACTTTGGCATAAAGTGCCATACCCTGTGGCATATCCTGCATCCGGCCAAACTGACGGAGTACTCTCCCACAACAAAATATCTCAATTACTAATGGTGATCGGCCTATCATCCATCAAGATGAAAACATATAAGGTAACTCATCATCATCCTCTTTCCACCTCTCACATTGTAGATATGGCCTCCATACCACCTAATCAATATCATCAATTGTGCAACTCCAAAAACTGACATTGCCCAGACGATGCTGGACAACCATGTCATCATATAGAAATGCATATGGATAACCATGAGCCTTAACTCAAGCTAAGATTGGCCTTGTAATAGGCAGATGCTCCCATGTCCATAGCTATAATAATACCACACCTGCAAAAATAGTTGCACTGCATCGGTATACCATTTCATGGAGATCATGATACAACTGCGCCAAAACGCAAGAACCCCAATTCAATCTCCGAGGATGTGCAATCAAGTCCTCTAAAATCTGGCCCCATCCGACTGCAAAATCATGACCTCTCCTATCTGGAAAAATTAATCCCCCTATCGCAACTCCTAATAATGTTGGTAGAGTGGGAAATGAGGCAAACTGTGCCCAAGTAATGCAATCATCATCAATGGTGTTGTCTCGAAACACCCATATGCATACAGTGCTATCATATATTGAATCATAATACACCTTCTCTCCATGAGTCAAGATCCTTAATAGTCTATATACATCCTCTGGTGTAATAGTCATCTCGCCCAAAGGTAAATGAAAGGTATTATGGTGAGAGTGCCATCTCTCTACCATAGCTGCCAAAAAACATCAGTTCAACTGAAACTGAGGGAGATCTAATAGGAAACTGAGTCCACAAGTCTCAATCATACACTGCTCAGGAGGCATAATCTCATCTACTAAATCAAAAATCCATAACGCTAAATCTCACACCTGCAACTTGTGGTAATGCTCCTACATTTTGAAACAAAGTGAATCATGTTAGTCTTTCTCTTGGTGAACCATTCTAAGTCAATCACAAATCATTAAATCTATCTTTGCTCTAACTTGAGCGTATCATTTTATTACTCCTAACCTCTATATCGTGAGACACAAGGACAATTTGTAATCATTTTTAATCATATATGATTAACCTATCAAACATTCATCATTATAACTTTTCTAATATCCTAAACACTACATGACATTCTGGATGAACATTTTCTAGATTGGAACCTCATTGGGTCATTTGGATGATCAATCAAACTAAGTTTCATCTATTTCCTATATCAAATTTTCAATTTTATGGTAGGCGTCACTTAACTTAGTGTACGCGGCTTTTTAAGCCAAACGGCTTTTTAATCTTTAAAAGCGGCTCTTTACCATGTGGAGGCAGCGTTTTACCAATTAGGCGGCCTTTTACAGGCCTACATGGCTTTTGATACCTCATACACGACCTTTAAAACATGGTGTTTTCAGGTGGCTCATTTCATATTTTGGGTGATAATTCTAACCTAGCTCCTACGCGACATTTTACCTATCCTACACGAAATTTTGCTAAACTTTTTCTAAAAAGTAATAAAAACATGTATTAAATGCTATTTTACGATCAATAAATGCACTGAGAGAGTTCGAGCCACTCACTGGAGGCCCATAGTCAGGAGGTCTCTAATATCAGCCCGCTCACTCGAACCTGTGCTCTCAAATATGGACCACCATTGTTATCGGTCATCAGAGGCTCAAAGCAAAAATATCAATAGTAAAAAGAGAAAATGAATAGTAAATTTGGGTTTTTCAACCTATTTAAGCTATTTTAACCTATTTTATGATATTTTTGACCTAGTCAAACCTAATCTGCATATTCTACACACAGGGGAATTTGTTGGACATCTTTCCACATCATTGATATCGGAAATGTAATCATCTTGGATCTCTTCTATCAACATCGTTCATCACAAAAAATTTTACATACGATTAATATGATTTCATTTTTGAGGGGGCATCATCATATCATCAAAATGGATTCTTCATCATATCTTGTATCAAATTTGGGGCATTGAAATTTCAAACTTTATCAATCAAAGTTATCATATCGGTTTTTCATATCAGGGTTTCATATCAGAGTTTCAGATCAAAATTTTATATCAGGGTTTTCATATAAGGGTTTCATATCATAGCATCATATCTGGGTTTCATATCAGAGCATCATATCAGAATTTCATAACAGAGCATCATATCAGAGTTTCATATCAGGGTTTCATATCAGAGCGTCATATCAGGGTTTCATATCAGAGATTTCATATCATGATTTCATATCAGAGTATCATATCAGATTTCATATCAGGGTTTCATATCATGGTTTTCATATCAGTCAATCAGCTCATCAACATTGAATCAATGATCAAGACAATCAAGCTTTCTTTCAATCAATGGGCTTCACACATCAATTCAAAGAGGGGCATTTGTAGACACCTAAAATTGACCAGGTGTATCTCAAGCATTCCAAACTATAAATCTCAGCCAAATGCTTCAAAATATCATCTCAATGCAAAACAAATAGATCAAATCAAATGGACATTTATCGAATCAAATGGACAAATTTCAAATCAAATTAAAAGATCAAATAATCATGAAATCAAATAATTAAATCCAATTCTAAAGGGATTAATCAAATTATGCAATTGATTTTTCAATTGTATAGTTCAAATCAAAAGGATCAAATCCAACCCAATCACCCTTCCATGGCTAATTTAATTAAATGATGGAGTTATTTAATTCCTAATATATTTGAGACAACTAACCAACTTTCCCTCCATTTGAGAACACCTCAAAGCTTTTGACTTAACCAAGCTTTGATCATGATCAATTCACTCTACCCCCTACCCTTGAGAAAATGCTATAAATACAAACCATTTCCTTTGTGTTTGGGATCCAAGAATTTCAAGAGAAACAATATCCTTACTATAGGCACATGAGGAGCATTTGAGAGCTTTTGAGAGCATTTCCACATTTGCATTACATTTTAGGATATCATGTTTAGGAGCATTTGTTGTTTTCTAACATAATCTTGGAGCATTTTTTAGCATCTTTGAACATTCTAGTTAGATTTAAGCTTTTGTTTATCATACATATCTCATTCTAGGATTGTCCTTGAGAGAGATTAAGCCTGAGAGCTCTCTTAACAAAGCTTGGATAGAGAACCATGAGATGATATATATTGTTTAGCTTCAATTCTTTAGATTAACTTGTATTATCTTTCCATAGGATTGTTTCTCTAAATCTTAATTTCATGAAGGTTTATTTTCTTACACACAAATTGTTATTCGGTAAATCTAAAGGAAACGATAAAAAGTATAAACACTGAGCAGTATATACATGTTATATTCACACAAGGAATACATCTTGTAGGACTGAATATAACTAGATGTTTTATATTTGTGGTATAAATTTTTTTGGTTGATTTATTGGATTAATTTTTGAGGCCACTGATTCAGCCACCCCCCCCCCTCTCAGTTATTCTAACAATTGGTATCAGAGGTTGTGTTCTTAGAAAGGGAGTTTAAATATTCAATAAAAAGATTACAAGACGAGTGAAAGGGATGTGCCTAAGTTGAACAAGGACTACTTTGCATCATGGAAAATTAGGATAAGACTCCACCTATCAGGTATTTGAAATGATGTTGCTCAATACTTAAATACTGAATTTGTTTTATCTACTGGACCTCCAACAATTGATCAATTGAGAGAAAAGCATGAGCACATTTCTATGATGATAGAACTTGCTTCCTCACTCTCTGATGCTAAATTTGAAGATGTCCAATCATGGACCACTGCAAATAAAATGTGGGAAAAATTGAATCTAGTACGTGGAGGAGATAAGAATGTGCTAAGAGCTAAGGCTGAATGCCTAACAGGAAGGTTTGATGATCTCAAAATGTAAGAAAGAGAAAACATCACTCAGTACAACTGCAACATCAAATATGTTGTAAATGCTATCCGAGGAGTAGGAGGTGTACTTGAAGAAGAAATAGTGGTAAGTAAAATCCTAAGAACCTTACTACTTGTTTATGCTATTAGAGTATCTTCTATAAAAGAAATGAGAGCAGTAGAAAATAACAATGTCACTAGATAGATAGTTTGATTGGTAGACTTATTTCATTTGAGATGAATAAATTTGACAACGGTGTCTTACCATCTATTGAGTCTGCATTCAAATCTTCTTTGAAAATAAGTAAATCAACTCATAAACACACTATGAGAAATGAAAGTGAAAGTGATAGTGATTATCAAGAACATGATGAGATTGAAGCACTAATGGCTAGAAGAATGCATAGAGGCAAAGGTAGATACAAAGGTAAATTACCACTGGTATATTTTAATTGTAAAGAGATTGGACACTTTATTGGTAGATGTCCCAACAAAGGAAAAGAAGATAGATCATATGAAAAGAAGTTTGACAGAGGTGATGACAGAGATTACCAAAGCAACCAAACATCTGACAAAAGAGACAACTGAGACTACAAGGACAAAGGAAAGAAAGCTTGTTACCTGGCTGAGAAAGAAGCTGAGAATATTGACAACAAATCTAATGAAGATATTGAGGTGGTATTTGTTTCTATGAAGGATGATTTTGACGAAGAGGAAAGGTGTGTTGAAAATGCACTCATATCTAAGGTTAGTAAGAATGATGTCTAGATTATTGATAGTGGATGTACTCACCACATGATTGGAGATAAGGAAAAGTTTGAAACTTTTGAATACTATAATTTTGGATTAGTAAGAATGGGTAATGACTCACCTTGTATGGTTGAAGGTAAATGAACAATAGTGTTGAATAATCTGATCAGATATGAAAATGCATATTGGGTGAAAGGACTTAACTATAATCTATTTAGTGTTTCACAGCTGAATAACATAGGATACCAAGTTGCATTTGAGAAAAAAAAGGAAAAGATCTTTAATGAATCAGAACTGGTGAACAGACAGAAGGTAACCTCTTCTATCTTGATGATATTAACACCACTTGTTTAATGGCTAGAAATGAAGACATATGGTTGTGGAATAAAAGGTTATGTCATGAGAATATTTTCAACATGGTTAGGATAAGAAATAAAAGGAAAGTAAGAGGCTTACCGAGCATGTCAAAGCTTGACCATGTCATGTGTAAGAATTGTCAAAAAGACAAAATGACAAAGTCTAGTTTCAAGAGAAAAACCTACATATCTAATTCTATTCTAGAATTAGTCCATACTGACCTATGTAGACCAATAAGAACAAAGAGTTACCATGGTGATAGATACTCCATTCTCTTTGTTGATGATTACTCCAGAATGATGATTGTTATGTTCTTAATAGAGAAATCAAAAGTATTCAAAATGTTTAAATCATATCAAACTATAGTGGAAAAAAAAGTGGAAAGGAACTAAAATGTCTAAGATCAGGTAGAGGAGAAGAATTTATTTTTGATAAATTCAATAACTTTTATAATGAGAAGGAAATTCAAAAATAGATTTATGCACCGAGAACACCATAACAAAATTGGATTGCTGAAAGAAGGAAGAAATCCATTGTTGATTGTGCCAGAACACTGATGATTGAGAAAGGAATCACACAAACATTCTGGGGAGAAGTTGTAAGTACTACTGTCTACATATGGAACAAATTTCAATTGAAAAAAGACACCAATAAGACATCTTATGATATATGGTATGGACACACACCCAATGTAAGTTACTTCTAAATTTTTGAAAGTCAATGTTATATTTTGAAAGATGATAGAAATGGAAAGCTTGAATCCAAAGGTGAAGAAGGAATATTTATAGATTATTCTACCAAAAGCAAGGCTTATAAATGTCTTAACAAATCCTCTAACAAAATCATTGAAAGTGCAAATGTCAAAGTAAAGGAATTTGATGAGAAAAATGATGAGGAAAGAAGAAAAGAACCAAAAGAATAAAATAGGTTTGTCTACACTGAAGAACTTGACACTCTACCCAAGCAACAGTGTATTTCTCCTAAGTGATAGAACAATGCACCCGAGCATCAGGCTGTAAACACTGAAAATTAGGAAATTGCTCAAAATGATGCACTGAGAGATGGAGATCAGAATGAAGGTCAAGATGATGATCAAAATGATGAAAAAAGAGCTGAACCGATACTTTCCAAGTATGTTAGAAGACACCATCCAAAGAACTAGATCATAGGAGACAAAAGGGCTGGAATGAGAACAAGAAGTAAGTCAATGAGCACTAGATGTTTAATTTGTGATTTTGAGCCTAAATCCATTAATACTGCAGTTTAAAATGAAGAATGAGTCAATGTTATGAATGAAGAGATAGAGAAGAATCAGAAGAATAGAATAGGTACATTAGTACCTAGACCGGATGACAAGAATGTCACTGGTACCAAATGGATATTCAGAAACAAGCTAAATGAGAATGGAGAAGTCATAAGGAACAAAGCAAGATTAGTATACAAGGGGTATGAACAAGAAGAAGGTATTGAATATGGAGAAACCTTTGCACCCATTACTAGAATAGAAGGATTGAGAATTATACTTGCTTATGTTGCATTAAAAGGATTCAAGGTATAGCAAATGGAGGTCATATATGCAATCCTAAATGGAATACTAGAAGAAGAAGTGTACAATGAATAACCAGAAGGGTTTGTTGATCCTAACAAGAGAAACATGGTTTGTAGACTACAGAAAGCCTTATATGAATTGATAGAAGCAATGAGAGCATGGTATGAAATAATTTACTCATATCTCATAAGTATTAGATTTGTAAGAATAAGTGAAAATGTAATAATCTGTATTTAAAATAAGATACTGATGATAACATTCTTATTTCTAAATTTTTTGTTGATGATGTCATATTTGAAGGTAATGATATGTTATACAAATCATTTGTTGCTAAAATGAGCAAAGAGTTTGAGATGTCAATGTTTTGGGAGATCAAGTTCTTTCTTGGTTTACAAATTCTTCAACAAGATGCATGCATCTACATCACACAATCCAAATACATCAAGGAAGTTCTCAAGATATTCAAGATGGAGGACTCCAAGATAGTTGGAACATATATGGCAACTAGATGCAAGTTGAGAAAGGAAGACAAATAAACTGAGGTAAATCAAACCCTATATAGATCAATGATTGGAAAACTCATGTATATTGTACATACTAGACCAGATATAGCACATGCAGTTAGAATAGTTGCAAGATTCTCTGCTAATCCCATGGAATCACACATGACTATTGTCTAAAGAATTCTGAGATATCTAAAGAATACCGAAGACTATGGCTTATGGTATAAAAGAGAAGGCATATTTGAACTTCAATTCTATACAAATGCTTCTTGGGCTGGCAACTTAGATGACAAAAAGAGCACAACATGAAGAGCATTCTTTATGGGTGACAAACTTGTCATATAGATAAGTAAGAATGAAGGATGCATCTCACAATCTACTATAGAAGAAAAATATGTGGATGCTTATGAAAATTTCTCTAACATTGCATGGATCCAGCAATTACTAGAAGGTATGAATATGAAAATTCTTGAACCCGTAATTATCTATTGTGATAATACTAGTGCTATCAACATTTCAAAGAACCCCGTCATGCATGCTAAGAGAAAGCATATTTCTATCGAGTGTCATTACTTAAGGGAACAAGTGAAAGAGAAAGAGGTGATACTGGAATATGTTCAATCCAGGGAACAAATAGCAGACATTTTCACAAATCCATTGCCTAAAGATACATTTGAGTACCTGAAAAAGAGACTAGGGGTCCAACCCTTGTCTACTGGTCACTAAGCTGACTAGAAGGCTGCATCAGCCTACACATAATCAGAAGATCATTCATGTTGATACAAGAAAAGAGATGGAATGCAAAGATATATCAGTACACATCAAGGCACTTATTTGTACCGAACACCAGAGTTATTGTATTTTTGATGGAGAGGAAATTCAAGGAATATATTATGAAAAAAAGAGAGACATATAGTTTGGCATTGCTTTGAAAGGGAGATATTATATCCATATAAAATATCTATCAGAAGTATTCAAAGGGAGAGATGTACCTAATGAATATGGAGAGAAGTATTTAATGAAATATATTGTTGTCAAAGGGAAAAGAGATGTGAAATCACGATCATAATTATCCATCAAGGAGAGGAAGAGTCAAATGGAGAGAAAATATCAAAGAAAGATTCAAAGAAACATCCATCTAAGGGAGAGAATTGGCAAAGTTAACATTGCATATATATCCAGTGAAGGGAATATAGAATGAAGAAACTACTCTGCAAGAATCAAATCTAAGCTAGAAGAGCTTCCTGAGAGTCAGATATTTGTATTAGTTATAGAAAAAAAAATTTGGTAGAAATTGTGGAGCTACAATTGATATATTTCATATTGTATTAGTAGTATGTTGCCATCAATGCCAAAGGGAGAGATCGGTGAACTATAACTAATTGAATGTTTGAAGATGCTAAGTTGATGATCACCGAGCTGTAGAAAGTTAATGCAAGACATTAAATCAGTTATTATAGTGTATTGTCATTGATGTCAACTTGATATACTCTAACTGATCATATACATATTGTCAAAGACATGAAAGAACTAAAGAGATAAAGGTTATGTTATCAGTAATGCATAAAAGTTCAATATACACCAAGTGACATTGCACACCGATGGATAGAGAACCCCAAGAAGAGTCACAGTGTAAACTGCACAAAATACCTAAGAAAGCATTACTGAGAAAAACTAAAGTAATACCCAATTAGAACTAAAGGTCATAGTTTTTAGTAATAACTGAGAGGGGGGTGAATCAATGGCCTCAAAAATATTCCAATAACTCAACCCAAGAACTTAGTACCACAATATTAAGCCTCCAGTTATCTCCAGTCTTACAAGATGAATGCCTTCAAATGTACTTATTACTACTCAGAGTTATCTTTTAAACCTTATTCTTTATGTTTACCGAATAGCAATTTTTCAATTTACTGAGTGATAGTAAATAGCTTAGTGTATACCGATCAATCTAGATTATTTATGTGTAATGCAAAACACTAAAGTAATGACTCATAAACAAATTGACATATAGATTTTTAATGTGGAAAGCATGTTAAGGGAAAAACCATTTGGAAATGGTAACCCAAAATTTTTACTCTTCTGAAGAGAGCTCGGTGATGAGCCAAACCTGTTAAAGGTTACAAACACACTGTTAGGTGTGACCTTGTTAGAGGATTTTAAAGATTAGTTTGTTACTTGATATCGGGCATCTCTATGCTAACTTTTATGACCAAACCCTAGTTTTTGAAATGGTATCTGGCGTCTCATGCTATCTTCATGATCAAACTTTTTGATACTCCTTGGGATGTATCTCAATATAGAAAGGATCTTTAAATCCTTCTTAGTTAAGAGACTTTCTCAATCAATGGTTAAACTGAAATAGTATGATGTGTTCACATATACAACTTATACTTCCAAATTTATAGATCTATTGTAAGCTCATTAAATCATTATAATCAGTATATCTTTTCTATACCTTTGGTCCACTTTTGTTTCTTCTCAGTGATGTTATGCTATGTTGCTCAGTGTCCGCAGAAATCTTTAGCTCTTTCCTCAGCTTGAAATATCAGGACTGTATGAAGTGTTTCTTCAGTAGTTTCACTTTATCATCCTCTTTTTCATTCACTCCCCTTAATTCATAATGAATTAAGTTGTCTCTTTATAGACTTGATATTACCATTTCTAGGTTCTTGATTTTCTTGATCTTGGCGTGATCCACAATTCTCACCAATCTTGATTTGAAAACTATACTCCTATTTTATCTCATAGAAAACTCTTTGACAATTGGATAAAATAAATTTTTATCTTTTTTTTATCTCTGTCTTTATCTTGTCAATTAAAAAAATGATAACAACTAGTTAAGTCTATATTTAGCTGTGCCAGCTAGATATTTTTTTGATTTTTGAACTCCAGTTCACTTCAGTGTTTTAACTCTTTGATAGCTTCGGTCAACACTCGATTTCTCCTCGAGCTTCCTCGTCGGGGTTTTCTATCCGACAGGTTTCACTTCAAATTTCTATTCCTCAGTTAACACTATAATTCTGGTCATCCGTAATGCTTGTGATTCTTCTCTTCGGTAATGCTCGTTAGTTTCTTTGCTTGGGCATCATTATGACTTAACTTTTGGTGATCTCTTTCCATCGCTTTCTACTAGCCATCGATGTTTGTAGTCACTTCATGAATGCTTTTATTTTATGCATTACTGAAAGCATAATATTTATCTCTCTCATCTTCTAAATTCTTTGACACTTTGATTATAACTAATTAGATTATATCAAGATGACATCAATGTCAATACAATCCATTAACTGATTTAATGTCTTGCATTATCTTTCTGTATTTCGGTGATCAACTTAACATCTTCAAACATTCAATCAGCTACATGTCATCAATCTCTCCCTTTGGCATTGATGGAAACACACTCCATTATAATTCTATATTATTACTGATACAATATAAAATATAACAGTTTCATTAATCTTTCCTATTGTAACTATTACTAATGTCTGGCTCTCGGTAAGCTCAAATACCTTATATTTGTTTCTTGTATAGTGGATTTCTTCAATATTTAATCCCTTCACTGGATAGATGTAGCATCTTCTATTTCTGTTCTGATATTTGCTTTGCCTTGAATGATCCTCTTCTTGATAATATATTTTTCCTTTGACAACAATTTCTCCCTTTGAATGAACTCTCTCCCTTTATTACTTCTCTCCCTTAGATGGATATTTTGTATGTAATCAATCTCTCCCTTTGAATATTGATTAACTCTTCCTTTTGAATCTTAGAAACTTCTCTTCATGGATACTGATATAATATTTCTTGATAATGAGATCATCTCTCCCTTATGATTCCTGATATCTCTCCCTTATTATAAATAGATAATATGATAATGAGATAATCTGTCCCTTTGACAGCAATGCCAAACAATTTTCTTCTGTGTCATGCCCAAAACTTGGGCAAAAACACACGAACAAAAATTTTTAAATAACGCATGAAAACGGGATACTAAAATGACACAAGGGTAACACATGCACGCAAAACGGTGCAAAAGGATAAACGAAGCCAGAAAAGGTCTCAAGGAGAGGAATAGCTCTCACAGCTATCCTAAAAGATGTCTAAGCTCCAAACTAGAACTTCACGCAAATCGAGGAAGTTGACCGAAAGTCAACTAGAGTTGACCAAAAGTCAACCAGAGTTGACCAAAAGTCAACTAGAGTTTACCCAAAGTCAACTATACACTGAAAAGGTGAATGGAACAACTAGGGTTCGCTTAGACCCAAAGGAAGAGTCACACACGCAAATCGAGATAGTTTGACTAAAAGTCAACTAGGGTTGACCAAAAGTCAACCATGTCTTGAAATACGTGAGGAAGGGTCTCAAGGGTCTACTAAGCACTATGAAAGTCATAGATGCATAAAATGAGGTAGTTGACCAAAAAGTCAACCCATGTTGACCAAAAAGTCAACCATCTCCAAAAGGCTCGAAACTGAAACCCTAAGGTCCAGAGACCACAAGGAGCAAAGGGTTCAATTATCGAGACCAACAGACAAGGTTTGACCATGGTTGACCAAAAGTCAACCGTGCATGAAAATGGTCAAAGGTGACAAAAAAGGCTAGAAACTAACCAAGAATGATTAGATTAAAAGTTTAAACGAAAATAAGCTTAATTCCTATACTTTTAAGCATTATAAATTTAATATAAACGACTACACTTTAATCCCCCAAGAGATTATTTAATTAATATTTCGACACTATATTAAATTTAATAACTAAATTAAATTAACCCATTTTAAATTAAAGACTACAATGCATAACCATTTAAATTACTACCTAATCCTAAAAAAAAATAACCATTTTACTACAAAAAAAATTCTTAAATAAAGAAAGTTAATAAGCAAATCTAACATTTTAAATTAATTAATTTATATTAATTAAACCTCCTAAACTAATAATATAATCAAAACTTTAAATGAAAACAAATATATATATAATTTCATATATATAAATCAAATCTTTTTAAACAATCTAATTTAGTGAATCAAATCAAATCTTATATAAAAAAAAACATTTAATATAATTATTTTCTAACCTAATATAACAAAACCTGAAACTATAACATAAAAAAAATATTAAATAAATTTTATATCCCGCACAGGGGGAGGCAGCGATAACCGGCGAGCGGGGGGGGGTTTCATTTGCACCGATGGTGGAGGGATAGCAGGCGGGTGGGATGGTGGCTGCAGGGG
>MU226131.1:50302-87536 GCA_018584345.1 Thuja plicata
CTTTACTAGCCATGTCCATAATAAATTACAACACTTGCCAAATTTGGCACATTAAATTAAAACATTAGACATGACTTATTAACATGAACATTTACTAATTTAATAACATACATGCAAACCATGTTTATGAAATAAACACATAACAATGAGGTCCATGTCTCTTTATATAGAAAGGATCTTGGTAAGCACAGGTATATACATAGGTTCTAGTACTGGGTCCCCGATTTAGATCCATGGTCAACTCTTCCTGCACACATCAGTAGATCTAAGACAACATGATATGAAACATAGCATAACATCAATAATATATGTAAGCATATAAACCACATTGTATTTAGAACTAAAATATCCTAGCATCGGTTTCCTAAACCATTTCCATCATATTACATTTAGATCCATATAAGACATCAACATAAGCTAAAACTAAATCAGAACATAAACATATCAAAAGTACCCTAATTACAAAATCAGGTGTTGAATATATAACACAGGATTCCACTGATCCTCAAAAGTATAAAAAGTCTCTCTAATAGTTAAAGTATGTCAAAGAATAAACTACTAAAAGCATGAGAACAAAATAGTAAACTATAACAGTCTAGTGTAGGTCTCACACTCTGGTGTTTGGTGCAAATTTGTACCTTGTTTTGTATAGATGTATCTATTATTGTTCATCTCGGTGCTTGCATCAACATGAATGATCTTCTGATTATGTGTAGGATGATGCAGCCTCCTAGTCATCTTACTAGCCGATAGACAAGGGTTGTACCCCTAGTCCCTGTCTCAAGTACTCAAATGTATCATTCGATAATTACTTGGTTAATATATCAGTTAATTGTTCCTTTGATTGAACATATTCTAGTATCACCTCTTTTTCTTGCACTTGTTCTCTCAGATAGTGATCTTGATAGCAATATTCTTAGTCTTAGCATGCATGAATGGATTCTTAGAAATGTTAATTTCACTGGTATTATCACAATATATAATTTTTAGTTCAAGGATCTTCATATTCATACCTTCCAGAAACTATTTGATCCATGAAATATTGGAGAAATTTGTAGCAGTAGCCACATATTCTTATTCTATAGTAGACTAAGAGATGCATCCTTACTTCTTACTGATCTATGTGACAAGTCTGTCACCCATGAAGAATGCTCCTCCAGTTGTGCTCTTTTGGTCATCAATCTTTCCAGCCTGATCAACATCTATTGTAGCTCAAATTTACCTTCTCTTTTATACCATAATCCATAGTCCTCGGTATTCTTTAGATATCTTAGAATTCTCTTGAAAGCAGTCATATGTGATTCTTTGGGATTAACAGAGAATCTTGCAACTATTCCAACTGCATGTGCTATATCTAGTTTGGTATGCACAACATGCATTAGTTTGCCAATCATTGATCTATACAAGGTCTGATTTACCTCATTTCATTTGTCTTGTTTTGTCAGCTTACATTTGGTAGTCATAGGGGTTCCAACTGGCTTAGAATCTTCCATCTTGAATATCTTTAGCACTTCATTGATATATTTGGAATGAGTCATATATATGCCTGCATTTTATTGAAAAATCTGTCGACTAAGAAAGAATTTGATCTCTCCAAACATAGACTTTTCAAATTCTTTTCTCATTTCTTTAGGAAATAATTTGCATAACATTTCATTTCACCTGAAAATGATATCATCAACAAATATTTCAGCAATCAAAATATTACTATTGGTATCTTCTTTTAAGTACAAATTTATATTTTCACTTGTTCTTACAAAATCAATGCTAATGAGATAGGATTGAAGTCTTTCATACGAGGCTCTAGGTGCTTGTTTCAATCCATACAAGGCTTTATGTAGTCTACATACCATGTTCCTCTTTCCTATATTAATAAACCCTTATGGTTGTTCAATGTATACCTCTTCTTCTAGTATTCCATTCAGGAATGTAGATTTGACATCCATTTGGTATACCTTGAATCCTTTGAATGCAGCATAAGCAATTAATATTATTAATCCTTCTAGTCTAGCAATGGGTGAAAAGGTTTCTCCATAATAAATACCTTCTTCTTGGCCATACCCCTTGCATACTAACCTTTCTTTGTTTCTTGTGACTTCTCCATTCTCATTTAGTTTGTTTCTGAATATCCATTTGGTACCAATGACATTCTTGTCATCTGGTCTCAATACTAGTGTCCATGTACTATTTTTCTCAATCATTTCTATTTCTTCATTCATAGTAATGACCCATTCCTCATTCTCAAGTGCAATATTAACATATTTAGGCTCAAAATCAAAAGTAAACATCTTGTGTTTAGTGACTTACTTCTTGTTCTCATTCCATCCTTCTTGTCTCTTATGATTTGATTATGTGGATGATGTCTTCTGACATAATTGGAAAGTTTGTGTTCAGCTCTTTTTCCATCATTCTAATCATCTTCTTGACCTTCGTTCTGATCTACATCACTTGGTACATCATCTTGAGTATTATCCTGATTTTCAGTAATTGCATCTTGATGCTCGGGTGCAATGGTCTACTACTTGGGAGCGATACATTGTTGCTTGGGTAGAGTGTCAGGTTATTCACTATAAACAAACCTATTTTAGTCTTGTGGCTCTTTTCTTCTTTCCTTATCATTTTTCTTTGCAAATTCATCTATTTTCACATTTGCACTTTCAATGATCTTTTTAGATGACTTGTTAAGACATTTATAAGCCTTTCTTTAGGTGGAATACCATAGAAAGATACCTTCACCACTTTTGGATTCAAGCTTTCCATTTCTATCATCCTTCAAAAAAAAAATTGACTACCAAAGATTCTAAAGTAACTTACATTGGATGTGTGACCATAACATACCTCATAGGGTGTCTTATTTGTGTCTTTCTTCAATTGTACTATGTTCAATTTGTAGATAGTAGTACTGACAGCTTCCCTCCAGAAAGTTTGAGTGATTCTTTTCTCAATCATCAATTTTCTTGCACAGTCAACAATTGATTTGTTTCTCCTCTAAGTAATTCCATTTTGCTGTGGTGTTCTTGGTGCAAAAACCTGTCTTTTAATTCCATGCTCATTGAAATAGTTAGTGAATTAATCTAAAATAAATTCCCCTCCTCTATCTGACCTTAAGCATTTCAATTTCTTTTCACTTTATTTTTCTACCATAGCCTTATACCATTTAAACATCTTGAATGCTTCTGATTAATCTTTTAAGAACATAATTGTCATCATTCTAAAATAATTATCAACAAAGAGAATGAAATACCTATCTATGTAGTAACTCTTTGTCCTCATGGGTCCACATAGATTAGTATGGACTAACTCTAGAATAGCATTAGATGTATGGGTTTTACTCTTGAAACTAGACTTTGTCATCTTACATTTTTTACAGTTCTTACACATGATATGCTCGGGCTTCTTCATGCTTAGTAAGCCTCTAACATTCCTTTTATTGCTTATCTTTATCATGTTGTCAAAAGTCACATGACACGATATTTTTTTCCACAACCATATGTCTTCATTTCTAGCCATTAAATAAGTGGTGTTAATGTCATCAAGATAGAAAAGGTTACCTTTTGTCTACTCATCGATTCCGATCAACCTTCCTAATTCATTGAAGATCTTTGCCTTCTTATTTTGAAATGCTACTCAGTGACCTGTATTGTTTAGTTGTGAAACACTTAACATATTATAATTCATTCCTTTTACCCAGTTAGCATTTTCACATTTGATCAGGTTATTCAACATTATGGTTCCTTTACCTTCAACTGGAAAAGGTGTGTCATTACCCATTCTTAGTGAACCACCATTATAGTATTCAAAAGTTTCAAACATCTTCTTATCAACGGTCATGTGGTGAGTGTAGCCACTATTTATGATCCAGACATCATTCTTACTAACATTAGATATGAGTGTAGTTTCTACATACCTTTCTTCTTCTTTGCCTAAATCATCCTTCATGGCTATAAATACCATCTCAATGTCTTCTTCAGATTCGGTGTCAGTATCACTAGCTGTGTTCTCATCTAGGTAACAAGATTTCTTTCCTTTGTCCTTGTATTCTCAGGTATCTCTTCTTTCAAACTATCGGTTGCTTTGGTAATCTCTGTTATCACCTATATTAAACTTCTTCTCATATGTTCTATCATTACTTCTGTCATCTTTTCTTCTTTTTGGACATCTTGTAGATAAGTGTCCAACCTCTTTATAATTAAAACATACAAGTGGTAATTTACCTTTGTATCTACCTTTGCCTCTCTGCAATTTTTTTTCCATTAGTCCTTTAATCTCATGAAGTCCTTGTTCATCATTATCACTATCACTATCATTCCTAATAGTGCGTCTATGACTTGAATTACTTGTTTTCAAAGAATATTTGGATGCAGATTCTATAGATAGTAAGACACTATAATCAAATTTATTCATCTCAAATGAAATCAGTCTACCAAATTAGACTATCTAGAGTAACTATATTATTTGCAAATACTCTCATTTCTTGAACAGCAGAAACTCTAATAGCATATATAGGCAATAAGGTTCTTAAGATTTTACTTACCACTATCTCCTCTTCAAGTACACCTCTAGATCCTCGGATAACATTGGCTACCTCTTTAATTCTACAGCTACACTGAGTGATATTTTCTCCTTCTTTCATCCTTAGGTCATCAAACCTCCCTCTTAGGCCTTCTACCTTAGCTCTTAGTACATTAGCATCTTCTCCATGTACCATCTTCTACTTATCCCACATTTGATTTGCACAGGTGCATGTTTTGACATCTTCAAACTCAAAATCAGAGAGTGATGAGGCAAGTTCTATCATCATGCAATTATGCTCATGGTTTTCTCTTAATTTCTCAAGAGTATGAGGTCTTGTAGGCCGTAACACATATTCAGTATCAAGGTGTTGAGTAACATCATTACAAATACCTAATAGGTGTAGTCTTATTTTTCTTTGCCATGATGCAAAGTAGTCTTTATTCAGCTTGGGCACATCTCATTTATTCATCTTGTGATATTTTTCTTGAGTTGTTAAACTCCATTTCTAAGAACACAAGCTTTGATACCAATTGTTAGTAATAACTGAGAGGGGGGGGTGAATCAGTGGCCTCAAAAATATTCCAATAACTCAACCCAAAATATTAGTACCACACTATTAAGCCTTTAGTTATCTTCAGTCCTACAAGATTAATGCCTTCAAATATACTTATCAAATAACTACTACTTGGAGATATCTTTTAAAGCTTATTCTTTATGTTTACCGAATAGTTTTTTTTCCAATTCACCGAATGACAGTGAATAGATTAGTGTATACCGATCAATCCAGATTAGTTATTTGTAATGCAAAACACTAAATTAATGACTCATAATCATAGTGACACATGGATTTTTAACATGGAAACCCTATTAAGGGAAAACCCACTTGGGACCGGTAACCCAAAATTTTCACTCTTCTGAAGTGAGCTTGGTGAAGAGCCAACCCTGTTAAAGGTTAAAAATACATTGTTAGGTGTGACCTTGTTACAAGATTTTAAAGATTAATTTACTTGATATCAGGCATCTCTATGCTACCTTCTATGACCAAACCCTAGTTAATCAAATGGTATCTAGCATCTCATGCTATCTTCATGATAAAAAGTTTTGATACTCGTTCAAATGTATCTCAATATAGAAAGGATATTTAAATCCTGCTTGGTTAAGAGACTTTCTCTATCAATGGTTAAGCTAAAAAATTATGATCTGTTCACATATATAACTTATACCTATAGATTTTCAGATCTATTTTAAGCTCATTAAATCATTCAGATCAATATATTTTTTCTATACCTTTGCTACACTTTTGTTTTTGCTTAGTGATGCTATGCTCTGTTGCTCGGTGTCCGCAGAAATCTTTAGCTCTTTCCTCAACTTGATTGATCAGGAATGTATGAATTTGTTCTTCATCAATTTCTCTTTAGCATCCACTTTTTCATTCACTCCCCTTAATTCATAATGAATCAAGTTTTCTCTTTCTGGACATGATATCACCATTTCTAGGTTCTTGATTTTATTGATCTTGGCGTGATCCACAATTCTCACCAATGTTGATTTAAAATCTTTAATCGTGTTTTATCTCATAGAAAACTCTTTGATAACTGGATAAAAAATTTTTTTATCTTTTAATTATCTATGGCTTTATCTTGTCAATTAAAACAATGATAAAAACCAGTTAAGTCTATATTTAGCTCTTCCAGCTAGATATTTTGTCATTTCTAAATTCTAGTTGACTTCAGTCTTTTAACTCTTTGATAGATTTGGTCAACACTCTAGCTATCCTCAGCCTTCTCCTTCGGGGTTGTTTGTCCATCGGGTTTCACTGCAAAGTTATGCTCTTCGTTTAACACTATAATTCTGGCCATCGGTAATGCTTGTGATTCTTCTCTTCGTTAATTCTCATTCTCTTCTTTTCTCAGGCATCACTGTGACTTAACTTTTGGTGATCTCTTTCTATTGGGTTCCACTAGCCCTCGGTGTTTGTAGTCACTTAGTGAATTCTTGTCTTTTATGCATTATTGAAAGCATAATATTTATCTCTCTGATCTTCTGAAGTCTTTGACACTTTTGTTATAACCGATTAGATTATATCAAGTTGACATCAATGACAATGCAATCGATTAACTAATTTAATGTCTTGCATTATCTTTCTGCATTTTGGTGATCAACTTAACATCTTCAAACATTCAATCAGTTACATGTCATTCAATCTTTCTGCATTTTGGTGATCAACTTAACAACTGAAGTCAAGACCAAGAAAACAAGGAGATAAACACTAATCTGAATTGAGGTTCAGAAATGACAAAAGAGTTAGCTTGCAGGAGCTAAATATAGAGTCAACTATTTGATTAGATTGTTTTCATCAACCAATTAAAATCTAAAGATAAGCTAGATATTTAAATCTAGTTTTAATCTCAGTCGTCAAGAAGAAATTTATGACATAAAAATAAAGCAATCTTTAAAGAAAGCATGGTGAGATTTGCAGATCATGTCAAGACCAAGAAAGACAACAACTTAGAAATGGTTAAATTATGTCTATAAAAGAGACAAGCTAATTCATTATCGAAGAGAGGAATGTTGAAGAGAATTATGGTGAAGATAAGAAGTCTTCATACAGATCTAATCAAACAAGCTGAAGAATAGAGTTAAGATTTATGTAGACACCGAGCAATGGAGAAGCAACATCATTCACTAAGCAGAAAGAAGTGGAGCAAAGGAATTGAAGATAACATTGATCAGAAGAGGTATTATGAGCTTACAATAGATCTGAACATCTACAAGATTAATTCATATTTATGAATAAATCATATATTGTTTCAGTTTAACCATTAATTTAGAAAATCTCTTAACTGAGTAGGATTTAACCATCCTTTATATATTGAGATACATCCTAAGGAGTATCAAAAGGTTTCTAATGAAGATAGTATAGTGAATGCGAGATGTCAAGTGAAAAAATGTTAGTTTTTAATATTCTAACAAGGTTGCACTTAACAGTGTGTTTGTAACCTTTAATAGGGTTGGCTCTTCACCAAGCTCACTTCAGAAGAGTGAAAATTTTGGGTTACTAGTCGCAAGTGGTTTTTCCCCTAACATGGTTTCCACATTAAAAATCCATGTGTCAAATGTGTATGTGGTTCATTCCTTTGATGTTTTTCTTTACACATTACTAAAATAGGATTGATCGATAAACACTAAGTTATTTTATGTATTTCGGTAAAGGTTAAGTAAAGATAGAATGCTATTCGGTAAATCTAAAGGATAAGATAAAAAGAATAAACACTGAGAAGTATATACATTTTATATTCACACAAGGCATACATCTTGTAGGACTGAAGATAACTAGAGGTTTTATATTTGTGGTATAAAGTTTTGGATTGATATATTAGATTAATTTTTGAGGCCACTTATTCACCCCCCTCTCAGTTATTCTAACACTTTTACCCGTACAACTTTCATATCATTATTTTTTTTTGGGTTACTCACAACCAAGTGAAATAAAATCCATGAAAAAATTGGATTTCTATTTTCTCTTCTTTATTATGTGTGACTTGAATCTATTTGTAAAGATGATTGTGAAAGTACATTGTCCTTTGATTCCAAAACTATAGGATTGTAAGTGTTATTTTGTTCATAGTTTGAAATTTTTCTTATAATATTCTAGTTATTATATCATGATTACAATATTTTATTATCATCTTTCATGAACATCACCACCACACTTTTTACATTTAGATGATATTTGTTAAGAATGAAATATCAAAACTTGACAAAAAAATCACCATCACAATGCTACAAAACTGAAATTTACCTAACCATAAAATTTTCTGAACAAACATTTAAATTTAATTAGCTTTCTTCTACGTTTTAACGATATTTACATAAGGTCTTTAAAATAATTAATCTAATAAAACTATTTATTTATTTCCTCGAATGATTGACTTTTAAAGAGACTCGTAAATAAAGTTTTGCCTAAAATCTATAAGCAATGGATCGCAATTGAGAAAAAAAAATGTTTCCTGAGTTTCAAATCAATATTTGAAATTTCTTTACTAGCACTTGCACCCAATGGAGGTGCAAGGGAATCACTGATAGGTATTTTAGTGTAAATTGTAAATGAAGTTTTACATTATATAAGGTAGAGTATAACATATATCATAAAGAGAACAATAATAAAAGAAGATCAGAACATTTATTTATGTCATAGATTTCTGAGATAACATTGAGGTATACCTTTTTGGCCCACTTATGATCCCCCAAAATTTAAATATTTTCAATTAAGTTCTTCCCCTATTTATGACCATCAAAACTAAAATTTTCACCCTCCTTTCATCATTTCTCTTATAAACTTTTGTGAAGATGAAGTTGATAAGAAGTGGTAGTTGAAAGAATGTTAAACGAGTTCAAAAAGTTCAAAAAGCTCAATAGTTTAGAATGATCATTCAAAGGTTTAGGTTAGAAAATATTGAACTTGAACCATCGTACCTAATTTTGGTTCAAATTTAAAGGTTCAATAGGTTTGACGGTGCAGGTTCAACACCAGGAGTTCAGAAGTCTAGATGGATTAGGTTCAAAGTTCAAATGTTCAACTTTCAAATATGCAAGGAGTAAAGTGTTGAGCCATTGAACTTGAACCTTTACAAAAGTCAAGGTTCAAAGTTTAGAAAGTTCAATAGCTCAGAGTCATGGTTAAAAGGTTCAAGTTAATATAAATTGAGCTTGAACCATTGTACCTATTTTGTGTTCAAAGTTCAAGGTTCAACATGTTTGAATATGCAGGTTGAACACCAAGAGTTCAGAAGTCCACTTGTCTAAGTTCAAAGTTCAAATGTTCAGCATTCAAATATGCAAGGAGTAAATCTTGAACCATTGAAGTTGAACCTTTACAAAAGTTCAAGGTTCAAATTTTATAAAGTTCAATAGTTCAAAATCATGGTTCAAATGTTACGGTTTGTAGACATCGAACTTGAACCATTGTACCTATTTTTGGTTCAAAGTTCAAGGTTCAACACCAAGAGTTCAGAAGCCCATATTTCCTAGGTTCAAAGTTCAAATATTTACATTTCAAATCTACGAGGATAAAAGTTTTGAAGCATTGCACTTGAACCTTTACAAAAGCTCAATGTTCAAAGCTTAGAAAGTTCAATAGTTTAGAATCATTGTTCAAAGGTTTAGGTTAGTAGACATTGAACATGAACCTCATACCTATTTTTGGTTCAAAGTTAAAGGTTCAACATGCTGGAAGGTGAAGGTTCAACAGTAAGATTTTAGATATCCATATTGCCTAAGTTCAAATTTCAAATGTTCAACATTCAAATCTGCAAGGAGTAAAGTGTTGAATGATTATAGTTAAACCTTTACGCAAGTTCAAGGTTCAAAGTTTTGAAATTTGAACAGTTCATAATCATGATTCAAAGGTTCAGGTTAGAAGACATTGAAATTGAACTATCATACCTATTTATAGTTCAAATTCCAAGGTTCAAGAGGTTCGAAGGTGTGGGTTCAATACCCAGAGTTTTGAAGTCCAGATTGCCTAGGTTCAAAGTTCAAATGATCAGCATTCAAATCTGCAAGGAGTAAAGTGTTGAACCATTGAACTTGAACCTTTACGAAAGTTCAAGGTTCAAATTTAAAGGGTTAAAGGTTTGAAATTTTAATTTCAAATTCAAAGGTTAAAATGCCAAATGTTTCTATAGTTTAAAGTATAAATACCCCACTGATACACATCAAATCATCACAAAAGGAGGTTGGTAATAGGTTCAAGCTATGTCCTTTTCTGCTTTAGTAATTTTTCATGAGACAATGTAATGGAAAGTTTTAGCAGACCGTAGATTCAAAAGTCATCCTTTTCCAATAAAACCACCATATCATATGTTAGATTTTAGACCAAGCATGGTGGATAAAGCCAATTAAATACTATTCAAAAGGGAATATGCAGGGAATACATCTTTTCAATTCCTAGAACTCAAATGTGAGAAAAATGATTTGATTGGAATATCACAAATTTGAAAACTTCACTCACCCACTCCATTGACCTTCTCCAAACGTTCCTGTGGTGTGCATCGATGAAGGTCTCCCAAAGCCCTGATGACAAGCAGTAATCAATATCTATCAAACACAATTTAAATTACAATGAAGATTTTACAAGATTACACATGGTGATTGGAATGCATAATTGTTCATCATGACACCTGATATATCATAGGAACTGATATTGTTATGGAACATATTCAATATAGAAAATGGTAATCAACAGTTGTAATAGAATTATATAAAATTGTCCAAGAGATTCCTAAATAGATTGAAATTCATAAAGTTCCTTATGAATGGTTTTATGGTATAGTTGGGTTGTTTTTTTGGCAATACAAAATCCATGTTCTTCATTTAACCTATAAACCAATTTGTTAGATAGTGCTCTTTTACCTTTAGATAATTTAGCTAACTCTCAAGTTTTATTTTATATCAAGGAATCCATCTCATGTTTCATTCCTTGCTCCCACTTCTTTCTAGTTTCAACCTGCATTTCTTCTATATAACTTTAAATTTCATCTGAATCAGTCGATAATACATAATATAATGAAGGAGAATATCATTTAGGAGGTCTAATTATCCTGGAAGATCTTCTTAGTGGAGTTTGAGGAGCCTATTATGGTTCTGGTTCTTCTTTATCTGTTGGCACTATTGGTACTACATTGTTTGAGATTTCATCAAGCATCGCATGTTTTGTGTGTTCCTTGTCTTAACTTTTCCATGTATATGATCCTTATAAATAAAAATTTCATTGAATATGATATATCTACTCCTAATTATTTTGAGATTTTGAAAATCCAATAAACAATAACCAAAATTATTAACTCCATATCGAATGAAAGTACACTTCTTGTATTTTGCCTTAAGATTTGATCAATTTTCTATATCAGTATGGACAAATTCTTCACAACCAAAAATTTTCATAAATGAGTAGTTTACCTTTTTTCCTATCCATGCCTCCTCTAGAATGCCACAATCTAAGGAATTGAAAGCCCTATGTTTATTAAGTAAACAATACTACCTATAGCATATGCCAAAATTTTTAAGGGAAATCTTGTATGCAATCTCATGCTCGTTGCACACTCCATGATTTTTCTATTCATCCTTCTAGACCCACCATTTTTTTGTAGCATTTGAGGAACTATCTTTTGTCTACAAATCCCATGGTATGAATAATAACTATCAAAATATCTACTGCATTATTCACCTCCATCATATGATCAAATACTCTTCAACTTCTGTCTCATTCTCAACCAAATCTTTCCATTTCTTAAAGATTCCAAATACATCAGTTAATGAAAAATCTCAATGCAATAAAAATGCAAGTTTTTCTAGAAATGAAATAAACCCAAATTTTCCTAATTTTGTCATCAATAAATGTAACGTAATAATAAGAGACACCAAGAGATGATACATGAGCTGATCCCCATAAATATGAGTTGACAAGCTCTAACTTTTCATTCTTCCTTTCCTTCCCAACCCTGAGAAATAGAATAATCAATATTAAGTACATAGAATAATCAATAGTACCTGTACATAAATATAATGTACCTACCTTTTTCCATTTTTCTATTATAAATGATCCTTTAGTAACCTTCTATTAGTTGTGTATGAATGTGCCTCTGTAACCTTCACTTCCCAGTTGTCCTACTTATATTGAATTTCTTCTCAAATTAGGAACACGTCTCACCTCTTTCAACAATCATTAATTTTCATTTGGTTTAATCTTATCTTTATGTTTCCTTTTCCAATAATTTTGCATGGTTCATCACCACCTAAATAAACCCATCCAAAATCACCTTGAACATAGTCTAAAAAATATATTTATATAAGGTGTGGCATGAAAAGAATCCCTTTATTCTAACACCCAATAATCAATAATATTATCCATAGAAAGAATCAAAACATCTTGTAATAGATCACCTACTACATTTTCTTCCTTCGTATATTATTTATATTCATCCCCTTGTTTTCCCTTTCGAGACCAACAATTCACATTCAAATGTCCTTTCTTTCTAGAATGCCAACACTCTATATTTACCCTAGATTTGGATCTACCCATCTTAGATTTCTTAGATTTCCCATGATTACCTGAGCTCTTTCCTCTTGCCCTCTGTCATCCCTTTTTCTCAACAATCAAAGAATTTACTAATGTCTCACCCATATTTTTCTGTTGCATTTCCTCGACAAGGATAACACCAACAACATCATCAAAATTTAAAGTGTTTGAACCAGAGAGAGTCACTTACAACCATGACCAAGCCATTCCAAATTTCAAGCAATTGACATAAAATCAAGAGAGCCCTAACCTTATCTTCAAAATCAACTTTTACAAAACTTAGTTGGCTAGTAATCATGTTAAACTCTTTCATATGTCACTAACAACCCACCTTATGTCATCTTCATATTAAATAAATGTTTCATAAGAAATACCTCATTTGAGGTTGGGGGTTTCTCATACAATTTTTCTAATGTCTTCATTACACCCTCAATTTTTGTTTCTTTCGCTATATTAAAAACCACTGATGATGTCAGACACAACTGTATTTTTCCTAGTGCCTTCCTATCAAGATCTTCCCATTGTGCATCTATCATGGGAGTCGACTTATTTTCTTTTCCACCCAAAAATAAGAAATGATTCTTCTGATATAACTAATCTTCCATTTGCATCTTTCATAACTGATATTTTTGGCCCTTGACAATATTAACCTTAATTCTGCCTTCTTATTCCATTGCTCCCACTTGAATATGAATTTGTCTACCAAATCATTGAAAAAATACTTTACTTTGGTACCAATTGTTTGGGTTTTGATCCCACTATGGTCTGCTTCTTATTTGCAAAAATTACCCAAGATAGAAATAATTATATCAAGGTGGCTAAGAAATGTGTATAAATAAGAATTATTTAAGTGAATGTATTAGAATGTGTGGTGGTGTCATTATGGTGGGATATAAATGCCCTCTTGAAACAAAGCACATAACTAAGTGGAAAATAACATAGGCATCATATTTCACTATTACAAGTAGCTCAACCACTAAAGATGTTAGAATGTGCATTGATTATGTCATTTGAATGATTCCAATCCTCTTGAAGGTACAATTGAGTTCTCATGTGACTTAGAACAAGTCCCCATCTTGTGGCGATCCTATGGATATTTAATTTTTCTACTTATGTTTTAAGTAGTCATCTATAAAAAATTTTTAAAATAAAATGATTATATTAATCTTGTAGTGAATTTTAGGAAAAAAATTGGAGGCAAATAAAAAGGATGAAAATAAAATTTGAAGCCTCATCATTTGTTCAATATGCCAATGTTGATTATTTCTAGATGTCATGACTATAGTTGCTCCACTAAAAAACTCACGAATACAAATATACTTATCATTTTTAAAAAAAATTGTTTATAACTCTCAAATATATAACTCAACATAATTTAATTTAATTTAATTTTTAAGATATACATCTCAGCTAAACTACAACCAATAATTAAACTAAAAATATTTTGTTAAAAAAAATATTGAGATTACTTTCATAGACCTTCTTCAATTTAACCCTAAAAATTAGGAATTGTTAGTAATAATTGACAGGGGGCGGGGGGTGAATCAGTGGCATCAAAAATTTATCCTTTAATCACTAACCACTAATCAAATACATCTCAAATTATTAAGTCCCTACAAGATGCATGTCATGAAATACTAATAATGATTTAACTGTTTGTACGTTTTCCTTGTCTGTCCTTATTCTCCTTGATTATCAATAAGCAGTAAAACTATTTACCCATACTCAGTAAATATGCAGAGTATACCAATCAATCAAAAAATGCATATGTGAAATGTAAAACAATAAATTAATAAACCATACACACATAACAGATGAATTTTAACGTGGAAACCCTGTTAAGGGAAAAACCACTAGGACCGGTACCCCAAATTTTCACTCTTCTAAAGTGAGCCCTGTTAGGAGCCAACCCTGTTAAAGGTTACAAACACAGTGTTAGGTGTGACCTTGTTAGAGGATTTTATATATAGAGGTTGTCACCTAGTATTTGGCATCTATTTGCTACCATCCTTGAATCAGCCTCCTTCTTAGACTATCAATAGGCTTTAGGGAAATCTTGCTACCATCCTTGAATCAACCTTCTTCTTAGGCTGTGAATAGACTTTATGCAATTTCAATGCTACTTTCATGAGTCAACCTTTTTGGAACTCCTTGGGATGTACCTCAATATATAGAAGACTGTTAAGTCCTTCTCTGTTAAGAGACTTGATGCTTCAATGGTTAAACTGAAACACTATGACCTGTTTCTAATGCAACTTGAATTGCAAATTTTTAGATCTATTTAAGTACATTAACTCTTTGATCAATGTATCAATTCAATTCTTTGTGCTCCACACTTTATTCTCTGTGATGTTGTGCTTCACTCTTTGTCAGTGTCTGTAGAATTCTTTAGCTCTCCTTCAGCTTGATTGATCAGGACTGTATGAAGTTATCCTTCATCAGTTTCTCTTTAGCATCCTATTTCTATTCACTCCCCTTCCTGTGTATGTGATTGCAGAAATGAATTATGCTTGTCTCTTATATAGACATGATATTCACTATTTCTTGATTCTTGGTTCTTGATTCTTGATTCTTGGTGTGAAAAATAATCCAGCCAATTTGATTTAAAGATTTAACTCCTAATTTATCTTGTAGTTATCTTCTTTCCAACTATAAAAATCTTCTTTAAGTCAATTACTTAACTCTATTCAAATAAAAAAAATAAAACAACTACTTAAGTCTATCCTTAAGCTCTGCCAGCTAGATATTTTGTCATTTTTGAAACTCTCTATTCTATCGGTCAACTCTATAGTTAGTCATCGGTGATAACTGCTAGTTCTGTTTGTGTGACTCTAGTCATCTTCGGGATCTCCGTCTGTCGGGCATCCTGGATTTTTCTCGTCGGGCAACTCTATTTTCAGCTCGTCGGGTATCACTATGATTTTGCTTCATCGAGCAACACTGTCTTCTGCTCGTCGGGTATCACTATGAATTTTTCTTTGCCTTTACCAATGGTGTTCACTCTGTTGGTGTTGTTTGTCACTTAGTCTCTGAAGTCTTTGGCATTATGTACATGACCGTACAGATGATATCAAGTTGACATCAATGACAATACAAACCATTAAATTATTTAATGTCTTGCATCATCTTCAACTTAACATTATCAAACATTCAATCAGTTACATGTCATCAATCTCTCCCTTTGGCATTGATGGAAACATACTATATTATCACACTATACTATTTATAATACAATATGAAATACAATTGTTGAGATTCATCAAATTACCAAACATTTTGTTTTGATAATCGATAAAAATGTCTGACCATTGGTAAGCTTTATGTTAGCTTAGATTTGATTCTTGTAGCTTTCTGTGTTTCTTGTACTGATGTGTTGTGTTCTCTTCTTGTGTCAATTTTTCTCTTTTGACTATTCTTCTTTTTTGATGTCTCTATCTCTTGTTAGCAACTCTCCCTTTCTATATGATTCCTTCATACAAATTCTCTCCCTATGGATATGATCTCTCCCTATTTGGAGTAATCTTATAATGAATAATTTCTTTTGATAATATGGATACATTCTCTCCCTTTGGCAACAATGCCAAACAAATATTTTACAAATATCTAACATTCATGTCAAACAATTATTTTCTTCTATCCATAATATATTCCTTGAATTTCCCTTATCCATCAGCAATACAACAATATGCTCTGGTGCTCAGTTCTGATATATACCTTTCTATATATAGATGTAGCTTTGAAGTTCATATTTTTTCTTACATCAAGATGAATGATATTCTGATAATATATAGGCTGATGTAGCCTTAAGTCCTTTACTGACTAGTAGACAAGGGTTTGACCCCTAGTCTCTTTCTTAGGTACTCAAATGTATCCTTGGACAGTGGCTTGGTGAAGATATCAGCCAATTGTTCTTTTGATTTCACATACTCAAGTATCACCTCTTTTTATTGAACTTGTTCTCTTAAATAATGATACTTGATTGCAATGTGTTTAGTCTTTGCATGCATGATTGGATTCTTGGAAATGTTTATTGCACTGGTGTTATTACAATAGATAATCACTAGTTCTAAGATCTTCATATGCATACCTTCCAGCAACTGTTTGATCCATGCAATATTTGAGCAATTTGCAGCAGCAACAACATATCCTTCTTCTGCAGTAGACTGAGAGATGCATCCTTGCTTCTTGCTAATCCATGTGACAATTCTATCACCCATAAATAATGCTCCTCCAGTTGTGCTCTTCCGGTCATCAAGATTTCCAGCCCAATCAACGTCGGTAAACACTTTTAAATCAAATTTGCCTTCGCTTCTATACCATAATCTAAATTCCTTAGTATTCTTTAGATATCTCAGAATTATTTTTATAGCAGTCATACGTGATTCCCTGGGGTTAGCAGAAAATCTAGCAACAATTCCTACTGCATGTGCAATATCTGGACTAGTGTGTACAACATACATGAGTTTTCCTATCATTGATCTATACAAAGTCTGATTTACCTTTGTTGTCTTGTCTTCCTTTTTTCATTTGCATCCAGTAGCCATCAGTGTTCCAACAGGTTTGGAATCTTCCATCTTGAATATTTTGAGGACCTCTTTGATGTATTTGGACTGTGTAATGAAAATACCTTCACTTTGTTGAATGATCTAAAGACCAAGGAAGAACTTGATCTCTCCAAACATAGACATCTCAAACTCGTTGCTCATCTCATTAGAAAATGAGTTACATAGTATATAATTTCCTCCAAATATGATGTCATCAACAAATGTTTCAGCAATCAAAGTGTTAGCATCAGTATCTTCTTTCAAATAAAGATTATTATTTTCACTAGTCCTTATGAATCCAATACTTATTAGATAGGAATGAAGTTGTTCATACCAGGCTCTAGGAGCTTGTTTTAATCCATATAAGGCTTTGTGAAGTCTACATACCATGTTCCTCTTGTCTGGATCTACAAACCCTTCTGGTTGCTCAATGTATACCTCTTCTTCAAGTATTCCATTTAGGAATGCTGACTTGACATCCATTTGATATACTTTGAATCCTTTGTATGCAACATAAGAAAGTAGTATTCTTACTCCTTCTAGCCTAGCAACGGGTGAAAATGTTTCTCCATAGTCTATACCTTCCTCTTGTGCATACCCCTTGCATACTAGTCTTTCTTTGTTCCTTGTGACTTCTCCATTCTCGTTCAGCTTGTTCATGAATATCCATTTAGTACTGATGACATTCTTGTCATCTGGTCTTGGCACAAGTGACCATGTTTTGTTCATCTCAATCTACTTAATCTCATCATTCCTAGCACTTATCCATTCTTCATTATCTAGTGCAGAATTGACAGATTTTGGCTCAAACTCATAAATTAAGCAGTTTGAGTTTAAAGACTTACTTCTTGTTCTTGTACCAGCTTTCTTATCTCCTATGATCTGGTCCTCTGGATGGTTCCTTCTTACATATCTTTCAAGTACATGTACAACTCTTTCTGTATAAGCTTGATCTTCATTACCTTGCACATTATCTTGATCATTATCCTGACCGTCGATAACAACATTCTAACCGTTGGTTGCAACATTCTGTTGTTCTAGAATTAAGCACTGTTGCTCGGGTAGAGTTGTGGGTTCTTCATAGTATACAAACTTGTTGTAGTCTTTTTGTTCTTTTGTGCTTTCTAGCTCATTCTTTTCTGAAAATTCCTCAATCTTTACATTTTCCCTTTCAACTATTTTGTTAGAAGCCTTGATAAGACATTTAAAAGATTTACTCTTGGTAGAATACCCCAGAAAAATATGTTCATCACTTTTGGCATCAAGCTTTCCATTTCTATCATCCTTTAAGACATAACATTGACTACCAAATATTTTGAAGTAACTTACATTGGGAGTTTTACCATACCATAACTCATAAGGTGTCTTCTTTGTGTCCTTCTTCAATTATACTCTATTAAGTGTATAAATAGCAGTGTTGAGAGCTTCCCTCTAGAAGATTTTGATGATGTCATTTTCTATCATCAGTGTTCTTGCATAATCAACTATTGATCTATTCCTTCTTTCAACAATCCCATTTTGCTGTGGTGTTCTTGGTGCAGAAACCCGTCTTTTTACACCATACTCATTACAAAAATTAGTGAATTCATCTGATATAAATTCTCCTCCTCTATCTGATCTTAAACATTCTAGATCCTTACCACTTTGTTTTTCTACCATAGCCTTATACCATTTAAACATCTTGAATGCTTCGTATTTTTCTTTTAGAAACATGACTGTCATCATTCTAGAGTAATCATAAAAAAAAAGAGAATAAAATATCTATCTCCATAATAGCTCTTTGTCCTCAAAGGTCCACATAAATCAGTATGGACTAATTCTAGAATATCATCAAATGTATGGGTTTTACTTTGGAAACTAGACTTTGTCATTTTACCTTTTTGATAATTTTTGCACATGATGGTGTCTGGCTTTGTCATCGTTGGTAATCCTCTTACACTTCTTCTTCTGCTTATTTTCATCATGCTGTCAAAATTCACATGACACAATCTTTTGTGCCACAACCATATGTCTTTGTTTCTAGTCATTAAACAAGTGGTTTTAGTATCATTCAGATAGAATAAGTTACCTTTAGTCTGTTCACCGGTACCAATCAGTTTTCCTAAATCATTAAAGATCTTTTCCTTCTTGTTCTCAAATGCTACTCTGTGACCTAAATTATTCAGTTGAGAAACACTCAACAGACTATAATTAAATCCTTTTACCCAATAACCATTTTCAAATTTAATCAGGTTATTCAGCATTATTGTTCCTTTACCTTCAACTGGAGAAGGTGTATCATTTCCCATTCTTACTATACCACCATTATAATATTCAAAAGTGTTAAAATTTTCTTTGTCACTGGTCATATGGTAAGTGCAGCCACTATCTATAATCTAGATATCATTCTCACTAACCTTAGATATGAGTGTAGTTTATTCATACCTTTCATCTTCATCTGAATCATCCTTCACAGCTACAAATACCATCTTGATGTCATCATCAGGTTCGGTGTCAGTATCTTCATCTTTACAAGCAACCAGGTAGCTAGCCTTCTTGCCTTTATCCTTGTATTCTCGGGTATTCTTTATGATTGTCGGTAACCTCTGTAATCTTTGTTATCACCTCTATCAGATTTCTTCTCAAAAGATATATCATTACTTCTATCATCTTTTCTTCTGTTAGGACATCTTGCAGTAAATTCTCCAATCTCTTTACAATTAAAGCATACAAGTGGTAACTTCCCTTTGTATTTACCTTTGCCTCTTTGCATTCTCCTTGCTATAAGTACTTCTATTTCATCTAGATCTTCTTCTTCACTTTCACTTTCACTTTCACTTTCACTTTCACTATCTCTTCTAGATGTGTGTCTCTGACTGGATTTGCTAATTCTCATAGAATACTTAAATTCAAACTCTAAACTTGGTAAGACACTGTTGTCAAAGTTATTCATCTCAAATGAAATCAGTCTACCAATTAAACTATCAAGAGTAACTATATTGTTTTCTACTTCTCTCATTTCTTGAATAGTAGAAACTCTAATAACATATATAGGCAATAAGGTTCTTAAGATTTTACTTACCACTATTTCTTCTTCAATTGTACCTCCAACACCACATATAGCATTCACTACTTCTTTTATTCTTGTGTTGTACTGTGTGATGTTTTCTCCTTCTTTCATTCTGAGATCATCAAAATTTCCTCTAAGGCTTTCTGCCTTGGCTCTTAGAACATTTGTATCACCTTCATTTACAAGCTTTATTTTGTCCCACATTTTCTTTGTAGCTTTACATTCCTTGACATCTTCAAATTTAGCATCAGAGAGTGAGGAAGAAAGCTCTATAACCATGCAGCTATGCTCATGCTTCTCTCTCAATTGATCTACTATCAATACACCTGTAGACAACACATATTCAGTATCTAAGTATTGAGTAACATCATTACCAATACCTGATAAGTGGAGTCTTATCCTTCTTTGCCATGAAGCAAAGTTGTCTTTGTTTACCTTGGGCACATCTCATCTATTCATCTTGTCATCTTTACTTAGGTCTTGAAACCTTCCTTCTAAGCACACAAGCACTGATACCAATTGTTAGTAATAACTGAGTGGGGGGGGTGAATCACTAACAATCAATCAAATACATCTTAGATTATTAAGTCCCTACAAGATGCATGTCATGAAATACTAATAAGCAGTATTATTAAGTCCTTATTCTCCTTGATTACTAATAAGTAGTAAAACTATTTACCCATACTCAATAAATATGCAAAGTATACTAATCAATCCAGAAATGCATATGTGAAATGTAAAATAGTAAAGTAATAAACCATACACACATAACACATGGATTTTAATGTGGAAACCCTGTTAAGGAAAAAACCACTGGGACCGGTACCCCAAATTTTCACTTCTTGTGAAGTAAGCCCTATTAGGAGCCAACCCTATTAAAGGTTACAAACACACTGTTAGGTGTGACCTTGTTAGTGTATTTTATACATAGAGGTTGTCACTTAGTATCTGGCATCTATTTTCTACCATCCTTGAATCAGTCTCCTTCTTAGACTATCAATAGGCTTTAGGAAAATCTTTCTACCATCCTTGAATCAACCTTCTTCTTAGGTTGTCAATAGGCTTTATGCAATTTCAATGCTACTTTCATGAATCAACCTTTTTGGCACTCCTTGGGACATACCTCAATATATAGAAGCCTGTTAAGTCCTGCTCTTTTAAGAGAATTGATGCTTCAATGGTTAAACTGAAACATTATGACCTATTTCTAATGCAACTTGAATTGCAGATTTTGAGATCTATTTAAGTACATTACCTCTCTGATCAATGTATCAATTCAATTCTTTGTGCTCCACACTTTTTTCTCTGTGATGCTGTGCTTCACTGTTCGTCGGTGTCTGTAGAATTCTTTAGCTCTCCTTAAGCTTGATTGATCAAGACTGTATGAAGTTATCCTTCATCAGTTTCTCTTCAGCATCCTCTTTCTATTCACTCCCCTTCCCATGTATGTGATTGTGGAAATGAATTATGCTTGTCTATTATATAGACATGATATTCACTTTTTCTTGATTCTTGATTCTTGATTCTTGATTCTTGATTCTTGATTCTTGGGATGAAAAAAAATGCAACCAATTTGATTTAAAGCTTTAACTCCTGATTTATCTTGTAGTTATCTTCTTTCCAACTGTACAAATCTTATTTAAGTCAATTACTTAACTCTGGTCGAATAAAACAAATAAAACAACCAGTTAAGTCTATCCTTAAGATCTACCAGCTAGATATTTTGTCATTTTCTGAACTCTTTGTTCTGTCAGTCAACTCTGCAATTAGTCATCGGTGATAAGTGCCAGTTCCGTCGGTGTGACTCTAGTCAACTTTGGGATCTCCATCCATCAGGCATCCTGGATTTTGCTCGTCGAGAAACTCTATTTTTAGCTTGTCGGGTATCACTATGATTTTTCTTCGTCAGACAACACTGTCTTCTGCTCGTCGAGTATCACTGTGAATTTTTCTTTGCCTTTACCGATGGTGTGCAATCCATCGGTGTTGTCTGTCACTTAGTGAATACTTAACTTTTATGCATTCCTGAAAGCATAATCTTTGTTCCATTGATTCTCTAAAGTCTTTGGCATTATGTACATGACTGTACAGATGATATCAAGTTGACATCAATGACAATACAAACCATTAACTGATTTAATATCTTGCATCATCTTCAACTTAACATTATCAAACATTCAATCAGTTACATGTAGTCAGGAATAACCCTTTTAAATACCTCCATTTGTTTTTATAAAAAGTTGTCATTGCCAAAGCGTTGGGAAAAAGTTGTAGTATCAAAAAGATTAGATAGGCCATATCCTTTATAATGTAGAAGCAATAGTTATATGCATGCATAAAATAATATTTAAAAAAACATGTATACAAAAATAACTTAGAAGAGCTCTCCTCAAAAAATAGTTACATACAAAATTAGTAGTGATGTATTGAACCATAAACCCTCAATAAGTTTCTCTTATCATTTGTATTTTTTTATTAAAAAATGTAGGTGAGATTCTTTGATACAAATGTTTCTGATCACATTCAAGAATGATATAGATCATGAAGAATTATTGCTAGTTATGAATCATTAAATATTGTTTAAACTATTAATACAATAGAATTTCAAACAATTAAATCCAAAAAGCACAAATATCAAGTAAGAAATTTAATGTTGTGTTCATTGGTTTACCTAACACACCTAAACAATTTAACATTTTTTTAAGGACAGTTTCAAGAAACCAAACATAAGAAAGCTTTGCAGATGCACTTTATTTACTAGTTACTTTCATAATAGGAGAACAAGAAGTAGTACAATCAATCTCCATGACAATCCTTAAATCCATAAAAAAAAAAAAAAGCAATGTTGAGAAAAATGAACGACATGAGTGTAAACAACACAGAGATAAACGATATCCCCAAAAACATAGCTATAGAAGCACACATGTATCAACATAGAGAAATTATTTTCCCCAAAACATAGTTATACAATCATGATGTATTCTCTAACATAAAAAACATAGTTACAAAAGCGATGTTGAACACAAGCCCACAATTTAGCATTGATTTAATAGAAATATTAGGGAAATGAAGCAGTGAAAGATCTATAGGTGGACTCTATTTTCTTGTTGCCCCCTGAAAGAAGAGGAAAGAAATAGGGAAATCAAGAAGACAGTTGTCCACAAAGCTCACCATGGTTTCATGCAAGCCCTTAACCACTTCCATACAAAGAAAATAGGGTTCTCAGTGGTTTTCCTGAATGAGATGGGTTTGGAGGTCGTGAGACAATTTTTTCCTACGTATGGTCACAAGAGACCTTGGAGGGAAATCCTATCGGCTAATAAACTAGCAGTTGCATGAAAATAAGGTGCAAGGGATAAGCCAATAGGTCATTGAAAGAATAAATGAACGTTTACATATTAAAAAGTAGAGTATTTAAGTATTATTTTACAAACAAGTATCATTGTATAAGGAAGTCTTGTACATAGTTGCTCCCTTATTACACACAATATGGATGTCATTTAATTGTATGAGATAATATAACACAATATAGAAGATATGCAATAGTGGAATAAATAAGTCTTTGGGGCTATGTAATTACACCATAACATTATTCGTAGATTTTGTGGAAGTGGACACAATCAGGAAATGCATACTACCTCATAGCTCATTAATCCATTGATCAAAACACATTACAAGCCCATTGTATTTTTCTACACCATTTCAAACTAATTGATATTGAGAAAGACAATCAACCTAAATATTTCCTGTATTGTATCTTGGCTGAATTCTCAAGCATGTTACCTAGGATATTTTCATAATGTTACCCATGGCAATATCCCTAAGAAAAAATGTGGTCTCATGGATTTAAATGATTTCAGAATATGCATAGAATGGATTTGTTGAAAAGGCTTTAGAAACTCTCAAAAAAATACAAGTAGGTGTAAATCCTGATTCAACAACCTTTTCCAATATCCCACATGTCTGTGATAAAAGGGGAGCCTTGGAAGAGGGTATGGACATGCATGAACATCCACCAAAGCATAATGGAGGTTTAAGTTTTGTCAAATACCATGGTTGGAATTTCTCTAGCATAATTCAAGGTTGAAATGTTTAGGTAGATATGTATGGAAAATGTGGAAGCACAAAGCATGTGAACTCAATAGTAAAAAAAAAGTGGCATAACTTTAGATATATCTATCATAGTTTATGATAAAAATAAGATGGACTGTTATAGAGTATATAATGGACCATATAAAAAAGATTGAAAAAAGAAACTAAATAAAAAATTAACTTTTAGAATACACCTTTAGAATTGACAATGACATATAAAATTAAATGTAATTTTTTGTTTAAAAAAACCCATATGGGAAACTAAAGTTTTGTGAACAATGACTTACAGTTGGGTAAAGTCTAATTTTACAATCCATCTGTTTACATTTCTATTTGGACAATGAAAGATGATATATGGGAGAGATCTTACATTTCAATTTTGGCTTAGTGCTCCCACATAGGATCCACTCTATGCAGAGAGGTTTATCATTTTTCTTCCAGGTGCCTTAAGACTACCTTCAATTTTGTTTTGAGTAAAATTGAAATTATAAGTCACTCTATAAGCCTATATTTTATATTTATCCATGTAAATAATGTAAGCTCACATAAAGGTGGAGCACGAGTCAGAAAAGGAAAATAAACTCATTCTCTTGAAAGACTTTATTCTTGGTACACATAAGTTGAATCTATCATGCCCAAAAAAAATCATCAAGAAAACTAGAATATTTTTTTTTTCAACAAGGTCATTAAATCTCTTTTCATTGTTATATGGAAACTATGCATTAGTTTATATTCATGAATGGACAAGGAATTACCTAACCACTTACACAGTTAGAGTTATTAACTTAAGAATCAATAGATTTAAATCCCTTAATTGTCATAAATGAATCACATAAATAAGCTCACCATACATATAAGTAAGTTATAAAGATATTAAAGTATCTTAAATCTCCTAAAATAAAAATTATACATACATATATATGTGTGTAATTACTTAGTATATAAGTAGATTTGTTTGTTACAATTTGATTTCACATTTTATTGAGAGGGTTGAATCCCTTTCAACATGACATTCTTTCGTACTAAAAAATATCTCTTACAATTAACATGTAGTGGCCAAAAATAAATATTTTGACCATCTACTTTCTCACACATACCCATAAAATGGAAACTGCTTTTAAAAATTTAATGTTGCCACTTTTAAAGCATTGATAAGGCAGTCTCTTACAATCCCTAACCCCTATACACAAATGCAAAGGGGATTTATCTTTTAATAATTAAGTTTCAAATTTTATTGAAAATAAAAACTTGTACTCATTTCAATTTGTAAAATATCTATGTTGTAATTGTGATATTGCTATCAGGATTTAACTATGTAGTTTTTTTAGTCAAACTCATTGACCCATGTTTCACGAGTAGTCACGGTGCTTCACCTTTGTGAGCATCACCTAGATCCAATGAGTGTTAAGTGTTCCATTCATTCTCATGATAGATGGGTTCATGTGAACCACTACTCGTGAAACATGGGTCAATGAGTTTTACTCAAAAAACTACGCAGTTGAATCTTGATTGCTATATCACAATTTGACTTGCTATGAAAAATATGTCCTACTTATATGTTGTAATTTCTAAGTGTAGTGTACACATTAATCTTAACCTGTGATAAAACAAAATTTATTTAAGTAGATTATAAACTATTATATATTCACTTCAATAAACATATTTAAATTAAACCTAATTAATAAGAAAGACACTAATATTATTTTATTCAAATTTTTGTCTAATTATATTGAAACTTCATTAATATTAATGCATAAAATGAATATTTATATATTCAAACAAAATAATAACTAATCATAATCAATCTTCAAGAGTTTAACTAAATTACCCCTATGCTCAAAAGCTAATTCAACATCTTCCATGTGACTTATTTGGTAGAAATAAATGTGAGTATAATTCAAGTATCTTTAGTATTCCAAGTGATGAATTTACCAATCACATTTTTTTAAAAAATTACAAATATCTTAAGTATTCCAAGTTATGAATTTAGTAATCACATTTGTTTTACTTCTCTCATGCATAAAATATGTAACTAATTTTTTATTGTTTTATTTGTTATGTTAGATAATAAAATATTTAACGACTTGATTTTGCATTTTTTCAAATATTTCAATTGTTTATTGTCTATTTAATAATGTATATGTAATAATTTAGAATTTCGTGGTATATAATTTTTGTAAATTTTCTCATCATATACCCAACATAAGATGAACAAATCAGATGCCACTGTCTTATATATAGGGATCCATGGTCTATGTCCTTTGGAAATGACTAATATGAATACAATTGATGAATGAGTGAACTGAATGCAATAGATTATCTAAAATGAAGAACACACTAATAAAGAATAAAAAATTGTAGATTAAACTATAAACACATAAAATAAAGAAATGGTTGCTCTATTTTATTTTTTTTTAAATCTTGGGAGCATCAAGATATGACATTTTTTTGGGAAGCTGTAGTTTAGGGCATGTTAGTAATTTATTTAAACCAACAAATATAGAGAGAAGATGTTGCATTCAAGCGCAAGCAACGCCATTAACCATCTTTACATTATCCTTTTGCAAGGTGAACTGTGGAAACAAAAAGGTAGATGGCTTCTTTACACATGTTTTGTGCAAAGAAAGCTAAATGACAACCGTTATTTTTATAGTGTGTCATCCATCTATAAATCCAAGTAGCATGTAGTATAGATATACAATTGGAAATTATATGACTGCATTTTGGATCATGACTTCTCAACAAGAAAATTTCCATTCGAATTTGAATCTTGATATATAATCTTATCTTGATATCTAATGGTCATGCAAGTTGAAGGTAATTTAGAAATGTGAAAATGGGGATGCTGTTTGAATCCAGTTGGGAGAAGTTAGTATGACTACCTCACTGCTAAAAAAGATAAACCCATTCTTGTGGTGGTAGGGGCCACTTAGTAGTCTAATAAAAGTTGGGGAGTGCTAAAACTTGAAATTTCTTTAGTATCCATGTGTTGTCGTGTGCCTTTAACTTAGAGTCACACTAACTCACTAAATGTCTTTTCTACGATGTTGTCTATTTTCTCTAAAGACATTTAGAACATGTTCCATTTAAGCTATATATGGCATGCATACTATCCAGTCCCAACCTAGCCTGAATGAAAAAGTGAAGATAAGACATTCGAAATATACCTCAATAAAATGTGTTCTTTAGAAATACCATTTTATAAACACAGTGATTGTGAAAAAATGTTCGAAGTAGATATGTTGAAATGGTCTCAGAAACTTTCATAAAAATGCAAGCTACGAAAGTTAACTGATTTCCATTACCAACGTTCCCTCTGTGTGCATATAAGCTCTAAAATAATATGAGCATCCATCGATGGAATTTTTTCATTGACAAAGCAACATAATCATTTTTACAGAAATGCTTCAATGAGGCATATCTGACAGCAGAAATGCTTCAATGAGGCATATCTGCCAGCGATAGAAGGGAAGCTATGAACATTTGAACCAATATAATTGGTAACCTACAAGCCAGACTACACAACCATCTTTCTCATTGCGTGTACTGAGAAAGCATCTTTGGGAACAACATGCAAAATGCTTTTAAAAGAGATGTCGTCTCATGATGTGGAAATGCGTGTGTGAGAAACTCTCAAGCAAATGACAATGGCAAGTGAAAAAAAATTTCCCATGACTATGCACGATGAAAGCCTTGAAGCAGGAAATGCCCAAAGTGAATTCAAGGAATGGTCTATGAAAATTCGAACAAATGCAATTAGCAGTTTTAAAATCAACAAACTTTGGCATCATCCTCCAACCAGCGACATAACAAAATTCATTATTAGCGCACAGAATACATCTGTTAGAAATTCTTCATTCACTGACCATAAGAAAACTGACCTACAATACCGTTGGAAGTTTGGTGGTTTTGGGGGCGTGAGACAATTAGTTACCGGTACGGTACCAAGCTCACTCAGGAGGGAAAGCCTATCGGCTTAATTATTATTATTTTACCTTGTAAACAGTACACTCTCAATACTTTATTGAATAGACTCACCCTTCAAACATAAACTATTCAACGATAAAATTTAATAATACTACTCAAAACTACATTTTAACATAACTTACTAGGTATAATATAATTGTTCAACATTTCATTTAAAATCTTATTGTATCCATCATCTAGTGCAACACATGGACTGATAACGAACAGCAATATGTTTCACGCTTAGGTGAACAATCAATTTAATTACCTAAAAGACTCCTCTGCAGTTGCAATGCATATTCCAGATTCCGATCAGGTGAGGGAAGAGCTTTCTTGACGCTGTCCCTCTCCATACATTTCTTAACCCATGCATTAAGCAGTGGATACTCACTTTCAAATGGTATCTTGAAATTCCCAATAATTTCACAAGCATGGAACCAAGAAGCATAGGGAATGAAGGCAATATCTAGGAACCCAAAGTCATTTCCACCGAAGAAAGGCAGAGATCCCCCTGCCGACATCTCTTTCAATGCGCCTTCTAAATGTTGAAGGTTCTCCAGTACGTCACGTTTGGCCTCTTCCAGAGCCTCGTCTTTCAACCTCAATATGCGAGCTGACGAGTCATAAAACTGCAACCACAGAAGATTTTTGTTAGAATGCATTGGAAAAGGATTTATCCCAATACAAACGAGAACACAAAAATGCATTACCTTCTTATCTATGAAATCTGCCCAGAAACAGGCAAGGGCACGATCATATGGCTCGGAAGGTAGAAATTGCTTTGAATCCCAAACCTCGTCAATGTAATGCAGAATTACAAGAGACTCGCATATAGGCTTCCCATTGTGGATGAGGACAGGTACTTTCTTGTGCACGGAATTCATTTGCATGAGGAGGTCGCTTTTGTTGTACAGGTCCTCTTCTTGATGTTCATATTTCACCCCTTTCTCTTCGAGACCGATCAAGACACGCATGCCAAAGGAACTGGGCCATGCGGTGAGTACCTTCACTTGCTCCATCTCAAAACCTAATGCGCTTGCAGTCTCAGAGGAGGGACTGTATCAGATATTTATTTGAAAGCCGATGTCGTTAAATTTAGAAGATATCGATTCTGGGCAGGCGGTAGGCGTTTCTGCTGGCCTAGGCCCTTACGTAAGATGGGCATTACTTATTTGTCCTGGCATATTTTTGCGTTGGAAACAACGGTGTGCAAAAGAACGTAGCAGATGGAGCCCATTCCTACTTTGTAAGCTCCGACTCTTCGGATAATGCAGAATACGGGTGATGTTTTTTAAGGTTAGAGAGTTTTATATTAAATTCAGAATCTTATATATTTATAAATTTAAAGAAACAAACACATCTTCACTTTGAGATGCTCAACGCATCTTCTTATTGAGATTGCTAAAATTAATGTAATAGTAAAAAATGCATAGACTTCGCTTTTCTTCATTTGTTCAACTCAGTTTGACTTGTAATATGTGTGTTTTTTTTTTTTAATAAACTTGGTTGTTTACTTTTGTACATTTTAAAAGTTTAAATTTGATTTATACTCGTCATGATTGAATGATGATTTAATGATATACTTGTAAGTTTAGATTAATTTTAGACAGGTTTAATTTTAAAATATGTTAATTCAAAGGTAATTATATGTTTAAGTTCAATTTTTTTAAATTAGTTATTAGAAATAGAAGGAAATATTTAAATTTTATGTTATGATTAAGTTCAAATAGGATAGGGACTAGATACATGAAAAAAACATGAGAAAGGTTCTACCATATACTTCTTGAAAACACTCTAAATCTAAAAGCTTCTATTTTTATTGTAAAATGGAGATACAGATATTGATAACCCTTCTTGATAACTAGCTTTCTATGTCGACAATGGTTGATTTTGTTTCTCCCCTTTATATATTTGATAAAGCTTGGATGACATCTGCTAGCAAAGTGTGAGCACCTTCAAATACTTTTATATGCAGCAATTGTTGATCTGGGAGACCTTCGTTTCAAAACCAGCAGTGTATATTATTGTCCTCCCCCCTTATTAAACAATCGATTGTGATTAATTACATTTTAATCTTGGGTCGACACTACAACGGATGAGTTTAATTATTAATGTTGCAATCAATTTGTATATTATATCAACTAATATTTTATATTCTTTCATTATAATAATTTATTTGGTCATTAGTTTTAGTTAATATTTACTATTTATTATTTATTATTAAACCCTATTCTAGAAAGTGGATATTACAGACTTCCCTTCCCCAAATTGTTTGTCCTCAAGCAATGTCAGTTCCATGTGGGTGGCTTCTACAACTCTAATATTGCCTTGCTTGACAATAGTCCTAATTGGATGTATCATTATTTAGTCGTGAAATAGTGATTCCAACTTGAGATTCAAACGACCATATATTTTTAAAGATAAACTTACCAAATTTAAGGATATATCATTAGAACGTCCAACTTAAAGTCTTAAGTATTTTTCAAAGGATAGTACTTATCTTGATTTACTTCAACACATCCCTTCTCCTATGTAAGTGTTTCTTTTCTCATTGATAAATAAACCCTCAAAGACATAGAATCTTTGCCTTAATTCCTTTCTATGAATTTTAATATTCACTAAGAATATCCTTCTTTTAGTCTTAGAACTCACTAAGAATAGTCTTGATCTCATCTCATTATTCGTTAGGATTACACTTGATCTAGTCTTGACACTCGTAAAGAATGTCTTAGATCTTGACACTCACTAAGAATGCCTTGAATAAGTTTGACACTCACTAAGAATGTCCAAGACACTCACTAAGAATGCCTTGATCTGGTTTGATACTCACTAAGACTCTCTTTGACACTCACTAAGAATGCTCTTGATTCTTAACACTCATGCTAAGAATTTCCTTGACCTCTTAATGATCGATCCTCATTTTCATGGGAAATAAGTGCCAAGGTTCCATGCTCACTTGTATCAAACCTTGATCTCTTGATACGTGTTTTGTCATCATAATATTTTTTTCCTATCTTCTGTATTTTTCCTTATTTGCATAGATGGTTATGTCGCCATGGTTCCTTAAATTTTAAATATAATTGCTTCTTCTCTAATTCATTTCTTACTTGGTATCGATGCTCTATACTCCATTGTTTGATGCATACATAATTTTTTTTTTTCCTTTTATTTTCCTTCCTTGAATCTTCATACTTATATTTTGTCTTAGGCGGGAAATTATTAGATCTTTCTTTTGAAGAATTTGTTCCAATCTTTTTATCCTTTTGTATTGCTTCCCCCAAGGTTTGTGGTTCAAGGAGGCTCGCTATACTTTTAATGCATTCCTTAAGTCCTTCAATAAAAATATAGGTGAGTCCTCTATGGGATAGATTAGGAACCATGATAAAAATCTCTTGGAATTTATTTCAAATCTTCTCTATCATCCCATGTTGCTTAAGTTTTATAAGTTCATTGAAGTACCATTCAATATTTTGTTGATCAAATCTACTAATAATTTTTTAAGAGAACTTTTCATAGGAGGTTAGAATTTGGTAGCCTAGGGAGTGGAGTCCATGCTATAACTATTCATTTGTTATTCCTTCTAAATGAAGGATAGAAAATTGGTGTGCATCATCTTGATTCATTGGGCTAAGGTTGAAATAAACATTAAAATTTGTACCCAAGCATAAGGTGTAATCTTTCCTAATCACTCAAAATTTAGAAGCGTCACTTTATTTACTTTGTATTTTAGATCCTTATTCACATGTCTCATTTCTTTCTTAAGTTTCTCATGTCTTCGCGCTTCACAAAATTCTTTAAATGTTATGATTTTTCTAATTTCTGGCTCAAGACTTGCATAGGCTTTAGATTATTCTATAGTGGTATTTGTAGGTTGATCTATTCTTTCTTCCTCTATTGTTGTACCTTACCCAGGTAGAAAAGGGGGTTTCGGTACTCTGGGAGTTGATGATCTATTATTATTCTTTCAATGATTGGGACTTGTGTCGATCCCATTTTTGGAATTACAATTAAGGTTGTTTATAAAATTTCACATGGTTTTCAAATCTTGCATGAGTGCCTGATTTAATTTTTTTCCAATGTTCATTTTGGTTCATAAGGGTTTTATTAGTCCACTTCATAAAGATTCTGAGTTCACTTTTCAATTTCCCAGTCATAGTTATGGTGTCCTTCTTGCATTGATAGTTTTTTCTTGAACTACCTTCACAAGATGGCAGGAATATGCTTTTATACCAACATAATGATTCCCTCTTAGATAATTTCTTCGTTTTTGTCTAATTTTTCTGAAATTGCAAGAGACATCTTTTAATTTAACTCTTTAATTGCTATTTAAGGTATGTAGTTTTTATAGTGATGACATTTTTTAATGAGAAGACTAATTAAAGAAAAAATAAATGTCTTGATCTTATACAAAATTAGATTACCCAAAAAGGTTTGTATAATTCTAAAATGTTGTGGATACCCTTAAATTCAGTCACTTCATGTAAACTTATCAAAATATATGAAATTATCTCTTAAATATCATCGTGTTGGAAAGACCCTATATATGAAAGATCCAATATGAATAAAATGTAGAGTAAGTGAAATGAATTATATGATCGATCTAAATAGGATAGTAAGACATATTCTACACTAGATTAAGTTGTGAGACTTGTATTGGGAAGATAAAAGAATGAACTGTATCGATATGAGTATATTGACCAAATGTTTGCCTCTAAACTCTTCCTATTGACCAGTCTGAGTGTTTAACCAATGTATTACTTATGATCTCATGATGTCTTAGTAATGGATAGTTTTGCATTTTTTGTTGTTCCATATACTAATACTTTATTGCTAATGCAATGTAGGGATTATAGTTCCTGATTGGTTACTTTAGATATATGTAATATGACCTTCTGTTGGATCGTAGATAACCTTCATTTAAATCTGTAGAATAGAATGAACAATGTATGATTGATAAAAATTCCCCCCTTTCTTCCTTTTTAAGTGTCATGTATGTGTCTTTAATTACATCTCTTGAATTATGTTAATCACACCCTAAACAAGATAACTAAAGAAGTGATTATTTGCTATCATATACATCTTGAAACAATCTAAATCTAAAAGCTTATATTTTTATCATAAAATGGAGATATAGATATTGACAAACCTTCTCGATAACTAGCTGTATATATGGACAATGGTTTAATTGGTTTCTTCCCTTGTTATAATCGACAACACTTGGATGACATCCATAAGAAAAGTGTAAGCACCATCAACAGCTTTTGTACACGACAATTGTCCATTTGGTAGACCTTTTTTTCCAACCCACTATATCTTATTGTTCTCCCCACTTATGAAGAAATCACTTTTTATTAAATATATTTTAATCTTGGGCCCACATATACAATGAATGGGTTTAACTATTAGTGTTGTAATCAATTTGTGTATGGGAAAGTTAGGAATCAGATAGGGTAGTATATATTAACTATTTAACTACTTTATGTATTGATTCATTATAATATAATATTACATTGTATCATTTAATTTGTAATATTACTTCATTATAATAATAAATTATAATCTAGATTATAATTTATTTGTTAATTTATTTTATTTTATTTTTCAAATAGGGGATAAAAATTTATTGAATGAAGAAAGAGAGAATACAAAGAATTGATGAACAACTAAACAATTGGCCGAATGACTAAACAACAATCAATGATCACCTAAACCTCCTAGATAATCTCACATATCCTCCATAAAAATATCTTCGAACAAACCATAATACTCACTAGATAAATGACTCCTATCCATGACATCCCATACTCCCATGTGCTTAGTATCCTATTTAGCCAAATCATCTGCTACCTTGTTCCACTCCCAATGGATATGACAAAAGTTAACCCGATCTAAAGATCTTCCAAGTAAGTCCTATTCCAAAGCTCCCACCATTAAATCTAGACTTCTCACAAATAACGACATAGGAAAAAATATGAGAGGAGGTTTCCTCGTTGCCCCCACAAAGAAAATACATAGAAGGACCCTGAAATCCATGCTTTCTTAAATTATCCCAATTGAGATATTTGTTTTAGACCACTAACCATATGAAAAATTTATACTTAAGCCAAGAAAAGTTACTCCAAACCTTCTTCCACCAAGGCACAAGAGCTTTGCCAAAGAGATTCTTGACAAGCTCATGGTACCTAGAGGCAACTGATAATTCTCCTTTTAGGTTAGGGCAACAAGAAATCTTATCCCTTACCTCCAAAGGGTTCAACACCCTACCTACAAGGATTTTTTCAATCTCCTGACGACCCTCCCAATAGCCTTGTAGAGGCCATTACTGTGGATCTTTCCAACTAAAAACATCAACTTTTCCTAGATGCCTAGAAGCTTTATAGTTGTCCTTAGTCCATCTAGCCTCCATAAAAATTATACTCATTGGCTAGAGGTGAGGATACATTCATAAAAGAGTGGAGAATCCACCCCATGAGTCTATCTAGAATAAAGCCTCAAAACTTGTATTAAAAATCCAAACAATCCTTGTTGATTAACTTCACTCCTCTTTTGAGGGTACTCGAAACAATAGATAATTTATACGGAAGATTGTATCTCGGAACTTTCATATTCTCAACATCACCCAAGTACTTTATACTCATAATTATAGCCTATTCCTAGTCCTCATGATAACACTACCTCTAATATATCATAGTTGTAAAGTCTTTTTCCCATTCATCTAATCTGTCGAAGACCAAGGCCCCCTTCTTTCTTTTTTCTACAAGCTGAATCCTACTTGACTAGACTCCATTTCTTAGAACAAATATTATCAGCCCATAAGAAATGATGGGACATAGAGTCAAATTCCTCAATGAAGCTAGATGGAGAAGCCACAAGAAAGAACCTATAAAGAGGAATAGCTTCTATAATATAATTCAAAAGGATTACTCTCTCAGCTAAAGATAGCCACCTATAAGTCCAATGAGAAACATTTTTATGAAACTTATCTAAAACATCTCTATAGAACCTGCTTGGTAACAAGCCAACTGTAACAAGAATATCAAGATACACAAAAGAAAAGGCCCCAATCTAGAATTACAAAATTGTAGCAATTCTAATCTATATAGGCTTAGGAGTATTAAATAAAAATATGGAGGACTTATCTTCATTAATTTTGTGACTAGAAGCTTCCATATAAATGGCCAAGGCCCTCCTAATGTTCACTTCCTCACTAAATATACCAAGGCCCATCAAATATGTGTAATCAACAAATTTTAAGTGAGAGTGAGAGGAAAGTTTATCTCCCCAAATCTAACCTTGAATCAACCCTTTTCGCACTCTAGCCTAGATAAATCACCACAAGCCTTTGGTCATTAAAGTAATGAGATAGGGTGAGAGAAGATCTCCCTACTGAAGACTTTGAAAAGACACAAAAATTTCAGATGGATCACTATTAATAAGAACTAAAAAACACACAAAGGTAATACAACTCGTAACCCATTCAATCCACTCAAAATGAAACTCCAAGGATTTTAATATTTTCAGCAAGAAGGACCACTTGAACCTGTCATATGCATTGGCCATTTCCTTTTGGAAATATATTGAGGCTAGGTGACTGAGAGGGGGGGGGGGTGAATNCCACTCAAAATGAAACTCCAAGGATTTTAATATTTTCAGCAAGAAGGACCACTTGAACCTGTCATATGCATTGGCCATTTCCTTTTGGAAATATATTGAGGCTAGGTGACTGAGAGGGGGGGGGGATGAATCAGGAACCAATAAAACTTATTCTCTTTTATCCTTTTTTAGATTATCTAATCTAATTGCATGCATAGAACAGAAAAGAAATAAACATCCACAACACTTGACACAATATTTGGTTACCCAAAAACCTTCGAAATAGAAAGTAAAACTGGGGTGGGGATGGTACCCACAAGATTTAGTACTGTAGTATAAATTTAGCATGTTAAAGCTTACAATTGACCACTTCAAATGGCCTACCCTATTCAGAGCAATAAGGACTATTAGGTCCACCTTGTGAAAGGATTTCTACAATATAATTAAGTATGCAACTCTGTTCAGAGATTTGAAAAGAACTGTTAAGTCCACCTGGTTAAAGGATTTTGTTGATACACCTGTTAGGATGAACCAGTGGATGATCTTCTATGCAACTCTGATTTTATGAATGAGATCCTTTGGGATAATATTGATCACCTGAATGTGATAGACGAGTCTCTAATTTTCCTTTTACTGTTGTAGCCTTCTAATCAATCTTCTATTTCATATTCGCATGTATTCTCACTTCTTCTCTACTGCTTTGGATAAAGTAACTTACATATATATCTTATCCAAATTACATTCATAATTTAGCTACTTAACATATTAATTAGTATCAAACAATATGAACTAATTCAGCCCAATACTGATACTCGGGTCTAGTAATCCACTCGCATGATATACTGACACTCGGGCAATATGCTAACACTCGGGCGACATAGTTAACTGATAATCTCTGGCACTTGGGCTACACTTGGTGCTCAGGTCACATTGATCACTCAGAGCTGGTATTCAACTTGGGTAACACTGGTGACTTGGGTGATACTATTTTCCACTATCTTCTTGGTCGACACTGCAACTGCTCAGATGACACTACAATTGCTTGGGTTACACTTCAAGCTGTTGGCTCGGTCAACACTGTATGCATATAAGTGACTAAGTGTTTTGGCACTAATTTACATGTCTTTCCATTAGGTGAACAATCTCCCCCTTTGGAATTAGTGGCCAAAAACACTTATCATACAAAAAATTATGATCAAACTGTTGATAAGTCAAAACTCCCCCCATGTGCTTCGGTACTTGCTCAGGTTTTGACAACTTCTTTACAACTTGGTTGCAACTGACTCTATTTTTTATTATGTGCTATGTATACCTTCCTCTTCTGTGTGTGTGTGTGTGTGTGTGTGTGTGTGTGTGTGTGTGTGTGTGTGTGTGTATGTATATATATGTGTGTAT
>MU226131.1:88336-133832 GCA_018584345.1 Thuja plicata
TATATATATATTTCCTATCTTTCCCCCTTATTTTTGACACAAATGCCAAAAAGCATAACTACAAGGTAATACCAAAATATGATAGGAAATCACAATGTACCTTCACAATTTGAGACAAAGTCTTGTCCCAATTATCTTGCAACACCTTCAGGATGTGCATGTCAATCCGAATCTCTGTTAACAACTCCATCATAAGCTCTACAACTGAAAAGTTGTTATCATGGATGATTTTCTTTGCATAAGCAATATTTTTTTGCATGACATCCATGTGTGGAAGGAGTTGGCTCTGTATAGTTGTTGGGGATTCTATTGTTCTTTCTTCTTCCCTTAGTATCTCTACCTGCAGATCAGTAAGATACTTGATCTTGACAAAATGTGTTGAATTTGAATTTGGGTCAAGTGCCAACTGGCTTGCACTTGCCTTCAAATCATTGTCTATATTTTTCAGCTTGTTCTTGATTTCCATGGTAAATTTGGAAGTATCAATCAACTTTACAAATAATGACACAACATTATTCATGGTGGTTTCTAGAGAGCTAATGACAATTTTTAGCATTACCTGATCTATTGCAATCTTACATGCAACATTCTCTAGAACCTTATTCTCAAATTTCCTTTCTGCCTTCTGCAGTAATTTCTCCTGACCATTAAGATCTGTGGTGATCTTGTGAACAATGTCAACAAGTTGGTCCATAATAGGATTATTCTCATTGACTTCAATTTCTAGAGAATCAAGGAATATGCCTTTGATATATTCTAGTACTTTATTCTTTTTCTTCTTAGCTCAGAGCTTCTATTGTCTTGTTCTTTTCTTCCACATCTCCCCAAGAATATCCATTTTCTCAGCTTTCAGGTTAGAAAGATCCCAATTAAAAATCACAATGTCTTTCTCAAGATTAATTTCATCAGTGATTATTTCTTTACCCATGACCTTGGGATGAGGTGATGGAATAATTTATTTTCCTTTCCCATCATTATCCTTATTCTTTCCATCCTCGGTGTTCTCCTACATATTCAATTGGAATAGGTCAATAACATTCTTTGCACCAACTATAGAATCTATATCAACTGTAGAGACATTCACAGTGAAATCTGTGACTCAGTTTGGCTTGTCCCCTTAATAGGTAGAGCCTGATTCTCAGTTCCTACTTGAATTGATGTATATTTTGTAGTATTTTTCTTGATCAGAGATAAAACACTCTGAAAAGGTGATTGGGGTAGGGATGCCATCACTTATACTACTATCTGTTCAGTATTAGATTCTTCAATGGTCTAAAACTCAGGTAACTTTTCATCTTTTACCTATACATGAGGGTTTATACTATGTTCCTCTGCCTTACCTTCTTCCTTGATTTCAAAAATCATCTTCAATATCTTTGTTGTGGCCTGCACAACATCCTCTATTTTCTTTCTCAAGATTTGAAAATTCCTAAACCTTGGAGTGTGATTACTCTCATACTGAGTCATAGTGTTTTTTTCCTCTTTACTATTCATAGTAGGCATGACTTGCTTCAAGGTTTTCATTTTGATGTCCTTTTCAATTTGAAATACATTGTGCCAGTGAATTGTGATTGCCTTGAGAAGGTCGTTAGTCATATGTCTTTTTAATTCAGATGGATCATACTTCCATCTTGCCATTTTCTCTACTAATGCATCCTGAATCATCTTCTTCTCATCTTTGGTTCTGGAAGCATACTTCAATGATTTGAGAGATCCCTTACCATTGCCTCCTTTCAAATCTTCAATCCTCTACCCAAAGGTAGGTGGTGGCTTCTTGAATATGATTGTATATTGTTCTTCATCTTCCTTAGGCAATCTCAGTCCTCTTTTGGATCTAGTGAAAGTAAGGGTAGAGGCCTTATGTGTTTTCTTGGGGGATAGCCTCTTCTTCTTAGGAGGCTCTGCTTCTACCTCTTCTCCTTCTTTCTCAGATTCACCATCTTCTATATTTATGTCATCCCCTTTACTTTCAGTGATTGAATGAGGAGAGTCAGAAGACTTGCCATATTTCTTTCCAATCTTCTACATTCTCTTCCTTCCTCTCTTCAATATTTTAGGAATCTCAATTTCCAAAGATATTTTTCCCTTTGGTTCTTCATAAGTACCAAAATATGGTGCTTTGAGATCAACAGGCTCATTCACAAGACCTTTGATGATGTCTATGGTCTCATCTATGTTAACCTCATATGCAAGAGGTTTCACTTTTGCAATCCTAGGCTTGACTGCTTGAATGTATACTTCGTCACAACCAAATAGGAAGCAAATATCATCTTTATAGTCTTCAAACAATTGTTTTGGAATTATGTATCTATTCTGTGTCTTCTAACTAAAATTCTCAAAGTATGTATCCATGATGCTCTCAAAATTATCTCTTAATTCTGCTATAAACTCATTTATCTGATAAACTATGGGTCTGTCCTTTTTCCATACAATTGTACCTTTGAAAGGGAAAAACTTTTGAACATAAAAGAATACGCAAGCCAGAAGTGAACCAAAATTACATGGATTGGTCTTGGATGCCTAGATTTTCTCCATGTTTTTGATCATTTGGATGAGCTACAACTCGGCAAGGTTGAATGCAAGATTGTTCTTGACCACTTTGTATGCCAAGTCCACAGCCTCACATGGTACATTATTTGGTTGAATAGAACTGTATATCTTGTGTGCAGTCACATGAATACCAAAATTCAATTCCATATCTGTGACTCCATTCAACTTCATCCCTCTTCCATCCCACTCAGAAAGAATCTTCTTGGCTAGGTCATTTTGAGGTAGGGTTTTGGTTGCCTTGGATTTATCAAGCATTGGGTACCCTTTCACACGGTGTACCATTATCTTAGTGATCTTCACTTGTTGCTCCAACTAGAGATTCATGTTATAAACATGGCTTAGAACAAACGTAATCCATTTTATCTGAAAGTTCTATGGCACATGAAAAATGTAGGTTAAACCCTTAAATTTTAGGTGTTTGTGTTCTGGCTTCAGATTTCCATCCACACAAAGTTTCTCATATTCTTGATTTATCTCCAATGTGCCTAGTTGTTGAATGGTGCAATGATAGAAATCTCAGATGGCGTTAATCAACAGTACATTCAGAGGAATTTGGGAATGGGCTCCCATCGGATCTGTCTCCTTTGCAATCATTGGATGAAGTTTAAACTTTGGTGGTCCGTAGACAACATTCATTACTAACATCTCAAATCTGTTCTTAACCTTACTCCTGGATGAAGTTTCCATAATCGTTTGAAGGATTGATAAAACTTCACTACAACTAAAGATTTCAAACACAAATTCTCTCTGTAATCACTAAAAGCTCTTAGTCACTCTGTAAACTATAAACAATAACCCTTTGATTTCACCATTTATGAGAAATTTCATCATAGATTTTCCTTAAATACTCTATACATAGTAGTTGTGAAAGCTCAGGTAGTTCTCCCAGACTTGCTTGGAAGCTCAAAAAAAACTAACTTTGCATCCTTGAAACCATACAACCCGACTTAACTTGGTTAAGCCTGAGTAACTTGGATGTAACTGAGATCCTGACTCGATAAGAACCATAATGTTTCCTAGTGCATAAATATGCATATTTGGACTTGCTAACATATATGGAACCAATATATGATGGATGTTATGCATAGTTCTATTTGTCTCCTTACATATTTATTTGGAGATGGTGGATCCACCCAATTCACTATTTTTTGTGCCATTGGATCCTTCATTTTTTTGGTCTGAATTCTCAGAAGTCTTCCTTACCCATTGATGACTCATCTGAGTTCTGATTTTAGAAACTTTTTCTTTACCTTTCTCAAAACCAGTATCAACTTTTTCTCTGTTCATACAATTCTTGCTTGGATGACTGAGTTGTTTAAACATATAACATCTCTTAGTAGGATTCCTTTTTCTGAGGTGAGTCTTTAAACAATTTGCACCGATATGTCAATATTCACCACAATGACAACATCTTCTCCATGTGTTGTAATCCAAACCAAAAAAAAATTTAGCTAGTTGTTCAGTAGGGTTCCATTTCTTAGTTCTGCACTCGGAAGACTTATGACCTTGTTTGTTACAATTGAAACATTTTCCTTCAAACTTAAGTTTCTCAGTGCATTCACTTCCCTTATCTCCATGTTTTTTGCACCTGTAGGATTTACCATTAAACCTTGACTTTCCATTTCTCCAACATTTATTTGATGTAGGCCCTAACTTACCACAATGATTACATGTAGGTTTCTTGTTCTATTGAGCACCTTGCTGTGAGGATTCACCTTGTCCAGTATAACCTAATCCAGTCTGTCCATGATGTCTAAATTGATATTTCTCTATCAACTGATCCATGCTTACCTATGAATTCATCATATTCTCATTGGTTTTTTGTTTATTATTGAGATCATTTTGTAGTCTTTCATTTTTAGTCCTTAGGTTGATAACTTCTTGATTTGAACTATTGATTTGATCTATCATATCTAGTTACTAAAGTGATAAATGATGGATTTCATTTTCTTTTTCCTCTAATATTGTAATTAGTAATATTTTGTCCTCTTGTGCCATTCCTCTATCATTTTCTACTTGGCTCTTTTGTTCCATGACTGTGCATATTCTGACTAAATGAATTTCTTGTTCTCTCTTCAACTTTCTGAATTCTTCATGTAAATTGAGATTCTTTGCAAGTAGGTCTTCAATGGCTACATCATCTTCTTCACAAATTATTTATTTGCGTAAATATTCAATTCTTTCTTCTATGTATTTTTTATCATTCATTTGCACTACTAAATCTTTTCTTCTTTTTAGGGAATGAGAGAGACGCTCCTTGAGTTTTCTAATTTGATTAATGACCACTTGTAGATCTAGATTTTCATTTCTAAAGGCTTTCTCCAGTCTGTATATTTCCATTTCCTCTGATCTTTGATCAAGTTGTTAAGCTTCTGATAAGAGAACCTTGAGCTATGATACCAATTGTTGGAAATATATAGAGGCTAGGTGGCTGAGAGGGGGGAGGGCGGGATTAGGAACCAATAAAACTTATTCTATTTTATCCTTTATTAGATTGTATAATCTAATTTCATGCATAGAAAATAAAATAAATAAACATGCACAACACTTGAAACAATATTTGGTTACCCATAAACCTTCCAAATAGAAAGTAAAACTGGGGTGGGGATGGTTCCCAAAAGATTTAGTACTGTAGTATAGATTTAGTACTACTAGGTCCACCTTTTGAAAGGATTTGTACAATACAATTATGTATGCAAATCTGTTAGGATATTTTAAAAGGACTGTTATGTCCACCCGGTTAAAGGATTTTGTTGATACACCTGTTAGGATGAACTAGTGGATGATCTTCTATGGAACTTTGATTTTTAGAATGAGATCCTTTGAGATAATATTGATCACCTGAATGTGATAGATGAGTCTCATCTATTCCTTTTACTGTTGTAGCCTACTAATCAATCTACTATTTCATATTCGCATATATTCTCACTTCTTCTCTACTACTTTTGGATAAAGTATGTTACATATATATCTTATCCAAATCACTTAACTTCATAGGTTGTCTACTTAACATATTAATTAGTATAAAAAATATGAACTAAGTCAACCCAATACTGATACTTGTGTCTAGTAATCCACTCAGGTGATATACTGGCACTCGGGTGACATATTGAACTGGCAATCTATGGCACTCAGGCTACACTGGGTGCTCGAGTCACATTAATCACTCGGAGCTGGTATGCAAGTCAGGTAATGCTGGTGACTCAGGTGATATTTTTTTCTACTATCTGCTCAGTCAAGAGTGCAACTGCTCAGGTGATACTGGAACTACTCGGGTTACACTTCAAGCTGCTGGCTTGGTCATCACTATATACATATAAGTGACTAAGTGTTTTGGCACTAATTGACAACATGTCTTGCCATAAGGTCAACATTTCCAACTTGATAAAGATGGCTTTCCCTTTAGACAAGTGCATAGAATGAATATTCTAATTAGCTATCATAATCTCATCCAAAAAATAAATCCTAGCAAAAAATCCCCTTTCTCATTAGAAATTAAGGATCCAAGCTAAGGCTTGAGTCCCTCTATAGTAAACTTGATAATGATTTTGTAGACAACATTACAAACATAGATTAGTCTACAGAGATTTAAAGAATCAACCCCTTCATATTTTAGAATAAGGCCCAAGAAAGTGGCATTCATAGCTTTCAACATCTTCTTATTTCTTTGTGACTCCAAAACCACCTCTAAGAGGTCCATTTTGACAATATCCCAAAATTCTTGATAAAACTAATACGAAATCCACCAGGTCCAAGAATGTTACCTTTCTTCATTTGGAAGAGAACTTTCTCTAGCTCGTCTAATGTAATGGGCTTAATGAGAAAGTCATTCATTTCATTATTGACCAAGGAAGGAATACACTCTAAGATTAAGCCCTCCTCCATTCTGGAAATGAGATTATCCTCAGTAAAAAAATTAAAAAGTAATGCACAATCTGTCTAGAGATCAAGTTGAAGGAATATAAAGTATGTCCTTTAGAAGATTCAAGCAAGGTGATGAAGTTACTCAGTCTCCTTTCTTTTATTGAATTTTGAAAAAAAGGATGTGTTCCTATCTCCCTCCTGTAGCTAGTCAATGTGATATTTTTGTTTCCAAAAAAAATATTCCCAAAGTTCTTTTTCCTCCAAGTCCTTCACAACTTCTGTCTCTAATTGAAAATGCTCCTCAGTTAACCCATAGTCTTTGATCTTTCAGGGGACATCATCAAGGATATTTTGAGTCGCTACCTTAGCACTCTAGATATTACCAAAGCATTTTTGTTCCATTTCTTCAATATATACTTCACAAATTATAGGCTCTTGGAAAAAGAGAACATTGTTGTCCCAAAAGATGGCTTTCCCCTTGTCCACCAATCAAAAATATGCTCATCAATAGATGAATTCTGAATCCACATAAGTTGGAATTTGAAAGAAATATTTTTAGTGGTTTTGAAAGCATAAGCTAAAATTTTAATAGGCCAATGAGCAGAGCCTCTCCAATAAAGAATTTAAGAACTAAGTTTTTAGCAATCCCCCACCTAGAAACAAGGTACAAGAAATATATCAAGTCTTTCCAAAATATCATCTTCTCTTCACCTTTTATTATTTTCAGTAAACATACCATTGGATGGCTTGATATCAACTAACCTTAGAACATCTATATTATCTTGGAGAAGGCTGGAAGAGTTCTCTAAACTTACAACCCCGCCATTTTTATCACTCAAACTAACCATATAATTGAAGTCCCTCCAAGAATCCAAGGAATATAGGAGGACAAAGACCTTGCCAATCTAATATGCTTCCAAATTTTAGCCTTCCTATGAAGATCACTGGGAGCATAGACATTGGAGAAGAGGTTTACCTCTCTTGTATCCAAACTTGTAGAAGCCATAGACAAAGAATGGAAACTAGACATCCACCACTTAGGAATAACATTAGATGAGTCCCAAAGACAAGCCATGCCTCCATAATTTCCTTGAGCCCCGATGAACTAACAATGTCCCCTACCCCAAACCTTACAATCCAAATTCAACATACTTTACCCAAAAAACTTACTCTCCTCGATAAAAACTACATTAGAAAAATAAAACTAAATCACTCGTAAATAGCCTTTTGTCTAGGGATGTTATTCAAACCCCTTGCATTCCATGAGAGCACAATCATTTCTAAGATAGTGAAATGTGATAATCAATGGTCTTCACTTCCCTAGACTCAAATGTTGGAATTATTTATGTTTGAGGTGTTGACATTCATGTGTTGTCATTGATGTCAACATATGTTTCACTTGGGTGCATTATAAGTTTTAGAAAGACCGATTATCATAGGTTTAACCAAGATTGAGAGTTGTGTATGGAAAATGTATGGTGTTTCAGCATATGCGATCATGAATTTGTGTAGAGGGATGTATGTAAACCTTATATCTAAGGTCACTAGATCTGATATTGGTGTTTGCATGAGTTATAGTTGTTTTCGTAAAGATTACTTACAGTGCATTGAAAGAGGATTATGACAGAGATGGTCTCTGAGTTTTCAGGATAACTTGGATGTTAGCGTGAGTTATGATATGTGAGCTTAAGGCATGATAGAAGATACATGAGAGAACATTCATAATTTTGGGGTCGCTAGATTCTTGATGATGTCAGCATTGATGTGTAGACTAGCGAAGACCTACTTCAGGCGTACCACAGAGATGCAATGTGCTTAATTATTGGTGAGTTTGAATTGTGGATCTTCTAACAAATGGGCCCTCATTCTTCAATTTATCAAATGACGGAATCAATTTCCTCAATCAATACCTTGAAATATTTTCAATTCAAATCAATTTCCTTGATCAAATCGTAATTAATTCAATTATTTCAATATTCCCTAAGGTTTGATCATTTTATCCACAATCTTATTTAATTAAAAGAAAACATCCCTTTTAATTAAATAAAATAATCTTATTTAATTAAAAGAAAACATTCCTTTTAATTAAATTAAATAATCTTATTTAATTAAAAGAAAAGATCTCTTTTAATTAAATAAAATAATCTTATTTAATTAAAATAAAAGATCTCTTTTAATTAAATAAAATAATCTTATTTAATTAAAATAAAATCCTTCTTTTAATTAAATAAATAAAATCCTCACCTAAATCTCTCTTTGTGATGGAAAAAGAAATAAATCAAATATAAATAAATAAAAATTCCTTTTTTTTCTACACTTTGAATGCACATATTTCTAAGTGGTAGGATTTTCTTTGTTACTTGCCTTTTTTTTTATTTATCCCACATTGCTCTTGAGGATGCATTCCTCTCCACACTTTTCTTTATAAGGAACCCTCTCTTTCTCATTTAGGATCCAGATTTTATGTTATTTTTATGTTGCAGGTTTGAAGAGTGATTTTGGAGGAGAGTTTCAGCACTTGAGCTTGAACATTGCAAATTTTTTTTTTGTCTTCTTCTCTCATGCATCTATGGAAATTCATTTAGATTACTCTTACACTTGCATGTTAGACTAGATTCATATTTCATTTCATAGAATAATCTTGCATGTGTATTTCCTTTCATAGATTAGTTTGCTTTCATGCATTATTATCATATAGAATAGCTTCCATTTTCATTTGCATACATATTTGATGATCATGGACACTATCACTCTTTCTTTTCTTCTTTGAATCTCTCATTTTATGGTGTACTTGCATGGACACAAACTAGGTCTAAACTAAGGGCCTCCATTATAAACCCTTACACTCCATGAATAAAGAGACATGAGTTGCCATTTTAGACCTCATTCTTGAGAAATCTTAAATATAATGACTCATAGAAGTGTGTCAAATTTTTTGCACACATTTTTGGCACCCACCGTGGGGCTCAAACCCACGACCACAAGGTTAATTATTGTGAGTTTTGTGATAAATTTCTAGGTTATTTTTCCAGAAATTTGACAAATATTTTTATTGGTACGTGCACAAATGACATGATAGAAATCCTAAATTTATATTTCTGGAAAGGTATTTGAGTTAGCTTTCATTTTCCATTGGTTTGAATTAATTTTGTTGGGATTTACAAAAGTTATGGTTATTCTAGTGCAGACTGGTCAAAACATGATTTTTATGAAATCTGACTGATGTTTTTATTAGTAAATGCACATATGACATGATACATATCTGAAATTTATATTTCTAGAAATTTATTTGAGTTACCTTTCATTTTCCATTGGTTTTAATTAATTTCATTGGGATTTGCAAAAGTTATGATTGATTTAGTGCAGACTGGTCAGAACCTGATTTTTATGAAAACAAATTTTTTTATTGTCAAATGATATATTATCTTTGACGAACCTCATTTTCTAACACGTGGGGTTGACAAGTTGTGTTTTTTTTAATGGATTTTTATAACACTGGTTTTCATGTGTAGGAATAGGTAAGTTTTTCATAACATTTTTTTACAGGATGTTGACAAAGAAGACTAAAAACAAAGACTACTGACGAATCCTCTTCCAGGTTGCCTTGATCGATTGAACACTAAGCATTGTGCTTGCATTTTGTTTTTGTTTTATTAAAATAGGAACGCATATACAATACTTTTAAAATAAACTTCTATCTAGTTTTAGGGATGGAAATAATGTCAGGAAACTATGCTCTCGCCCTATTGGGATGATTAGAAATCTAGAAACATTATTGTCATTTTCTTATTGTGTTTGAAGTGTCTTCTAATTTTTTGTAATACCAAAGAATTTCATGGATGTATCCTCTCCCCTCACCTTCACGGATCTTGGGTGAAAGATAAATCCATACAAATCCTTTAGCGTGGCTACCTCCCAAGAGCTTTAACAGAGCTAGTGAGAGTGGATTTCCCTACCTGTACCAGGCTAAATCCAAGCCCTTCTGAATCGGTATATAAAAAATTCCATTGTGATTAATCTCATAGTGAATAGGTGTTGATTGCATTATACCAGGAAGAAGATCTCCCTCAGTTCCCTTGTGGTGCATTAAAACCTACATAACGTAACTTATGTAGGCTGGGAGGCCTCCATAATGGAGCTAATCTACCGCAAGTATAACCACATGAACAAACACCTTGACTAAAGAAATTTTTTGTAGTATCCAAAAACCCTCTATCTGTTGGCCTGGAAGGTCAGAGACCAACTAAGATGTCTCACATTTTCACGTCTCTTAGTAGAGACAATGGTCCCTTGGGAAGTGATTACCCTTGGGATTTGAATCTTGGTGTGCTTGAGAAGTGAGTGCATTGTAAGGAAGATCTCATGCCTCCAAGCTTCTAAGTTTTCCACTATGAGTAGGCATGGCTAAACTTCAGTTCAAGTGGGAATTTAACAGATATTTCCCTGGCTTACCTAGGTTGTGTTGTGAGTGTTCTTTTTAAAACAAACCAATCTTCTTGATGTGTCTTGCGTGAATAAAAAATCAAAACATACACCAAACATCAAAGCAAACGTCAAAATGATCCACAACTCAGAATCTACACTCTTAAGTGTTAAACTGTCAGCTTGCTTGATTTGCTATCCTGTCATTTCCAGTTTCTGTCGGTCGATCTAGGTTAGATTGAGTCACTTACCCTACTATTAGAAGTCTTGAACTAGTAATCTTTGATTTCATGAGTGACCTTTCTTGGAGTCGATGAGCTAGAAACCATCCTTGTTGAGAAGATAAACCTTTTGATCGTTTGATAACATGCTTGGAGAGTTTTAGCAATCTCTTGGCCATTCACTTCCATAAAAATTCAAATTCAACCAATATAACTTGAGTAATTCATCCTCCTGATCCATATGTGTTAGGGTATTCACCCCTTTAGTGGGTACCTTTGTGAAAGTGTTGGTTTATGTGTCTAGAAAAATTCTATCTTATCACCTCTCTTTTGGAAAAGTGAGTGCTTTCACTATCCTGGTTTGGTACCAACATTTCTTAGGGTCAACCTATCACCTAGTACTTTTTCTTTCATGAAAGTTCCAACAATATATCAAGCAGATCAAGGAAAGAGACCACAAATAGTCTTTAACCAATTACCCTTAGTTCAAATTTGCCAAAAACATAAGTGAAAGGAACCCATATTTGATCAATCACCCAGGAACAACTCAAAAGTTTGGTTTGATTCCAAGAGTAACCTTAGTGACTTGATTACACCCTTAGCATCTTCTCTCTCAGATATGGATATGATTTACACAATGACTTGGTGAGAGAGGTGAGAGAGGGGAGAGATGGATAAATGCCTTGATGACATGTTTGAAAAATATAGAGATACCATTTCGTTTGGCAGTTCCTGTCATGAAAGTTGACCAGTCTCACCCCTTATCTCAACTAGATATCTAGATGCACACCAAAGGGTTGAAAGAGGTAAGAGGAAAGCCTACCAAAAAGAACAATAACAACATGAAAACCAAGATGATGAACCTTATGACACTTGTGTGAATGCAACATACACCAATGACTTGTTTAGACATTCAAGACCAAGTTCACCGCTCAAAACATCTTCAAGATACACGAGTGAAAGACTTAGGAAAATTGACCATGAAAATAAAGTCATCCTAGAGGAACAAGATAAAAAGGAAGAGCAATTTAGACTCCTAGAGATGGAGAGACAAACCTTGTTGGAGGTAGAAAGGAAATCCTTCTAGGAAGAGAAAGATAAACTCTTGGCTCAACAACCTAATGATCAATTTAAAAACATGTGTGTTGGTGGTGGAAACAAATCTCATCCATCCACCCCTCCTAAGACTCCACAAAGTGAAAGACATTAAAGAAAACCATCATGATATCCTAGCCATAGAGGAAGAATGGCTTCAAGACATGATCATTATAGGAGAGGAACATCTCTTAGGAACTCAAGACAACCTTCACAATGTGCTCTCCATGGTTCACAATATGGGGGTAGTAGCTCAAGTTTTGACCTCAACTCCAAAGACTTCATGAAGATATAACAAGAACCACTCTTTTAGAATTATGTGGAGAGATACTTATAGCAAAACAAAGAAAAGTTCCTAGAGATTTTAATCAACAAGGTCACTAAAGTCCCCTACAACTTTGATGTGGACAAGAATATTAAGAAGAAAGGTCCATCTCAAGAAGAAGAGATCAAAAAAATAAAGAGTATGATGGAAAAGATGTTGGCACCCAAGATTTCATTCTCACTTGATTCAATTTGTCCTAATCCTTTTGACAAAAGTGTTAGCATGAAAGACTTCCCTATAATGGTTGAGATCCCTCAATATGACAAGTATGTTAGGAATGGAGATCCACATGATCACGTGCATCAATTCTATACCACAAGTTTTGAGTTCCATCAAGATGACTCATAACTCATGATATTGTTCCCAAGGAGTCTTAAGGGTCAAGTGATGGAATGGTTCACTGACATAACTCCCCCCACTAAGACTTTCAAAGAGCTCATCCATAAATTTTCCCAAAACTTTGCATGAAACCTTTCAAGATCTATCACCATGTTGGACTTATGCAACTTAAAGAAAAATAAAGGGGAATCCTTTGTCCCTTTCTTGCAAAGGTAGAGATGACAATTCTCTCGCTACTCTAGGACCATCCCTAAAAATGAGAAGATTGGCATCCTTGTTAGCAACTTGATTCCTGAAATGTGGTATGAAATTAGGAAGATGGTTTTTTATTCCTTTGACACCATGGTTGAAACCGCATGTAGGATTGAGGATGTTTTGAAAGAACAAGGAATTTTGACCAAATATGGAAACAACAAAAACAACAATGGTCAAAATAAAAACAACCATAACAATAATAAAGGAAAGAACTCACATTGGAATAGGATCAAACAAGTGGTCAATGATGGAGTTTTGGACTCCTCCCAACCTAGAGGTCAAGTTGTTATCCGCTTGTCTAGTGTTTTTCAAGCCATGAACCTCAATGCATCTAATCAACAAGAGAACAAGCCAAGATACCAGGATACGCCTAAGAAAGAGAGAGGTGAGTTTTCAAAACTTGGTGATTCATATGAGGATGTCTTGAAAACACTCATTTCAAACAACCTTGTGCATCCTCAAGATCCCGCAAAGCATTATATACCTGATGTTAAGTCACATTGGTGGGATGAGAAATCCTTTTGCAAGTTTCACAATGGCATTGGACATAATATTGAAAACTATTGGAAACTCAAACATATCATCCAAGATCTCATTGGGAATGGAAAACTTAAGGTAGATGGACTAAACACCAATGCCAATCATAAGGCATTCCAAGAACCTTTTCCAAATTATGAGAAGGGGGAAACCTCTAAACATAAGAATGGAAAGGCTGAGGTTAATTACACTTACACGGATGCAGAGAATGTTGTCAACATGCTTGAAGTTCTAGAAGAGAATGTCAACATGATGAGGGATAAAGATCCCTATGGTTATGATCTAGACATGGACTCTACTCCTATCTTTGATGAAGAACCCGTCATGGTGCTAAGGGGTCCTAACTCTAGAGTTCCATCTCAAACTCTCAATGTTGTCACATGAAGTCAAGGTCCCCTTGTCATTAGAGGACCCAAATCAGGTCAACCAAGTAAACCAAAGAAAGTGGCATCCAAGAATGTCACCTAAAAACTAGTAGTCAATCCTAAGTTGAGATATAATCTTTTCAATCAGTTGCAAAGAACCCCAGCTCAAATTTTGATCTTTGATCTCTTAGAGTTGTCCCCAAGACACAAGAAATTCCTTGAGGATGCTTTACACACAGCAAACATCCCCAATAACTAAGATGTTGATCAATTCCAGAATATGGTTAACCATATTTCTAGCCCTCATTATCTTACTTTTTCAGAGGATGATGATAAAGCTTTGAGCCACCCACACTATCTCGCTCTTCATATTGAGGTCATGATCCACAAAACCCATGTTAGGTGTGCGTTGATAGATGGGGGTGTTGGGCTTAATATTTGTTCCTTGAGTCTTTTGAAAAATTTGGGTTATTCTAAATAATTAATAGATACCAGGAAAAAGATCACTATCAAAGCCTATGATGAGGCAGAAAGAAGTTACAAGGGGTTGGTCGTCCTTCTTGTTAGGATTGGCCCTATTGAAAAAGATATTTTATTCCAAATAGTTGACGTTGGCCCACTTGCGTACAATATCTTACTCGACAGACCATAGATTCATGATATGAAAGTAGTGAAGTCTACCTATCATCAATGTGTTAAGCTCCCTTTCAATGGAATAGAGATTTGTATACCTAGGAATAACACTTTATCTATTAACTCAATTTCAACGGGTGCTCATTTTCCCCTCAATAGGGAAGCAAAAGACTTCGATGCAACCTTAGCTGATTGTAAAGACAAGTTCAAGTCAGTAGACCTTGGCATGGGGGGTATCAACTCAACTCCCTCAAAGAACTACCAGTTTCACCTTGGTATTATGGAAATCCTTCACAAGAAATGAGACCTTCCTCTTCAGCTATGACTTTATTTGGCACGTTTGTAGAGTCCTTAGTGCCTATTCAAGATAAGAAAGAAGAGATGGTTGTTAGAGACTGCATTTATAGAGAAGAGAAATACATGCATAATGAGAACTTATCTCCCTCTCCTAAGGCTTATGTAAGAGGGTATAGTTTTTTCAAATAGATGACCTATCCTTGACATGGCTCTCTTAATCACAGAGTGGATGCCAGATCCGAATCCTTGGATCATAATCTTTTTGGATGCAAGTCTAAGAAGACGGTTGGCCTAGGATTTGTGAATCACAAAAAGAACTCTACTCCTATCATTGATGAATCAGATAGTGAAGATGAACCAAAATACATACCTAATTTGACAAATCAGTAAGACATGTGTGAAGATTGGGTCCCTTCTGGGTATGTGCAGGATCATGGTATCCCAAAAAGTGGCGATTTGAAAAATAAGTCCTGATTGGTAAACTAATTGAAAAATAGCTATAACATTCAAATGGTATATCATTTTTTTTTAAATCTGAAACATTTGTCACATTATATGCTTTTCCTACTACAAGAAAAAACAAAAAAAAATTAATTTGATGAATTTTAGACTAAGTTAAGGTGGCCAGACACGAGAGTTTTTATATTTTGGAAAAGTTGTAGAAGAGAAATCATAATTAATTATTTACTTGGAAACAAATTACAAAAAAATATGTGTCATATTCTGACATTAATCTACTACTTATATCTAGAATCTAGTAAAATAATATTATCATTTGATTGTGTTTAAGGTGGTCAGACATACGCCTACTTATCTTTTTAGTCCTGATAGATAGACTGATTGAAAAATAACTATAAATTTCAAATGGTATAACATTTTTGAAATCCAAAACATGAGTCACATTCTATGCTTTCCCTACTATAATTAAAAACTAAAAAAAATTCAATTTGATGAATTTTAGACTATGTTATGGTGGTCAGACATGAGTTTTTTTATATTCTCAGAAAATTGTAGTAGAAAAATCATAATTAATTATTTACTTGGGAAAAAATTACAAAAAAATATGCGTCACATCCGAACATGAGTCTACTACTTATATATAGAATCTTTTAAAATAATATTGTCATTTGATTGTGTTTAAGGTGGTCAGACATACACCTTCTTCTTATCTTTTTCCTAAAATGTTCATACTATTGCATTGAAATTTGGAATTGTACCATATAGAATAATTTTTTTTTTAAAGAAGGGATAGTAGCTTAGAAACTAGATTGAATTTTCTATAGATTATCTTACACATTTTTTTATATAAGATTGATAACTTGTCCAAACTTGTACATCAACTTTCCTAACCCTGATTTTCTAAATTTTCATTGCCACTTAAGGCCTAGTTTGGCATACCATGATCCTGCACATACCCTTCCACTAATCTCCTTTGGGGAGATTTAGATATTCTAGTCACTCATGAGAGAGTTACAACCTAGAACAAGATTAATCAGATGTCGAAGATCCTTTCAGAGAATGTCAACGACATAATCTTTTTTGTTTGATGGAAAGAGAAGGTGTTAACCTTGATGAAACTAGAACTTCCACATCTAGACGTCCCAAACCTTCATGGTGTAAACATCCTAGTCAAAGTTTAGAAACAAGTTCATGTGAGTATGAATGGGAATCCTTCTCAGAGCCTTCCACAGTTGACATGGATGTTGATGTCATCCATACTTATAGTTCTCAACCCAAGGTAATCGACAGGTCACGTGTAGGATTAGAGGATTTGAACCCACATTTTGCCTTAGCAGACGATTCTTCACTTGTTAGGATGAATCCTGATTTGGGTAGCTTAGAAGGATACTTTATGGACTTTGACTCTTCGGTCACCAGAGAGGATATCATTGACATTTACAACCTTGAACCAGCCACTGACTTACCTCTTGTTCATCCTAACCTCATTTAATGGTCCCAATGCTATCAAGAACCTGAGCTCTTAACATTTCAAAATGATTATGAGATAGCCTGTTACTTGAATGCCATTGAACCCGTAGTCTCTCCCACCAGTGAACCAACTACCAACATGATAGAGACAGACATCAAGGACCTTAGTCATGAAATAAAAAGAAAATAAAATAAAAATAATAGGATTTCTTATGGCAAAAACCACTATGTAGCGGTGTTAGAACCAAAAAAGTAAAAAAATGGTGTATCCAAGGGTGAAAACCTCTCTAAGGTGTCTAAGTATGAGTTACTTGATCATCTCCCTAGCTACTTTCAAGATAGATCTTTAGTTCTTATTGAACCAACACAAGGAGTCAATTTGGGTGCAGATGAGGCTCCACATATAGTACACTTGGCTGAGTCCTTGTCACCACAAGAAAAATAAGCCTACACTTTCTTACAGAAAAACAAGATCAAATTTGCATGGATTTATTCAAATATGCCAGGGTTGGACACTAATCTTTTCATGCAACACTTGTCCATAGCTCTGGGTGTCAAATCGGTTAAAGAGAAATTGAGAAAGATGCATCCTCACATAGCTCTCCTAGTCAAAGCAGAATTAGAGAAACTCCTTCATGTAGGATTCATAAGAGCTATTGCCTATGCTAAATGGATATCAAACATTGTACCAGTTTCCAAACATGACAAATCCATTCGAGTTTGCACAGATTTTAGATATGTCAATAGAGAATGACCAAAGGATGACTTTCCACTTCCCAATATGGACATGATATTGGATATGACTACAAGTTATGAGAATTATTCCTTGATGGATGGTTTTTTTGGATACAATCAGATTAAGATAGCTCCTGAAGATCAAGAAAATACTAAATTCACTTGTGCATGGGGTACCTTTTTTTGAAACATTATGCCTTTTGGATTAAAAAATGCAGGAGCCACCAATCAACGACGTATGACAACAATTTTTTAGGACATGATGCATAAAAACATGGAAGATTTTGTGGATGACATCTTGGCTAAGTCTAATAAAAGAGAGACACACTTAGATGATTTAGAAGTCATTCTAGATCTCATGGAACAATTTCAACTAAGGTTAAATCCTAAAAAGTGTACATTTGGATTCACCTCTGGAAAACTACTAGGATTCATCATTTCAGCAAAAGGAATAGAGGTAGACCCTAGAAATGTCCAAGAAATCATAGATAAGCCACCTCCTATAAACATTATTCAAATGAGGAGTCTTCAAGGAAGTCTTTAATCTATAAGGAGATGCATTTCACAGTTGGCAGATAAAGCTCAACCTTTCAACAAGAACTTACACAAATGAGTCAAATGTGTTTGGAATGAGGATTGTCAAAAGAGAATAGATCAAATCAAGAAATACTTGGCAAATCCTCCCATTTTAATGCCTCCTATCCCAGGGAAACCACTTATTTTATATAGGTCAATGACAGAATCTTCCTTGGGGGCATTACTATCTCAACTTGATGAACATGGGAAAGAAAGAGCAATATACTACATTAGCCACACTCTTGTTTCATATGTGGTTAACTATAGCAGCATTGAGAAATCTTTCCTTGTTGTTGTCTTTTCTTCCCTAACATTGTGACATTACATGCTTGCGCACACTATACACCTCATAGAAAAAATAGATCCACTAAAATATTTACTAGGTAAGGCTACCCTCATAGGTAGACTTGCTAAATTGATGATGATCCTTTCAGAGTTTGACATAGAGTACATTGAGTGTAAAGAAATCAAAGGACAAGCCATAGCAGATCAATTGGTTGATTTCCCAATACAAGATAATGTTCCTGTTCAAGTTGTCTTCCCACATAAACACCTCATGTATATGACTGAAAGAACATGGAAGATGTTCTTTGATGGATCCTTTAGACAAAACGGTTCAGGAGCTGGTGGGTTGTTTCTTTCTCCTCATTGGTAGATGATTCCTAAGTCTTACAAGTTATTGTTCCCATGTACAAACAACATTGTTGAGTATGAAGCTTTAACAAATTCACTTAAGATGGCCATAGAATGGACTTAACACATCTATGGGGATTCACAATTGATAATCAACAAATTCAATGATGAATATCAAACAAAAAATGAGAAACTCGTACCTTACAAGAAAATGGTTGATTCCTTGAAATGATACTTCACATTTGTCACATTTCAGCAAATCCCTAGACCAAAAACAATGTATATGATGCTATGGATAGAATTACTTCACTCCTTCAGTTAGGGCAACATGAATCCAGATTTGAATTCCTTGTGGAAGAGCTACATCACCCTATCTTTGACTCCCAAGAAAATTCATGTCCTTTGTACCCTTGTTTGTCGTGATTCATCCAGTTATGGTGCCATTTACTCATACCTTTGTGATGGTATTATACCTAAAATATTTAACTGATCTGAACGCAAAAACCCTACCCGAAACACCTCTCACCATTGGCTTATCTCTGGTGATTTGTATAGGATGGGTCTAGATGGAACAATTCTTAGATGCTTAGAAAAGGAAGAATCTGACCAAGTGTTAGTTGACATCCATGAGGGAATTTGTGGGTGACATTCCAATGGTCTTGCCATGCCCCAAAGGTTGCTTAGGGAAGGGTACTATTGGCCTAAAATGTAGATTGATGTAGTAGCTTTTGAAAATTCATGTGAAAAGTGTCAAAAACATGGTAACGTGATACATGCTCTAGGAAGGGAGCTCATTCCTTTTATATCTCATTGGCCATTTCAGCGCTGGGCCTTTGATCTTGTTGGGAAGATTCATCCCAACTCATCAGGTGGACATAAGTTTATTATCACTGCTACTGATTACTTCACTAAATGAGTATAAGTTGTCCCACTTTTTGTTGCCTTGGGCAAGACAGTCTCTCTATTCATTTTGAACCATATCATCTATTGATATGGAGTTCCTTCCAAGATTATCACTGACAATGGAGGCCAATTAAAAAATAAAGACCTTAAACAACTCAGCAATAAATTCATGATTAAACAACATTGGTCCTCCGTTTACTTCCCATAAGGAAATAGCCAAGTAGAGGTATCAAACAAAACCATTCTTAAAATTTTACATATAACAGTTTGTAAGAGCGGTAGAGATTGGCCCTTACAAATAAATCTAGCTTTGTGGGCCTATAAAATGAGTATTTGTACTCCTACTATGGCTACTCCTTTTGCCCTTACATATGGTGCTAAAGTAGTGTTACCTTTGGAGGTTGAGATTTCTTCACTTAGAGTTTCCCTCAAAGGTCTAGTTACAGATGAAGACTACCGTGCCATGAGACTTCAAGAGTTAGAACTTCTAGATGAGAAATGTCAAGCATAATTTTAACATATGAGGGTTTATCAAAAGTGCATGTCCAAAGCCTTCAACAAAAAGGTTCTCCCTAGAGAATTCCAAGTGGGAGATCTTGTCCTACGTGAAAATCCCAAGAATCAACAACATAAAAATCAAAAGGGCAAATTTGAACCTAATTGGCTTGGACCTTAAATAATTACAACTTTTAGGTCAGGTGCTTATTTACTATCTACAATAGAGGGAGAGAAGCTCCCTGATCCTATTAATGTCTTGCACCTAAAGAAGTTCTATCCATGATGCCCATTCTATCTCGGGGCACCCTTTGTACATACTTATTGATCCTGAAAATATATTAAAAAATGATATATTTTCAAAAAATACTAAAAATCAAATAATGTCCTTAAAAAATGGTCATCTCAGTGAAAACCTATAAATAGGTGCTTTGATGTATCTCCAAATAAATTATATATTCCAAAAAAATTCAAAAATTCAAAAAAAATAGAAAAAGTGCCTTGGTGAAAACCTGGAAACAGGCACCTTGGTAGCAAAAAATTGCAATAAAATCCAAGTGGTGAAAACCTGGAAATGGGCGCTACTTGAGGCCTTTACACCCCTATTTCTTAGCACATGTACTCAACACTTATCCCTTCTCCATCATGCCTTGTCCTTGTTGCCTTGGTTTGGAATTGGTCTTTGTCTTTGTCTAGGGGGCATAACTGTGTTAGCTTCGGTCTATTGGATACATTAGTCTTTAAGAAACCCAACAAATAGTGTTTTTCAACACCACCCCAACTGTTTTTTTCAACACAACCCATGACATCAAGTGTTTTTCAACACTTATCAGTTTTGTCTTGCCCATTTTTGTCATGTGATCTTACATACTTGCAAGTATTTGATCCTTATACTCGGAACTCAGTATCAGTTAACACACTTCAATTTTTAAACACAACACTTAATGCTTGAGCTATGTCATGATATTTTCTTTGTGTGCTGACTGTTATTGATTTTTGTTGAATTTCCTTGTCTAATAAGTCTCTTTGGTATGCATAGCTAGAGGAATTGGGGCATGGAGAATTTTTTTTATTTTCTTTCTACTTGTGGGTGTGGTCTTGAAACTCTAGAGTATCTCTTGTTTTCCCCTTGAAACACTTAGGAGATTTGAGGCATCATCCTTGACTATTTTTGCACAACCACTCTTATGGTCATCCTGACATTTATGCCTTGATGCGAGTGTGGTTTTTCTATATCAAATTGGGTAAGCTAACATCGAAGTCATCTTGACCTTTATGTTTATGATGCTTATGTTAGAATCTTTCCACATTCCAATCTGATATAAATCACATTCATATCTTCATAGTTGCGCTAGTTACTAGTAATGATTGTGTGATTTTATGATGTCCGTTAATAATGGCCCAATGATTAAAATAAGTTCCTTAACATTCCCTAATGAATGATGAACATAAAATCCTATGTTACAGTTTCTCTATTGCAAGTACACCTTTTCATTTTCATGTATCTTGGATTGTTAGACTTCATGTTAATTTGCATTTTTAGGCTACAATATGAGTTTGAGAGGGTTTTCCTCCATCTTTCTTGTGGACTTTTAATCAACTATGCTCATGTTTTGATCTTCATTTCCTTATCTTCTTTTGTGATCTCAATCAAAATTTTCTATCTTAAACAGTTGATTGATTTTGCCCAGCATTCTCTCTTAAGGCCAATTCTCTTTTTTCTCTTTATTTCTTTCCACCTCTTCCAAAATTCTATCTTCCATTCACTTTCACCCCACTTCTTTTCATCTAATTCAACCTTGGGGCATAATATTTCATGCTTACATCAAGAACCTTATATTTAGTTTGATTTGAACAAATTATCAATTTGTTGTTTCTCCTCTATCTCATTTCAATTTCGATCACGAGGGGGTAGTACCTATAAAACTTCAATCCTTTATTTAGCTCTATCAATCCTATCAATTTCTCCACTTGGGGGAAACCTTTCTTGAGATTCTTATCTTGGACATGTCAATTACCTATTTACAGGGGTGTTGACCTTGACTTTTTCAAATAGCTTATCTTCGTCCTGATGTGTTCCCATCCGTCTATCACACATCTGGGTTGTTTTGTGATCCCAAGTCGATCTCACACTTCAACTACATTTTTTGACTACATGTGTTCCCATAAATATCACACATTAGTCAATGAAGGAAAAATGTATGTACCCTAAAATGGTCGCCTAGACTATGGGCCCCTATTCTTCAACTTATCAAATGACTTAATCAATTTATCAATTTCCTGAATCAATGTCTTGCAATATTTTCAATTCAAATTAGTTTCCTTGCTCAAATCGTAATTAATTCAAATATTTCAATATTTCCTAAGGTTTGATCATTTTATCCATAATCTTATTTAATTAAAAGAAAACATCCCTTTTAATTAAATTAAATAATCTTATTTAATTAAAAGAAACAATCCCTTTTAATTAAATAAAATAATCTTATTTAATTAAAAGAAAACATCCCTTCTAATTAAATAAAATAATCATATTTAATTAAAATCAAATCCCTCTTTTAATTAAATAAATAAAATCCTCACCTAAATCTCTCTTTGTGATGAAAAAAGGAAATAAATCAAATAAAAATTATTTTTTTCTCTACACTTTGAATGCACATATTTCTAAGTGGTTGGATGTTTGCTCCTACTTGTCTTTTTAGGGATTTATCCCACATTTCTCTTGAGGATGCATTCCTCTCCACACTTTCCTTTACAAGGACCCCTGTCCTTCTCATTTAGGATTCAGATTTTATGTTATTGTTATGCTGTAGGTTTGGAGAGCGATTTTGGAGGAGAGTTTGAGCACCTGAGCTTGAACATTGCAACTTCTCATTTCCTGTCTTCTTCTCTCATGGAACCATGGAAATCCATTTAGATTACTCTTTCACTTGCATGCTAGATTAGATTCATATTTCATTTCATAGAATAATCTTGCATGCGTATTTCATTTCATAGATTAGTTTTCTTTCATGCATTGTTATCATATAGAATAGATTTCATTTTCATTTGCATGCATATTTGATGATCATGGAGACTAGCACTCTTTCTTTTCCTCTTTCAATATCTCAGTTTATGGTGTACTTGCATGGGTACAAACTAGGTCTAAAATAAGGGCCTCCATTATAAACCCTTGCACTCCATGAATAAAGAGCTATGACTTGCCATTTGAGACCTCATTGTTGAGAAATCTTTGATGTAATGACTCATAGAAGTGTGTTAACATTTTAGCACACAGGCACATAACTGGTGATTTGTATTTATTAATTACTTGTGTAAGGTATCGTGTGTATCTTAGCAAGGGTCTATGTAATTGTTTGTGCATTGCAGAAGCCTCAATAGGTCAACCTAATTACTTATTGTATCTTCTATAAAGTTAAGTATTGTCTTGATGTGTAAGCCTATAGATTGGGTGGATTGGTTTTTCGAGAATGTGGATGTGATTTATGTTGGATGTAGAGTAGTGATTATGTTTGTAATGCACTTCATTGGAACTATATAGGAAAAGAAATCTTCTATCAATCAGTTCACTATTTTAAGTATACATTTATAGTTCTCTTTGGATAGTGGATCCCGAAGGAAGATTTAACCTTCACTTTAGGCAGTGTGCTCGGGGAGTGGGCTCATCATTTTATTCAAGTCCTAACAGGGTTGAGAGGACTACTGATAGGGTCTATCCCTTAACATGGAATTTTTACTAGATGTAATAATCATCTCCTAACATGGCTAGATCTCCTAATAGGGATACAATATTTCTTGTATATTATTTGTGGGTGCTAATTCCCACTAGGTTTTTTCTCTTAATAGGGTTTTCCTCGACAAAAAACTATTGTGTTATGAGTTATCTTCTTTTGGCATGTATATGAACTTATTATTTATGTTATTGCATGGTTAAGTTTTACATGGTTGAGATTAGTTAAAAGTGTTTCAAAATTGATTCATCCCCCATCTCAGTGTTTCTTGATCCTAACAATTGGTAGCAGAGCTTGTTTCCCTTAGAGAGAAATCCTAACAACTTGAGGGAGATCGTAATGGATTCAAGTATTTTGGAAGAAATATTAGAAGCATCACTTGATGACATGGACAAGGCTAATGCTAATAATGTGGAATTAAAATTTAGACTGAGAAGTGTTTTAGATTACATCAAGAGGCTTAAGGAGCGGCTTTGAGTTTCAAGGAACAAAAATAGGAATATGCCAAGAAGATAAATAAACCTGAGAATGAGTCATATGATTTGATTGAAAAACTTGAACAAGAAAAGGAAGCACTAAAGAATGAATGTGGTGCAGAAGCACAACTATATTAACTCCTATGTTTCTAGCTTTTTTCTTTGATTCTGGCATGTACTGACTCTAGCCCAGCCAGGGGAATTTGTGTGGACCTTAGAAGGTCATTTGTTTTATTTCCTTAAGATGGGTATGACTAGGTCAATCCATGTATAGATAGGTTTCTTAGTTGGTTTGTTTTAGTTGTGTGTGTGTGTGAGGTAGTTTTTAAGCCTCTAGAAATCTAACCAAGGTATCAAGAACTTTTGATAAGCTTCTCGAAATGACTGGCACTCGGTATGACTGGCGCTCGGTTAAAACTGAGAATTTCGGTTAACACTATGAATTTTGGTTAATATTGTCGGTTAACATTGTGAATTTTAGTTAACACTATCGGTTAACACTATCAATTTTAGTTAACAATGACACCTGATTAAGAATAGTGCTCAGTTTTGCATTACTGTTTCTCAGTAAATTCAGTCATAATGGCCTATGAAAAGAGAATATTGTCTTTTATGGATAGTATGGGAAGTTGTAACAATTCTTGAAGAGATACTTACAAATATGTGGGTAGTTAGGGTTGTTTCCAATCAGAGGATGGTTAATAATGACATCCCAAGCATTCATATAAAGGGAGGAGAGGTTGCAGAAGAGAATAAGTTACAGAGTCACAAATTATTGTATTATTTTGTTGTATTTCTAGAATGAGAAGTTTTAGACTACGTGTTTAGTGTTTATCAAGATTTGTTGCTCCTTTTTCATGAAAGTAGATTAGTTTACTTTATTTATATTTTGCAAGTTGTTAGTTCTTCACCCGTTCTGGGTTATAAACATTAATGTCCCCTCAAGATTCCTGAATCCATGCTGAGAATCATGTGTTGGAATGGAACTCAAGAGGAGCCCTTGTACATAGTTTCCTTTTTCTTTTTGGTAGGAGAAGAAATAGTTACGAGTCTAGATATCTTACCCTAGGCGAGCTCGGTAATAGTCCCACTATGGAAGAGAATGAAAGAAATATTTTGAAAACACTGATTGAGTGAGTAGAATGAATGTATTTGTGTAGGTTCAGTAAGGAGGATGAATAATATGTTGATGGGGACCGAGTCTTGAGGGGAGGTAAAGCTGATAGTGACTTACCTCAGTTTAGTGTTGTGAATACCCTAAGAGATCTAGGAGAAATATCTTAGAGCATAGCCAAGCTGACTCTATAGTAGCAATGAGACTCCAATACCAGATCAGGTTGGTATCAAAGCCTAAATTGATTGGGCTTGTGGTAGATGTTCCAACCAACAGTATTAGTAGGTGAAAACAAGATGTTCACCAATGCAGAGCTTTCCAAGGAAGTAGTTGAGTAGAAGAGGGTAATAAAAGATCAAAGGGAAAGGAGTAGACTCCTTGAAGAAGCCCTGGATGAGATGAAGGTAAAAATTCAAGAAGTTGTAGATACAACTAAAAGAAGAGATGGAGATGAAGTCAACAACAACAAAGGGAAGAAGAAATTTGATGAAGAAGACTTGATACCTGAACCAGACTCTCCAATGAATGGGGAGCCATTTCTAAAATCTCTCAGAGCCCTAGGAGGCAAAAGTCTTGAAGGAATTCCATTCTTTAATGGAAAAATGGACAGTGAACTAGTTGTGGAATGGGTAGAAGATATTGTAAATCATTTTGAATGTGAGTGCATAAATGAAGTACAAAAGGTAAAATTTGCAATCAAGGTTAAGAGGTTCAGCATTAACATGGTGGAAATACCTCCAAGAAGAGAGGGAGAATATGGGTAAGCATTTAATTTCAAATTGGAATGCCATGTTAAACAAGGCTAACTATGGAAGGCCATGTTAAACAAGGTTAACTATTGGAAGGCCATGTTAAACAAGGTTAACTAGTGGAAAGAAAGTGAACTATGTCCAAGAAGAGTCAAGTTACAATAGCAAGCCATTTGAGGTACCATTAGAATTAGAGGAAGGTGAGAACCTCATGATTAAGAGGACCTTAATAAGAGAGCCAAGAAAAGAAGAACCAAGCCCAAGGAGAGAACTCTTTAGAGTGAAGTGAAATATCACAAGGAAGGTGTGTAGAGTCATTATTGATTTAGGCTCAACTGATAATATCATTAGTGAAGAGGCAGCCACCAAGTTAAATTTGAAAAGGATTCCACAGGACAATCCATACAAGGGTACATGGCTCAACAAAGGAAAACATGTGCTTGTAGGAGAACAAGCATGGGTAGAGTTCACCATTGGAAATTATAAAGATAGAGTTCTATGTGACATTCTTTCCATGGATGCATGCCACCTTCTACTTGGAAGGCCATGAAATTTGATGTGCAAGCCATGCATGATGGAACCAAGAATGCATACTCATCCAAGAAAGATGGAGTGAATTTAAAAATTCAGTCCTTGATAGAAGAATGAGAGATGAAAACATCAATTCCAAGTGTGCTCATGGTTAATGAGAATCTATTCTTGAAGACCCTAGGAGAAGGAGAAGGAGTTCGATTTTCTTTAGTATTGAAGCCAAAAGATGAAGTTGTTGTCAAGAAATCAGAGATACCAAATGAGGTTAAATAAATAATTGAAGAGTATAGAGACATTTTGAATGATGACCAGCCCACTCCCCTACCTCCTAAGAGACTTGTTAGCCACAAGATTGACTTCATACCAGGAGCTACCTTACCCAAAAAAGCTGCCCATAAGATAACCCCTCAACAAAATGAGGAAATAGCCAAACAAATCAGAGAGCTATTAGACCAAGGCCTAATTAGAAAGAGCATAAGCCCATGTGGAGTCCCTACTATTTTACCACCTAAGAAAGGAGGATCTTGGAGATTGTGTACTTATTCTAGAGCCATTAATAGAATCACCATTACATATAGGTTCCCAATATATAGAATTGAAGACCTAATGGAATGTTTAGGGGAGGCAAAGTACTTCAACAAAATTGACCTTAAGAGTGGCTACCACCAAATTAGGATAAATGAAGGAGATGAATGGAAAATAGCATTCAAAACTACAAAAGGTTTGTATGAATGGCTTCTAATGCCATTTGGTTTGTCTAATTCTCCCTAAACTTTTATGAGACTTATGAATGAGGTATTGGTAGAATGCATCGGTAAATTTTTTGTTGTCTACCTACACGAAATTATATTTTTTAGAAGAACTAAGGAGGAGCATATTAGGCATTTGAAAATTGTTTTCAAGAAATTGCATGATGAAAAAATAATGATCAATTTGGAGAAGTGTGACTTCTTAAGCAGGAGCTTTTATATCTTGGTTTTGTTTTGTCTCAAGGTGACCTCAAAATGGATCAAGAGAAGGTGGATTCCATTCTAAGTTGGCCTACTCCCAAGGTTGCAACTGGGGTGATAAGTTTTCATGGTTTAGCTCAGTATTACAGAAAGTTCATTAGACATTTCAATGGGATTTGTGTACCCATGTTAGACACCATTAGAGATGGGATGAGGACAAATTTTCAATGGACACCACAAGATGAGAAAGGGTTTGAAGCACTCAAGGAGAAGATAGCAGAGTTTCCTACTCTAGTTCTTCCAAGATTTGATAAGATTTTTATAGTGGAATGTGATGCAAGAAATGTGGCCATTGGGGCTATCATAAGCCAAGAAGGAAGACCAGTAGCTTTCCATAGTGAGAAGCTAGATGATGCAAAGAAGAAGTACTCTTCTTATGACTTAGAGTTGTATGATCTAGTCCAAGCACTCAAGAAGTGGAGGCACTAATTGATACCAAATGATTTTATAGTATATACTGATAACCAATCTCTCAGCTTCCATAACTCTCAAGACAAACTTAGCAGCAAACACATGAAGTGGGTGGAGTGTCTACAAGCCTATACTTTTAATATCAAGCATAAAAAGGGAGTAAAAAATTATGTTGCTGATACATTAAGTAGAAGGCTTCTCACAGTCCAAGAAGTTCAGCTACAAAGAATAGGTATTGATAGCTTCAAAGACCTATATGCTGAAGATGAAGATTTTGCCCAAATCTACAAGGTATGCAAGGAGTTTAAAAACAACTTTCATGGTGAGTTTTATGAATATACCTTGCAGAATGATTTATTGTTTAAAGGGGTCAAATTTGTGTTCCTAAAGGGTCTATGAGAGAGAATTTGATTCTATAAAAAAATAATGGAGCCCTTAGTGGTCATTTTGGAGTTAGTAAGACTCAAGAGCTAGTCACTAGGTTCTATTTTTAGCCTAGAATGAATAGAGATGTTAGACAGTATGTTGAGAGTTGTGTAGTGTGTCAAAAATCAAAGGGTACATCTTCCAATGTAGGTCTTTATCAGCCACTTCCAATCCCAACCAAACCATGGGAATGCATAAGCATGGATTTTGTAGTTGGTTTGCCAAGAAAAAGGCAGGGATATGACAATATTTATGTTGTTGTGGACAGATTTAGCAAGATGGCTCATTTCATACCTTGCAAGACTATTCATGATGCTTGTAACATTTCTTAGTTCTTTTTCAATGAAGTGGTGAGGGTCCATGGACTCCCACTTAGTATTGTTTCAGACAAGGACACCAAATTCATGAGCCATTTTTGGAAGACCTTATGGTAAAATCTTGGCACTACCTTGTCTTTTGGATCTGCCTACCATCCGCAGATAGATGGCCAAATAGAGGTGGTCAATAGGATTCTTGTTAAATTTCTGAGATGACTCACAAAGGAGTATGGGAAAGCATGGGACCAACTCATTGGACAAGTTGAATATGCATACAATGATATAGTGAATAGATCATCTGGTAAGAGTCCCTTTGAAATAGTTTATGGTTTTCACCCAAGAAGGATTTTTGAACTTAGATAATTGAAGGAAGGAATGCATGGTAGTGTATATGCTGAGGAATTTTCTCATTCAATGAGAGAAGTCCATGAAAGTGTGAGAAAGAACTTGATTGAAAATGTTGAAAGGGTAAAGAAAAAGGTGGATGCAATAAAGAGGGATGTTCAGTTTTAGATTGGAGACTTTGTGATGGTGCACTTGGAAAAACATAGGCTGCAAAAATGTTTTCCTCAAAATCTATAGATGAAGAGGCTAGGTCCATGTAAGATACTTGCAAAGTATGGAAACAATGCATACAAGGTGGAGCTTCCTAAAGACATTGGGTTGTCACCGGTTTTCAACATTACAGATTTGGTCGCATACAAAGGACCAATTAAAGATGCTAAATAGAACCTTCAAGAGGTAATAAAAATGGTAAAAGATCTGAAAGTAACCCCTACTCCATGTATGATAGCTGAAAATATACTACACTCAAGGGTCTACAAGAAGACTAGGAACAAAGACTATATGGAGCACCTTGTCAAATGGCATGAAAAAGAAGATGTTGATGCTACTTGGATCAGAGAATCAGAGTTCAAAAGGTTGGGAATTGACTCAAACATGCTCAATCCAAGGGTGGATTAACCTTTCTTTTGTTTGGGGGAGTATGGTGCACAAGCACAACTAGATTAACCCCTATGTTTCTTGCTTTGTTCTTTGATTCTAGCATGTACTGACTCTAGCCCAGTCATGGGAATTTGTGTGAACCTTATAAGGTCATTTTTTTATTTTGCTACGATGGATATGAATAGGTCAATCAATGTATAGATAGGTTTCTTAGTTGGTTTATTTTAGTTGTGTGTGTGTGAGGTAGTTTGTAAGCCTCTGGAAATCCAACCAAGGTATCAGGAACTTTTGATAAGCTACTTGATATGAATGGCACTCAGTATCAGTGGTACTTAGTTAACACTAAGAATTTCGGTTAATACTATCGGTTAACACTATGAATTTTGGTTAACACTATTGGTTAACACAATGAATTTCGGTTAGCACTAGCGGTTAACAATGTCGATTAACACTATGAATTTATGTTAACACAGACACCTGATTAATACTGGTGCTTAGTTTTTCATTACTGTTGCTTGGTAAATTTAGTCGTAATAGCCCGTAAAAAGTGGATCTTTTCTTTTATAGAAACTATGGGTAGTTGTAACAGAAAGAGATGCTTATGAATATGTGGGTAATTATAGTTGTTTTCAATGAGAGGATGGTTAATAATGACATCCCAATAATTCATTTAAAGGGAGGAGAGGTTACAAAATAGAAGAAGTTATAGAAAGTTACAGAGTCGCAGATTATTGTATTGTTTTTTTTATTTCCAGAAATGAGAAGTTGCAGACTGTGTGTTTAGTGAATATCAATCTTTGTTGTTTCTTTTGCATGCAAGTAAATTATTACACTTTATTTCTATTTTGTAAGTTGTTAGTTCTTGACCCATTTTGGGTTGTAAATAGTAATGGCCCCTCAAGATTTCTGAATCCATGGTGAGAATCATGTGTTAGAATGGAACTTGAGAGGAGCCCTTGTACATAGTTTCCTTTTTTTTTTTGGTAGCACAAGAAACATTTACGAGTCTGGATATGTTACCCTAAGTGAGCTCAGTAATAGTCCAGCTAGGGAAGAGAATGAAAGCAATGTTTTAAAAACATTGATTGAGTGAGTAGAATGAATCTATTTGTGTAGGTTCAGTAAGGAGGATGAATAACATGTCAATGGGGACTGAGTCTTGAAGGGGAGGTAAAGCTGATAGTGACTTACCTTAGTTTAGGGTTGTGAATACCCTAAGAATCTAGGAGAAAGATCTCAGAGTAGAGCTAGGATGACTCTATAGTAGCAACAAGACTCCAGTACCACATCAGAATGTCAAGTCACTATTTTTCAATTGGCTGCAGAAACTCATCAATAAAAATAGGAGAAGAGAATACCTGAATAGACCTTGAAGAGTACAAATGTTTAGATGGGAAAAATGTAGCTAGAAATCAATTATATCAAAATTAGGTATCAAGGATTAGAGAAGTACAATATCATCATTAAGGGAGAGATTATTGAGGGAAAGAATTACATTTAGAAACTTCATGCAAACAGCAACAAGATTGATGAACAAATTGAACAATAAAAACCTAAAGGTGATAAGACTAGAGTTGGTTTTGTTGAAGTTGAATGGTTTTGTTGAAGTTGAATGTTCTAAATCTAATGAATGGAAATCTAAAGGAAAAACAAAGGAGGAACCTAATCAACAATAGTAATCTAATGTGCCAACAATACCTTTAAGAGTAAGATTCTTTGAATGCAACAAAATTGGTTCCATGAAGAGGGATTGCAGAGATAAGACTCCTTATAAGTCATTTAATGGTTATTCTTTCAATTGTTATAAATATGGGCACCAAAAGGAAGAATGTAGAACACATGATCATTCATCAAAGAAACAAGATTATGTCAGTGAGGAAAGAGAAACTAAGATCACATGTTATAAGTGAAACAACTTTGGACACATTGCAAGATATTTTAGAATGCAGGTTAATCAAAATGGATGACCTCTTACATGTTATAAATGCAATAATCAAGGATGGGGTGAATTTTTGTAGATATAATGTACTAGTTAGAAACAAGAAACCACCTACAACAATAAAAATGAACACTAGTGATGTTGGTAAGAGTATGGATGAGTATATAGATGACTTAAAAATAAAATTTACTAAGGAAGGAAATAAGGAGAGTGATAAGGTATAGAAAGTAAAGAAATAGGGTGAGTCTAAGGATCAAAGAGAGTCGGTAGATGCTATTGGATCTTCACCTGATGTTACTATTGCCAAATTAGCCTAAATGCCCAATCATGGCCTTAGGGGAAGATTTGGAGAAATATAATAGTCTATAATCCAGCCTCTGATTTACAAATTTAGATGATGCAAGGTTAGATATATGTAAAAGGATATGTGTGGAAGCTACATACTTTGTTTGCAAGATCTAAAAGGTAACACACTCTGATCACCTAGAACTATTGGAATTATTGGAATAACTTAGGAAAGTTATGTACTGAGAGGGGAGGCATCAATCAGTAACTTTAAAAATTTTAACCATACACATTGATAAATTACCAAGTTGAACACATTGCATAAAATTAACATAAAGTAAATAACTCAAATCATAAAATATACAACACATAACACATATATTTTGGTCATGCATGAATCCTTTTTTAGAGGAATTTTTTTTGGTGAGGATGACATCCACAATCCTTCACTACTATTTATAAAGGTTTCTCGGTTATATATCTGCAATCCTTCACTAATGTTAGCTACTTCTGGTAGCTTACCCTGTTACGATTATTATACTTGGTTAAGAGTAAAAAATACTTATTCACTCTACCTTGTTATAGGATTTAACAATCTCTAATCTAAGAGATTTACATTGTCAAAGGATTTAAAAAATATGAAGACCTGTTAGGGCCTACCCAAAAGTGACATTTGTACAACTCTGAATACAAAAAAAATTAGTACAAAACTGTCTGATAAGAATGCATCATTCAATTTTTTTCCAAAATCATTATGCTCAATAACTCTATTACCTTGTTCTACACTCGATAGATTAGTATCATAAGCTCTACTTCATTCTGCATAGCCCTTGTTTTCTTCTCTTTGCACTAAGTGATGAACTATAACTGATTAAATATTTAAAGGTGTTAAGTTGCTAGTCACCAAGCTACTGAAAGTGAATGCAAGACATTAATTCAGTTATTGCATTGTATTGTCATTGATGTCAACTTAATATAATTTGATTGGTTATATACATAGTGTCAAAGAATTAAAAGAAACAGAGAGATAAGGTTATGCTATTATTAATGCATAAAAGTTTAGTATTCACTAAGTGAGAACAAACATTGATGGACAATGCACCCCAATAGATAGAGAACCCTAAGAGAAAAGTAATAGTGATACCCAAGAAAGAAACCCGAGAAATTATTACCAATGAGAAGAACCATAGTGATACCCGAGCGGAGATAAAAGTCATAGTGTTACACGACAGACAGAAAACCCCAATAGACAGACAACCCCGATGGACAGAGATGCTCAAGGAAAACTAAAGTCAACACCGAAGCTAACAAGGAGTTAAACACCAAAAATAACTGAAGTTCAGATATGAAAAAAAGACTTAGCTATCAAGAGATAAATATGGATTTAACTGGTTGATCATATTGTTTTCATTGACAAGTTAAAAGCCAGATATAAGCAAGAATATTAAAGTTGTTTTATTTAAGTTATCAAGGAGAAATCTATGGGATAAAACTAAAGTAAAGCTTTAAAGCAAGAAAGGTGAGAATTATGGATCACACCAAGAACAAGAAATTCAAGGACTTAGAAATGGTGAAATTATGTCTATAAAGAAACAAGATAATTCATTGTGAATTATGGATGAATTGAGAAGAGGATGATGAAGACAATACTGGTGAAGAAAGCCTTCATACAGTCCTGATCAAACAAACCGAAGAACAGAGATAAATATTTCTTCAAACAATGAGAAATAGAGAAGCACAACATCACCAACCAGAAAGAAGTGGAGAAAAGATATTGAAAAGATACATTTATCAGAAAGGTATTATGAGCTTACAACAGATCTGGACATCTACAAGTCTAAGTTGTTTATATGAATAAATCATACTATTTCAGTTTAACCATTGGATCAGAAATTCTCTTAACCAAGTAGGATTTAACGATCCTTTATATATTGAGGTACATCCCAAGGAGTATCAGAATTTTAACTCATGAAGATAGCATAGTGAAATTCCCAATATCAAGTGATTAACTATTAGTGATAAATCCTCTAACAAGGTCACACTTAATAGTGTGTTTGTAACCTTTCACAGGGTTGGCTCTTCATCGATCTCACTTCAGAAGAGTGAAAATTTTGGGTTATCGGTCCCAAGTGGTTTTTCCCTTAACATGGTTTCAACGTTAAAAATCCACGTGTCAAATATGTTTATAATTCATTTCTTTAATTTTTTTCTTTACACATTACTAAAATAGGATTGATCGTTAAACACTAAGTTATTTACTGTATTTTGGTAAATGATAGACTACTAATTGGTAAATATTAAGAATAAGGTTTAAAACAGTGAACTTTGAGAAGTAGTTATTTGATAAGATTATTTCAAGGCATACATCTTGTAGGACTGAAGATAACTAGAGGCTTATAATTGTGGTACTAAGTTTTTTTTTTAAGTTATTGGAATATTTTTTAGGCCACTAATTCATGCCCTGCTCTCAATTATTCTAACAATTGGTATAAGAGATTGTGTGATTAGAAGGAAGGTTTCAATACCTAAGCAAAAGATCACAAGATGAGAAAACATGATGTGCCTAATTTAAACAAAAACAACTTTGCATCATGGAAAAGTAGGATAAGACTCCACGTATCAGGTATTGGAAATGATGTTACTCAATACTTGGATACTAGATATGTGTTTCCTATAGAACCTCACACACTTGATCAATTAAGAGAAAAGCATAAGCACAATTATATGATGATATAACTTGCTTCATCACTCTTTGATGCTGAATTTGAAGATGTCAAAGCATGCACCTCTACAAAGAAAATGTGGGACAAATTGAAGCTAGTACATGGAGCAGATGCTAATGTACTAAGAGCTAAGGTAGAAAGCCTAAGAGGTAAATTTGATGACCTAAGAATGAGAGAAGGAGAAAACATCACTCAGTATAGCTGCATAATAAAAGAGGTAGTCAATGATATCCAAGGAGTTGGAGGTGTAGTTAAAAAAGAAACAGTGGTAAGTAAAATCCTAAGAACCTTACTGTCTATTTATGTTATTAGAGTACATGCTCTACAATAAATGAGAGCATTAGAAAACAAAAATTTCACTCTACATAGCTTGGTTGGTAGACTTATTTCATTTGAGATGAATAACTTTGACAATGGTGGATCAATAAGAATGGGTAATGACTCACCTTGTCTAGTTGAAGGTAAAGGAACTATAATGTTAAATAATATGATCAAATGTGAAAATGTATACTGGGTAAAAGGACTTAACTATAATCTATTGAGTGTTTCACAGATGAATAACATGGGTCACCTAGTTGTATTTGAGAACAAAAAGGCAATGATATTTAATGAATCAGGAAGGTTGATCGGAACTGGTGAATAGACAAAAGGTAACCTATTCTATCTCGATGATATTTACACAACTTATTTAATTGCTAGAAACAAAGAAATATGGTTGTGGCATACAAGATTATGTCATGTAAATTTTGACAACATGATTAGGATAAGAAATACAAGGAAAGTAAGAGGCTTACCAAGCATGTCAAAGCTCGACCATATCATGTGTAAGAACTGTCAAAAAGGTAAAATGAAAAAGTCTAGTTTCAAGAGAAAAACCCATACATCTAATGAAATTCTAGAATTAGTCCATACTGATCTATGTTGACCAATGAGAACAAAGAGTTAATATGGTGATAAATATTTCATTCTCTTTGTTGATGATTATTCTAGAATGATGAGAGTTATGTTCTTAAAAGAAAAATCAGAAGAATTCAAGATGTTTAAATGGTATAAAGCTATTGTAGAAAAATAGAGTGGTAAGGAAATGAAATGCTTAAGATCATATAGAGGAGGATAATTTGTTTCTACACCAATAACACCACAAAAAAAAGGATTGTTGAAAGAAGAAACATATCCATTGTCGATTGTGCAAGATCACTGATGATTGAGAAAGGCATCACTCAACCATTCTGGAGGGAAGTTGTCAGTAATGTTATCTACACATTGAACAAAGTTTAATGGAAGAAAGACACCTTATGAGCTATGGTATGGATACACACCCAATGTAAGTCACTTCATAATCTTTTGAATTCAATGTTATATTTTGAAAGATGATAGAAATGGAAAGATTGACTCCAAATGTGAAGAAGGAATGTTTTTAGGTTACTCCACCAAGAGAGAGGCTTATGAATGTCTTAATAAGTCCTCTAACAAGATCATTGAAAGTGAAAATGTTAGAATATATGAATATGTAGAGAAAAATGATGAGGAAAGCATAAAAGAAGTAGAAGACTACAGCAGGTTTTTTTACAATGAAGAACCTGACACTCTACCCGAGCAACACTATATCGCTCTCGAGAAATACAAAATTGCACCTGAGCATTAGGCTACAAATACCAAATATCACAAAATTGCTGAAAATCATATTCCAAGCAATGGAGATCAGAATGAAGGTCAAGATAATGATCATAATGATGAACAAACAGCTGAACCAATGCTTGCAAAGTTTGTTAGAAGACACCATCAATAAAACCAGATCTTAGGAGACAAGAAGGTTGGAATGAGAACAAGAATTAAGTCACTGAATACTATATGTTTAATTTGTGATTTTGAGCCTAAAAATGTTAATGATGCACTTGAAAATAAAGATTGGGTCAGTGTTATGAATGAGGAGATAGAACAGACTAAGAATAATAGAACATTGATATTAGTACCTAGACCAGATGACAAGAATATTATCGATACCAAACGGATATTTAGAAACAAGTTGAATGAGATTGAAGAAGTCACAAGAAACAAAGAAAGATTAGTATGCAAGGGGTATGCATAAGAAGAATGTATTGACTATGGAGAAACCTTTGCAGCTGCTGCTAGAGTAGAAGGAGTCATAATTATACTTGCTTATGTTGCATTCAAAGGATTCAAGGTATACCAAATGGATGTCAAATCTGTATTCCTAAATGGAATATTAGAAAAAGAGGTATACATTTAACAACCATAAGGGTTTGTTGATCCTAAGAAGAGAAATATGGTTTGTAGACTACACAAAGCCTTGTATGGATTGAAAAAAGTATCGAGAGCCTGGTATGAAAGAATTCACTCCTAGCTCATAAGTATTGGATTTGTAAGAGCAAGTGAAAAATAGCAATATGTATTTAAAAGAAGATACTGATGAAAATATTTTGATTGCTAAAATATTTTTTGATGATATCATTTTTGGGGGTAATGATATGCTCTGTAAAACCTTTTCTAATGAAATGAGCAAAGAGTTAGAGATGTCAATTTTTGGAGAGATAAAATTCTTTCTTGGTCTATGGATTCCTCAATAGGATGGAGGCATATATATCACACAATCCAAATACATCAAGGAAGTTCTCAAGATATTCAAAATGGAAGAATCCAAACCAGTTGGAACACCTATGGCAATTGAATGTAAGCTAACAAAAGAAGATAAGCCAAATGAGGTAAATCAGATTCTATATAGATCAATGACTGGCAAACTAATGTATGTTGTTCATACCAGACAAGATATAGCACATGTAGTTGGAATAGTTGAAAGATTCTCTGCTAATCCCAAAGAATCACACATGAATACTATCAAAATAATTATGAGATATCTAAAGAATACCGAAGAATATGGCTTATGGTATAAAAGAGAAGGCAAATTTGAGCTTCAAGTCTATACAGATGTTGATTGGGCTGGAAACTTAGATGATAGAAAGATCACAACTAGAGGAGTATTATTCATAGGTGACAGACTTGTCACATGGATAAGTAAGAAGAAAGGATGCATCTCACAATCTACTACAGAAGTAGAATATGTGGTTGTTGCTACAAACTACTCTAACATTGCATGGATCAAATAATTATTGGAAGGTATGAATATGAAAATTCTTGAACTAGTGATTATCTATTGTGATAATACCCTGGCGCAATAAACATTTCTAACGATCCTGTCATGCATGCTAAGACTAAGCATATTAAAATCAAATATCATTACATAAGAGAACAAGTACAAGAGAAAGAGGTGATACTTGAATATGTTCAATCCAAGGAACAATTAGCTGACATATTTTCAAATCCATCACCTAAAGATACATTTGAGTACCTAAGAAAGAGACTAGGGGTCTGACCCGTGTCTATTGGTTAGTAAGCTGACTAGGAGGCTACATCAGCCAACACACAATTATAAGACCATTCATGTTGATGTAAGAAAAGAGATGGACTGCAAAGATACACCAATACACAACAAGGTACATATCTACACCAAACATGAGATTCATTCTATTGCTAATGGATAGAGAAATTCAAGGAGTATATTATAAAAAGGGGATGGATATACCTTGACATTGTAGTCAAAGGGAGAGATGACTGGAGAGAATATCCAAAGGGAGAGGTTATATCCATATGAAATATCCATCATAATCACCTAAAGGAATCAAAGAAGATCCAAAGGGAGATATTATATCCATATGAAATATCCATCATAATCATCCAAAGGAAGAGAAAGTATCCTAAGGGAGAGATGACTTAAGGGAGAGAGTATTCTATATAGCTATCAAAGGAAGAAGAGATGGTCAAGGAGAGGAAGATTCAAAGTGAGAGATAAAATCAAAAGAAGAGATTCTACAACACAGTGAGAGACAAAATCAGAAGCTGCTACATCTATCGAGAAAAGGGAATGAATATTGAAGAAAGTACTCTGGAAAAACAACAATTTAAGCTAGAAGAGCTTACTAAGAGCCAGACATTTGTATTGGTTATAGAACAATAAGATTGGTATATTGATGAACTACAAATGATATATTTCATATTATATTAGTAATAATGTAGTGTGTTGTCATCAATGCCAAAGGGAGAGGTTGATGAACTATATCTGATTAAATGTTTCAAGATGTTAAGTCAATTATCACCAAGCTACTGAAATTTAATGCAAGACATTAAATCAGTTAATGTATTGTATTGTCATTGATGTCAAATTGATATAATCTGATTGGTTATATATATATAGTGTTCAATAGTTCAAATAAATAGAGAGATAAAGGTTATGCTATCAGTAATGCATAAAATTTCAGTATTCACTAAGTGACAACAAACACTGGCGGATAGTACACCCCGACGGATAGAGAACCCTAAGAGAAAAGTCACAGTATTACCTGAGAAAGAAACCTAAGGAAAGCATTACCAATGAGCAAAAACATAGTGATACCCAAGCAGAAATAAAACTCACAGTGTTACCCAGCAGACAGACAACCCCGATGGAAAAAGATTCCTGAGGACAACTGAAGTCAAGACCGAAGCTAAAAAGGGGTTAAACACCAAAAATAAATTCAGAAATAACAAAAGACTTAGCTAGAAAGAGATAAATATGGAGTTAATTGGTTGATCACATTTTTTTCATTCGAAAAGTTGAAATCCGGAGACAAGAAAGAGTCTTAAATCTATTTTACAATGAGGAGAAATCTACAGGATAAAACTAAACTAAAAATTTAAAGCAAGAAAGGTGAGAATTGAAAATCACTCCAAGAACAAGAAATTGAAGGACTTAGAAATAGTGAAATTATGTCTATAAAGAGACAAGATAATTCGTTATGAATTAGGGGTTAATTGAGAAGAGGATGCTGAAGAGAATACTGGTGAAGAAAGACTTCATGCAATCCTGATCAATCAAGCTGAAGAACAGAGCTAAAGATTTATGTGAACACCAAGCAATAGAGAAGCACAACATCACCAAGTAGAAAGACATGGTGCAAAGGTATTGAAAAGATACATTGATCAGAAAGGTATTATGACCTTATAATAGATCTAAACATCTACAGGTCTAAGTTGTTTATATAAACAGATCATACTATTTTAGTTTAACCATTGGATCAGAAAGTCTCTTAACTGAGCAGGACTTAACAATCATTTATATATTGAGATACATCATAATGAGTATCAAAAGGTTAATTCATGAAGATAGCATAGTGAAATACCAGATATTAGGTGATTAACTATTATTGATAAATCCTCTAACAAGGTCACACTTAATAGTGTGTTTGTAACCTTTAACAGGGTTGGCTCTTCACTGAGCTCACTTTAGAAGAGTGAAAATTTTGGGGTACCGGTCCCAAGTGGTTTTTCCCTTAACAGGTTTTACACATTAAAAATCCATGTGTCAAATGTGTTTATGACTCATTGATTTGATGTTTTTATTTACAAATTACTAAAATAGGATTGATCGGTAAACACTAAGTTATTTACTATATTTCGGTAAATGATAGACTACTAATCGGTAAATATTGACAATAAGGTTTAACAGTGAGCTCTGAGCTATATTTATTTGATAAGATTATTTCAAGGCATACATCTTGTAGGAATGAAGATAACTAGAGGCTTATAATTGTGGTACTAAGTTTTTGGCTTAAGCTATTGGAAAAAATTTGAGGCCACTAATTCACCCCCCCCCCCCCCCTCCGGTCTCAATTATTCTAACACTAACTTTCTCAACTCTTCAACTTCAGTAACTACAACATCATCATTGACATCAATAGAAACAACAACAACAACAATATCATCATGCTCAATCTCAAATTGATCTCTTATACACTTCCAAGCAGTTAATTGTGACTTAGGTGGTTAATCAAATCTAGGGAAACATGAATCAATGGTGGAGATTAAGTGGTTAAACTTAGTTGAATCTCCAATCTGGCATTCCTTTTGAAATTTCATTAATGGGTCTGCTTTGTGATCATGTATAATCATGTGTTTGGAGTTCCAATGACTCAACTAACACTTGCCTTGAATTTTCTGCCATGCATCCTGCTAGGTGTCCAAATTCAATGTATCAAATTTCAAATGAAATGTTAGCTTTGGAATACTTGGAAACATTCTTTTCCTTACTCTATAACTCTATTGTCTCTTCTCAGTGTCTATGAATTCTTGGTAACTATCTTTGCATGACTCAATATATGTATCTTACTCGATGATTGATAACTACTCAATGCTCGGTGGCTATCTTGGTTCCCTTTATCGACTATATCTCCTTCATTATATGACTTCCTTGCTTTAGTTACATTCACCAATATATGAATTTATAGAAAAATAATGACAACAAAATATCTTTAGGAGTAACAATCTCCCCCTTTGACATTAGTTTGGCATTTTGTAAAAAAATTCAAAGTCATCAAAATTTTCAAAACTTCAAAAATACTTATGACTCCCCCTTTGATAATTCTCCTCAAAATTTTACTACTTATATCTCCCTTACATAAACACACATATCTATATCCCTATATATCCTCTTTACATAACTATCCTTATATATCACCTTGTTTATATAAATATCCACATATATCCTCTTTTTTTACAAACATGCCAAAACAATAATTACTTATTCTTATCTTCTGAATATATTTGATCAAAAATGTGTTTAAGCTCTATCTTTGCATCAACTAGAGCTTGTTCCCATGTATCCTTCAATGTTTTCATAACAAAAATATGTGTAGCAACATTAGCTACCATACCAGTGGGGAATAAGAGAAGCAACTAAATCTTTGGCTTTCTTCAAATGACTTTGCATTCACTCCAAGTGGGGAATAAGAGATTCTTGCAGCTCAAAGAGTTCCATCCTTATTTTGTATTCTTCATTTCTTAGATATTTCTACCTTCCCATTAACTTTATGGCTTTTGAGTAATAGGCTTGTAGAGATCCATGCTTGGTTTATATGTTCTTTAGTTCCTCGGTCAACTCTTGTTCAAGAGATTCCTCTTTTTCCTTGATAACCATAATGAGTAATGAAATGGAACAAAGTTTCTGAAATAACAAAATAATATCAGACAAATTGTTCTCTATGTCAGTGCAATATTTAACAAGAGATACAATGTCAAGTGACATGTTCAAAATCTCTTCTAACAATGTTTATTCCATGTTGTCCTAATGATTTTTCATCATGTCAGTGATTGTTTCTTTGTTCAGTTCTCTTACTTGTTGAATTAAATATGATACTTGATTAAGAATACTTGCATCCTCATTTATAGTAGCATCTGACATAATCTATTGTAGTGCTACTTTGACATCTTCCAATACAATATTTTCTTTCTTCTTTTAAAATTACTTATTTTGGATGGCCTTAAGTCTCACCAATTCTGCATACTCTTTCATTTCATCAAGGTCCATAGTAGGATACATCTACTTGAGGTAATATGATAATTTTTGATGACATGTAACTGATTGAATGTTTGATAATGTTAAGTTGAAGATGATGCAAAACATTAAATCAGTTAATGGTTTGTATTGTCAGTGATGTCAACTTGATATCATCTATACGGTCATGTACATAATGCCAAAGACTTCAGAGAATCAATGGAACAAAGATTATTTTTTCACCAATACATAAAATTCAAGTATTCACTAAGTGACAGACAACACCGATGGAGTGCACACCATCGGTAAAGGAAAAGAAAAATTCATAGTGATGCCCGACGAATAGATGACAATATTGCCCGACGAAGCAAAATCATAGTGATACCTGACGAGTAAAATCCAAGGATGCCCGACGGATGGAGAGCCTGAAGCTAACTGGAGTTACACCGACAGAACTGGCAGTTGTCACTGATGACTAACTATAGAGTTGACTAACAGAATGGAGAGTTTAGAAAATGAAAAAATATCTAGCTAGCAGAGCTTAAGGATAGACTTAACTGGTTATTTTATTTGTTTTATTCAACTAGAGTTGATTAATTGATTTAAAGAAGATTTATACAGTTGGCAAGAAGATAACTACGAGATAAATCAGGAGTTAAAGCTGTAAATCAGATTGGTTGGATTGTTTTTCACGCCAATAATCAATAATTAAGGAATATCATGTCTATATAAGAGACAAGCATAATTCATTTCTGCAAGCAATCACATTCACGGGAATGGGAGTGAATAGAAAGAGGATGTTGAAGGATAACTTCATACAGTCCTGATCAATCAAGCTGAAGGAGAGCTAAAGAATTCTATAGACACCAACGAATAGTGAAGCACAACATCACATAGGAGAATGTGTGGAGCACAAGAATTGAATTGGTACATTGATCAGAGAGGTATTGTACTTAAATAAATCTAAAAATTTGCAATTCAAGTTGCATTAGAAATAGGTCATTGTGTTTCAGTTTAACCATTGAAGCATTAAGTCTCTTAATAGAGTAGGACTTAACAGTCTTCTATAATTGAGGTATATCAAAATAGATTGCCAAAAATCTTATCATGAAGATAGAATTGAGTGCCCGATACCAACACACAGTCTAAGAAGGAGTTTGATGCAGTTAGGTAGCACCAAATATGCCAGATACCTATTGTGCCCATAGAGGTTGATCAATATTGGTAGCATATACATGTCAGATATCAAGTGATAGACACATATTAAAATCCTCTAATAAGGTCACACCTAACAATGTGTTTGTAACCTTTAACAGGGTTGGCTCCTAACAAGGCTCACTTTAGAAGAGTGAAAATTTGGGGTACCGGTCCCAGTGGTTTTTACCTTAACAGAGTTTCCACATTAAAATCCATATGTTATGTGTGTATGGCGTATTACTTTATTGTTTTACATTTCACATATGCATTTCTCTATTTATTGGTATACTCTGCATATTTATTGAGTATCAATAAATAGTTTTACTACTTATCGGTTATCAAGGAGAATAAGAAAAAACAAGGTAAACTAATAGACAGTTAATTATTATAAGTATTTCATGGCATGCATCTTGTAGGGACCTAATAATCTTAGATGTATTGATTGGTGGTTAAAGTTTAAAGGATAATTTTTTAGGCCACTGATTCACCCCNCCCCCCCCCCCCCCCTCTCAGTTATTACTAACAATTGGTTTCAGAGCTTGTGTGCTTAGAAGGAAGGTTTCAAGACCTAAGTAAATATCACAAGATGAACATACGAGACATTCCCAATTTGAACAAAGACAACTTTGCTTCATGGAAAAGAAGGATAAGACTCCACTTATTAGGTATTGGTAATGATGTTACTCAATACTTAGATACTAAATATGTGTTTCCCACAGGACCATTAACAATAGATCAATTGATAGTGAAGCATGAGCATAACTGCATGGTCATAGAGCTTTCTTCCTCTCTCTCTCTCTGATGCTAAATTTGAAGATGTCAAAGATTGCACAACTACAAAGAAAATGTGGGACAAACTGAAGCTTGTACATGGCGGTGATGCAAATGTTCTGAGAGCCAAGGCAAAAAGCCATAGAGGAAAGTTTGATGATCTCAGAATGAAAGAAGGAGAAAACATCACACAATACAACACAAGAATAAAAGAAGTAGTCAATGCTATATGAGGTGTTGGAGGTACACTTGAATAGGAGACAATGGTAAGTAAAATCTTAAGAACCTTATTGCCCGTATATGCTATTAGAGTTTCTGCTATTCAAGAAATGAGAGTAGTAGCAAAGAATATAGTTACTCTTGATAGCTTAATTGGTAGACTGAATTCATTTGAGATGAATAACTTTTACAATAGTGTATTACCAAGTTTAGAGTCTACATTTAAGTCTCCTATGAAAATAAGCAAATCCAATCATAGATACTCATCTAGAAGGGACAGTGAAAGTGAAAGTGAAGAGAAAATCTAGATGAAATAGAAGCACTTATGGCTAGAATAATACAGAGAGGCAAAGGTAATACAAAGACAAGTTACCACTTGTATTCTTTAATTATAAAGAGATTGGACACTTTGTTGCAAGATGTCCTAACAGAAGAAAATATGACATAAGTAATGATAGATCTTTTGAGAAGAAATATGACAGAGGTGATAACAAAGATTACAAAAGTTACCGACAATTAGAAAGAAAGGATACTCGAGACTACAAGGATAAAGGCAAGAAGGGTAGCTACCTAGCTACTTGAAAAGATGAAGATACTAACACTAAACCTGATGATGACTGTTGGAAACAATTATTTAATTGTGTATTGTCCTTGATGTTACACAAATGTCATATCAGTCATCAGACAGAGTCTACCGAGTTCAGAATGTTCAGCAAGGAAGTTAACAGAGTCTACCGAGCTCAGTCGGTAAGAGAAGCTATTTATAGAGTCTACCAAGCACAACAGAATACTATATCGAGAAGTTAGTTACTACTGAGTTCTCTCGGTCAACAAAGAAATTCAGTGCTTACCGAGTTTAGTCGGTCATCAAAGAAAATGTGAAGGAAAGTCAGTGCTTACCGAGTTCACTCGGTTACCAAAGGATTTTCACAGAGTCTGCAGTGTTCACCGAGCATCAGTTGGTCAACACTAAAATATCATTTTGTCAGAGAATTGGTGCAAGATAAGGAGATCAGATTGGAATATGTCCATACAAAGGAACAAATTGCTGACATATTCACAAAGCCATTGCCTAAGGATGCATTCTTGTATCTAAG
>MU226131.1:137541-176156 GCA_018584345.1 Thuja plicata
TGGTATGTAGACTTCATAAAGCCTTGTATGGATTGAAACAAGCTCCCAGAGCTTGGTATGAATGACTTCATTCCTATCTAATAAGTATTGGATTCATAAGGACTAGTGAAAATAGTAATCTTTATTTAAAAAAAGGATACTGATGCTAACACTTTGATTGCTGAAATATTTGTTGATGACATCGTATTTGGAGGCAATGATATACTATGCAAGTCATTTGCTGAAGAGATGAGAAAAGAGTTTGAGATGTCTATGTTTGGAGAGATTGAGTTCTTTCTTAGTCTATAGATCATTCAACAAAGTGAAGGTTTTTTCATTACATAGTCCAAATACATCAAAGAGGTCCTGAAAATATTCAAGATGGAAGATTCCAAACCTATTGGAACACCGATGGCTACTAGATGCAAACTAACAAAGGAAGACAAAACAACAGAGGTAAATCAGAATTTGTATAGATCAATGATAGGAAAACTCATGTATGTTGTACACACTAGACCAGATATTGCACATGCAGTTGGAATTGTTGCTAGATTTTTTGCTAACCCTAGGGAATCACATATGACTACTGTGAAAATAATCTTAAGATATCTAAAGAATATTGAGGAATTTGTCTTATAGTATAGAAGAGAAGGCAAATTTGAACTAAAAGTGTTTATCGACGTTGATTGGGCTAGAAATATTGATGACCGAAAGAGCACAACTAGAGGAGCATTCCTTATGGGTGACGAACTTCTGAAATGGATTAGCAAGAACCAAGGATGCATCTCATAGTCTACTGTAGAAGCAAAATATGTTGTTGCTACTGCAAACTGCTCAAATATTGCATGGATCAAGTACTTACTAGAAGGTATGCATATGAAGATCTCAAAACCAGTAATTATCTATTATGATAACACCAGTGAAATAAACATTTCCAAGAATCCATTCATGCATACAAATAATAAACACATTGCAATCAAGTATCATTATTTAAGAGAAAAATTTCAAGAAAAAGAGGTGATACTTGAGTATGTGCAATCAAAAGAACAATTGGCTAATATCTTCACCAAGTCACTGCCCAAGGATACATTTGAGTACCTGAGAAAGAGACTAGGGGTCAAACCCTTGTCTACTAGTCAATAAAGGACTGAAGGCTGCATCAGCCTATATATTATCATAATATCATTCATGTCGATGCAAGCAAAAAGGATGAACTTCAAAGATACATCTATATACATAAAGGTATATATCAGAACCAAGCACCAGAGCATATTGTTGTATTGCTGATGGATAAGGAAAATTCAAGGAATATATTATGGATAGAAGAAAAATAATTGTTTGACATGAGTGTCAGATATCTGTAAAATATTTTTTTGGCATTATTGTCAAAGGGAGAGAATGTATCCATATTATCACAAGAAATTATTCATCATCAGATTACTCCAAACAAGGAGAGATCATATCCATAGGGAGAGAATTTGTATGAAGGAATCATATACAAAGGGAGAGTTGCTAACAAAAGACAGAGACATCAAAGAAGAAGAATAGTCAAAAGAGAGAAATTGACACAAGAAAAGGATACAACACATCAGTACAAGAAACACAGAAAGCTGCAAGAATCAAATCTAAGCTAACACAGAGCTTACCGGTGGTCAGACATTTTTATCTGTTATCAAAACAATTTGTCTGGTAATTTTATGTATCTCAACAATTGTATTTCATATTGTATTATAAATAGTATGGTGTGATAATATAGTATGTTGCCATCAATGCCAAAAGGAGAGATTGATGACATGTAACTGATTGAATGTTTGATAATGTTAAGTTGAAGATGATGTAAGACTTTACATCAGTTAATGGTTTGTATTTTCATTGATGTCAACTTGATATCATCTGTACAGTCATGTACATAATTCCAAAGACTTTAGAGAATCAATGGAACAGAGATTATGCTTTTTGCAATGCATAAATTTGAAGTATCCACTAAGTGACAGAGAACACCGACGGAGTGCACACCATCGATAAAGGAAAATAAAAATTCATAGTGATTCCCGATGAGAAGATGATAGTGTTTCCCAAAAAATAAAAATCATAGTGATACCCAATGAGTAAAATCCAAGGATGCCTGACGAACAGAAATCCTGAAGCTAACTGGAGTTACACCGACGAAACTGGCAGTTGTCACCGATGACTAACTGCAGAGTTGACCGAAAGAACAGAGAGTTTAGAAAATGATAAAATATCTAGATGGAAGAGATTAAGGATAGACTTAACTGGTTATTTTATTTGTTTTATTCGACCAGAGTTAAGTAATTTATTTAAAGAAGATTTATACAGTTGGCAAGAAGATAACTATGAGATAAATCAGGAGTTAAAGCTGTAAATCAGATTGGCTAGATTGTTTTTCATGCCAAGAATCAAGAATCAAGAATTAAGGAATATCATGTCTATATAAGAGACAAGCATAATTCATTTCCACAAGAAATCACATTCATGGGAATGGGAGTGAATAAAAAGAGGATGCTGAAGAGAAACTGATGAAGGATAACTTCACATAGTCCTGATCAATCAAGTTGAAGGAGAGCTAAAGAATTTTACAGACACCGATGAATAGTGAAGCACAACATCACAGAGAAGAAAGTGTGGAGCAAAACAATTGAATTGATACACTGATAAGAGAGGTATTGTACTTAAATAGATCATAAAATCAACAATTCAAGTTGCATTAGAAATAGGTCATTGTGTTTCAGTTTAACCATTGAAGCATTAAGTCTCTTAATAGAGGACTTAACAGTATCCTATAATTGAGGTATATCCCAACAGATTGCCAAAATTTTATCATGAAGATAGCATTGAGTGTCTGATACCAACACACACTCTAAGAAGGAGGCTGATGCAGTTAGGTAGCACCACATATGCCAAATACCTATTGTGCCCATAGAGGTTGATCAATATTCGTATCATATACATGCCAGATATCAAGTGATAGACTCATATTAAAATCCTCTAATAAGGTCACACCTAACAGTGTGTTTGCAACCTTTAACGGGGTTGGCTCCTAACAAGGCTCACTTCAGAAGAGTGAAAATTTGGGGTACCGGTCCCAGTGGTTTTTCCCTTAACAAGGTTTCCACATTAAAATCCATGTGTTATATGTGTATGGCTTATTAATTTATTGTTTTACATTTCACATATGCATTTATGGATTGATTGGTATACTCTGCATATTTACTCAGTATCGGTAAATAGTTTTACTACTTATCGATTATCAAGGAGAATAAGGATAGACAAGGTAAATTGACAGACAGTTAATTATTATAAGCATTTCAAGGCATACATCTTGTAGGGACTTAATAATATGAGGTGTATTGATTGGTGGTTAAATTTTAAAGGATAATTTTTGAGGCCACTGATTCACCTCCCCCTCTTAGTTATTACTAACAGGTTTACTCATATCTCCAGGTTTTTCCATCTTTAATTTATTCTTCTTTTCTATCATCCTATCACTAGTACATAATTTTGTGAAAGGGGATGCCTTTAATGCATTGAATGTGGTCTCTATAGCATCAAATACACTTCCATCTTTCATTTCTTCTTTCTTTTCTTTTCTTTTAGTTATTTGTGACTCCTCAGTCTTTTCCTCTTGTTTCTCTTTTTTCTTCTCTTATGTCTTATATTCTTTCCTTTCTTCTATCTTTTCTTCTTTGTGTTTTTCATGTCTATCCTTGGTCTTGTTCTTTTCTTGAACCTTTGGAAGTTCAAAGACTTGCTCTTGTTTTAGTGTCAGGTTCTTGGTAGAAGGTTACTCAGTATTCTATTCTGTGTGGGGCTCGGTCGCCTTGGGCTCCTCATTTTCTCCTTGTTCTTTTTCCTTAGGAAGTTATGTTCCTCTCTCTTTAGTATAAGTTGCAATATTAGACATTCCATTATCAACATCCAAATACTCATTGACTTGTTCTATAACTTCTTCTAATAGTTTTACATCGACAAAATCAACAATATCCATTTGTTCAGTCTCTATTTCCTTTTCTATCATTACATCTTCATCTTTAGAAATTTTGGCGGTAGGTTCCTCCTCTATAATATCTTCAATCAATATTTCATCTTTATCAAATGTAAGATCAATAGGATTGTCCTTACCCTTCTCTTTGGTATCTTGATCTTTTCCTATCTCATCTTTCATGTATATAAGGATAATGTTTCTCCATTGGTCAACTGTCTCATTTTCTATTTTCTCTAACTCTCCAAGAATGATCCTTAAGGATCTACCTTTAATAATAAAATGGTTAGATTAGGTCTTCATTGTCTCATCTATCTCATTTGTAGACATTGTGTGTTGAGCTAGAATTAGGGATCTTTCCCTCATTTTTTCCTCAATATTCAATGCATATTTCCATCTACCATCAATTTTTCTATATAATTCATAAGGTAGATGGTTAACAACTTCACTTGGTCCAAGTTTAAACTTGTGTAAAGTGAAAATAACTGCCTCTTCTATTTTGGTTTTATCTTCTTTATTCTGGTTGTTATACTTAATGTATCTGACTCCTACAACACCTCCATTCTTCTTAAGTAACTCAAGTGACTCATCTACAGTCATTTTTAATCAACCTAAGCTTATATTCTTATGTTTTCTTAGGTCTTCACTGTCAGTTTCACTATTTTCATCTAAATTTAGTTTCGTCCTTGTCTGAATTATATCTTTCTTAATTCTCACTTATGTTTTACCTTTTATTTATTCTTTTGATTTCCTTTTTCTCCCAGGGTAGTGTTGGACCGTGTGTTTGGTCTGGTAATCTTAATCAGTTTGGTGTTCATTGATATTTTCTCCTTCCCTTTTGTGTTAGAGGGTCCATCCTCATCTATTTCTCAATCAACTCTAAGATCCTTTGAAATTTTTTCAATCATTTTTCTTTTCCTCCTTTGGGCTTTAGGTATTAAGATTTTTTTTTCTCTTATCTTTCACCTGTTCATAAGTGTCATATCTTTTGGCTCTTTTGTCAGCAGGATTTTCTAACATAGCCTAAATTTGTTGTGATGCAATGTCTGTGTCCACATCGTATCCCATAGACTGTATCTAGAAAAACTTCTTGGCTCAACTGCCTTGATAATGCATGTGTCGGTGTCTAGTTCAAAATATATAGTGTCATGATATTTTTCAACTAATTGGGGTGCTATCCTATAATTCTTATGCATCTTAAATTGAAAGTTAAGTAATAATTCATTATCATGTCAATATTTTCACCTACACTTAGGATGTAATCATTTATTTGATACATGATAGGCTTCTCGGTGCTCCATGTAACATTTCCAATATATGGGAAAAAATTTAGAAAATAGAAAATATGCATACCAGTAATGATCCAAACTTCAAAGTGTTCATCTTTTCTTTCCTTATGGTATTCACATTATCTTCTAATTTCTTCAATAGAATCTCACAAATATCAATTTGCATGTTCTTCTTCACAACCTTGTATACCAAATCTACTGCTCCACATGGTACGTTGTCAACTCTTGAAGATTAAAATAATTAGTATGATATGACAGTACATGCAAATTTTAGCTCAGGGTATTTAATAGTAGAAATTCAGACCTCTCCTATCCCATTTTTCCTTGGTCAATTCACTCAATTGGTTCTTCCCAATTTTCCTTATAGCCTTTCTCTTATCTCCAATTGAATAACCAATTACAATGTGTAAAACATCTTTTGTTATCTTCACTAGTTGGTCAAGATACATAAATCTTTCATGGAATCAGCTAAGAAACATTCTTATCCACTTTGTTTTAAATACTTTCAGAATATGAAGGGAATGATTCAAACCCTTTGTCTCTAGATGAAAATAGTCACTCTTCAGCTTTCTGTTCACACATTATTTCTAAAATGACGCATCAATCTCAGCTATGCATATATCTTCATCTTTGCAATGGATGAACGCTCACACATCTTTGAATAATATAACCCTTTGTAGAATTGATGTTATAGATCTCATCTTATCGAGTTCTACTAATAATTCTGAAGGTAATTTATACTTAGGGATCAGGAGTTCAACATTCCCCACAACAACTAGATTCTTAGGCTTAGGTATCATTCTTTCCAATTTCTCTACTAGATTCACTTAGGGATTCTCTTTTCTTAACTCAATTGCACAGAAAAAATGAGGGAAACACCAAATGATATTTAAATGTGTTCAACATATCTTACAACAGATTGATATAGTTTAGGAATACCTTGTCAATCACTTGAATTTATCTTGAAGATTGAGTTCTACAACTTTGCTCATGATTCTCTCAAAAATGATAAGTAACAATAATATATGACAAGGTTTATTTATAGCTTTCTCTAGGTTTAGGGTTTCTAACTTTCATAAAAGTAAAAATTAATACTCCGCTGACCCACTTTACCGATTACCTTAACTATTTCCTCTTACCAAAATAATGTAAAACATTATTTCAATAATATTCTAATATGGAACTTTGCACATATACTAGGAACCGATTTAAGATTTAAAGATTTACTTTGCAATTCCTATACATACCTTATAATTGATTAGGCAGAGTCAGTTGCACCTAATTAGGAGGATGCGGTGCCCTCAACTATTCCAAATGATGTTCCATCATCCATAGTATTTTTTCTCCATGTCCTATTCATTTTTTCTCTCATCTCTTCAACATTTACTTTCAATTTCTTATATTTTTCTTCCTCGGTATGATATTTCCCTCGGTACCTACAATATTTGGAAAGGTGACCTAGCTTGTGAGAATGGAAACATGCCACTCCAAGGTTTCTCCAAGATATCCTATTGTTTCTACCATGTAGTAACATGTATTTTGAATCAATGTGTCGACACCTTCCACATACTAAACATAATATCCTTGTATTGTCATCCCATGGTATAGATGTACTATGTTGGTTACTTTGCATATTTTTTCAGTTTAGTACCCATTTTTCATTTCTCCTTGTTGATTTGTATACCTCAAAATTGTGACCATACTTGTTAAAAGTACTACCATAGGCCTCAAAATTTGGCTTCCTTATGTTGTTTGTAGTTCTTCATCTACATTCAAATCACTCGGTGCCCATACTTATTGCAATTATAGAAATATCCATAAAACATAGCTGAGCTTGGTTACTTACCATTTTTGCTTCTGCAAACATTTTTAGTATGTCCAGGTTTCTCACAGTGGTAAAAATTAGTTTTGTTTTACTTCGATGGGGCAGAAGTGTCTTGATTGTCAGCTTGCTTAGATGATTCCCCTCTCTCAGTAGTGCTCTCACTATTGAATCCAAGTCTATTTTTGTGTATAGATTGTTTCTAACCTTTGATCTGTGCATCCAATGATCTCAGTACTTCACCAGTTCTCTTTAGTATCTAATTTGATTCATTTTCAAATTTTAGTTCACTGGCCAATCTTTGAACTTCACACTTCAGTACTTGATTCTCAGATTCTTTCTCAGCTATTCTAGTCTCAGAATTTCTTTATCTTCTTCAACTAATTTCAATTCATCTTCAACTGATCCCTTAGAGTCAAGTATCTCAGTGATTCTTATTCTTTTTACTTCTTGTCCTTTCTTTTCTATGTTCAGTTTCTCAGTGAGTGTCTTGTTATTTTTTATGAGTTTCGCAATGGTCGATTTAGCTTCATCACTCAGACTACCTTCATATGTTATCTCAAGTGTATCAACATGTTCTTGTGTGGATTCTAGTTCACAATACAACTATTTTCTCACTCTCAAGGACTTTCCTAACTTTCTTTTCAGATCTTCAATCACCTCTTGTGCATTTTCTAATTCAAACTCAAGACTATAAATTTTCTTAGATTGCTTGTAACTTTCCACAGCCATGATCTTTACTCTCCAGAGGGTAAATGTTTTTCTCAAGAGACAAGCTCATGTACCAATTGTTGGAATTGTTGCAATAACTTAGGAAATTGATGTACTGAAAGGGGGGATGAATTACTACCTTTAAAAAATTTAACCATACACATTGATCAATTACCAAGTTGAATATATTGCATAAAATGAACATAATGTAAATAACTCAAATAAAAAATTATACAACACAAAACACAGATATTTTGGTCACGCAAAAATCCTTTGTTAGCGGAAAAAACTATGGTGGGGATGACACTCACAATCCTTCACTACTGTAGTACAAAGGTTACTCAGTTAGAGCTACAATGTTTGATACTTCTGGTAGCTTACCCTATTAGGAGTATTATACTCGGTTAAGAGCACAAAAGTCTTATTAAATCTACCTTGTTAATGGATTAAACAATATCTAATCTGAGACATGTACCTGGTTAAAGGATTTACAAAATATAAAGACTTGTTAGGGCCTACCCAGAAGTGGGATTTATACAAATCTGAATACAACAAAATTTAGTACAAAACTATTTGATAATAATGCATCTTTCAAATGTTGCCTAGACTCATTATGCTCAATAACTATGTTACCTTGTTCTACACTTGGTAGCTTAGTATCATAAGCTCTGCTTCATTCTTCATACTTCTCCTTTTCTTCTCTTTGCACTAACTTTATCAACTCTTCAACTTTAGTAACAACAACATCAACAACAACAACAAAAAAATATCATCATTCTCAATCTTCAAATTGATCTCTTATACAATTTCCAAGTGGTTAACTGTGACTTACGAAGTTAACCAGATCTAGGGAAACATAAATAATTAGTGGAGATTAAGTGGTTAAACTTAGGTTACATCTCCAATGTTGTTTTCCTTCTAAAACTTCAATGGTAGATATTCCTCATGAACATGTCCAATCATGTATTTAAAGCCCCAATGACTCAACTAACACTTGCCTTGAATTATGTGCCATGCATCCTACTCGGCGTCCAAATTCAATATATCTAATTTAAAATGAAATGTTAGCTCTTGAATACTCGATAAGATGACTGTGCTTACTCGATAACTATGTTCTCTCTTCTTAGTGTCTATGAGTGCTCAGTAACTATCTTTGCATGACTCAGTATATGTAGCTTGCTTAGTGCTTGATAAATTCTCAGTGTCCGGTGGCTATCTTGGTTGCATTTACCAACTGTTTCTCCTTCATTACATGACTTCCTCTCTTCGGTTACATTCACCAATATTTGACTTTGTAGAGAACTAATGACAACAAAATATCTTTACCAGTAACAATAATTTCATGCTTTACTAGGAATGAAACACTTTTTTGAATTGTATTGGGAAATGTGTTAGAATTACATTGAAATCTTTAAGTATGATTAATTAGTCATTTTTGAGCACCATTTGAGCACTTGTGAAGATGAGAGAGAAGACCACTCTTACTGCCTTGGATGTTGCTAAGAAATTCTCTGACTGGATTGAGGAGGAGAACAAGCTAACTGATAAGATCAAAGTAGTTAAGGATAGTACTGAGGGAAAAGAGACTGAATTAAAGGAGGTTAAGATCTAGAATTAAATGAGGATCAAGAGAAGCAATATAACTATACTAGATGTGGAAAGGACTATGTCTCTTGAAGGTAATGTATCTCATATTCAAGAAGAGATGTAGTCTGAATTCAAATCAAAGAAGGTACTGAAATGACACCCTATGAACATTGGTTTGGTTATACTCCTACTATATAATAATTTAAAATATTTGGTAGCAAGTGTTATATAAAAATATATGATGAAATTGGAAAGTTTGATGCTAGAAGTAATGAAGGAATTTATCTTTGTCCATTCTACTCAAACTAAGGCTTATTAATGTTTCAATTTGAGATTGAGGTAAATAGTTGAAAGTTGTAATGTAAAAATTGATGAGAGGTTTCAGATTAAGATCCATGAGAATGAGAAGAATACTGAAAATCAAGAGACATAAAAAATTCTTGAGAATTAGACATGCTTGGATTTTCCTATAGAAGCACTAAAGACACCAAGGTATGTTAAGATGAGTCATCTTGAGAATCAAATTATTCATGATGTTAATAAGGGAATGATGACAAGGTCTTAAATTAGAAATGAGCTTTATTTGATTTCACAAGTAGAATCTAAGACTACCGATGAGGCATGTAAAGATACATCTTGGATTAAGGCAATGTAGGAAGATTTAGATCAGATAGGGAAAAACACTTGGGAATTGGTTCCTAGAACTAACGAAAAATGTAATTGGAACTAAATGGGTTTTTAGATATAAAATGAATGAAGAAGGCATGGTTGTAAAAAATAAGGCTAGACTAGTATGCAAGGGCTATTTACAATAGGAAGGTATAGACTTTGAAGAAAAAATTGCACCTGTTGTGAGGTTGGAGGTAGTGAGATTGTTCATTGCTTATGTCGCACATAAAGATTTCAAGGTATATCATATGGATGTAAACTCAACATTTCTATATTATGATCTTGAGGAAGAGGTCTATATTGAACAGTTGGAAGGGAGATAAGTAACTGAAAGGGGAAGGGTGAATCAATTACTCCAAAACAAATCCTTTTTCCCTTAGATGTCTTAAATACTTTAACATTGTTACTCGATCAATTAAGATATTCTTCTGTAACTTGGGTGTGAAAGCAATCTTTATAATATCTAATGCAATTATACTTTAGTGATTAAGTGTAGAAACATAAAGCATGAAAAAAATAACATATACAAAGGTGACACCAAGATTTAACATAGAAACCTAATATGGGAAAAACCACCAATGTAACTAGTTACTATTTTTCACTTTTCTGAAGTGGGCTCTGTTAGGAACCAATCCTGTTAAAGGTCACAATAACACACTATTAGGTGTGACCCTGTTAAAGGATTTAATCATCCTATGAGGAGTGGCCTTGTTAGAGGTCTTCAACACTTCAACATAGAAATACTACCTTGTGAGAGGATTTACAAAAGGACTGTTAAGTCTACTCTGTTAAGAGATTTGAGATCACTGGTACAATTGTTAGAGAGTAACAATGAATTGACCTGTATGTGTAAGCAACTGTCTTTTCTAATTTAGATCTATGTTCTGATTATGAATGGATCCTTCCTGATTAGATATTCTATTACAGCTCTGAGTGATATGTACTCAATCATAATCATATCTAATTTTTCCTTCACTCTTCATGTCACAGAATTATACACCTCTTCTTTTTGCACACTTTTGCACACACTCAATCAAAACTTGACCTTTCATATATATGATAAGCCCTATCAAGTCAGCTTGAATACACTTCTAAATAATTAATAAATCACAATTTAGTTGGCCTCATATAATCAATTAATTATATAATGTAAATCATTGTTAGTCAGCTGGCACTGAATGCCTGACCATGACTGAAATGCCCCAGTGACTCAATTAACACAAAACTTCTTCAATACCCGATTGAACTCAGTTAACACTAAAACAACTCATTCTATTCACCAAATGTGCTGGGTCTGAATGTAGACATTTGTGTATCATTACTACATAAGTGTATATACATGTGTAACATCAATGACAATACATAATTGGATAATTGTCTTCAAAAATTCTCCCTCTTTGGTATTGATGGAAACACAACATGTCATAATACAAAAAGAATTGTAGAGCAATATAAAACTTTCTTTAATGTCCTTAGCTTCATTCTAATTCTTATCCAAAAACTCCCTCTGACATCAAAATCTCCCTCTTACTATTTATGGAATCTCTCTTAAGTGATTCTTTATGTATTATAGCAAATTCTCCCTCTTTGACAACAGATCTCAAAGACTTCGTCTTCTCAAATACCAATAGTTAGTAGTATTTCACTTTGTAATTTTATGTACCTGAATATACTAATTCATCTGTAATGTGCTCTGATGTACCTGTATCAACTCATAGATATTCACTATCGCTCAGGTTGATGCATCACTAAACTATATTTAGTGAGCTTCAATTAGGGGAAGCACCCCTAGCTTTCCTTTAAGATACAAGAATGCATCCTTAGATAAAGGGTTGGTGAATATGTCTATAACTTGTCCTTTGGTATTCACATATTCCAACTTTACTTCTTTATTTTGTACAAATTCCCTCAAAAAATGATACTTTATTGCTTTATTCTTGGTTTTGGTGTGCATCACAGTATTCTTTGAAATGTTGATGACACTTGTGGTTTCATAGTAGATAATAACTGGTTCTTTTACTTCCTTAATCCCTGACAACAACTGCTTGGTCCATATGATGTTTGAACAGCTCACTACTGCAGCAACATATTCTTCCTCTGTTATAGACTGAGAGATACAATTATTTTTCTTGCTAGTCCAAGACACTAACCTCTTTCTAAGAAAGAAAGCTCCACCAGTGGTTCTTTTCTTGTCATCGACACTTCCATCCGAATCAGTATTAGTGAATGCCTTTAAATCAAAGTTTCCACCTTTCTTATACCATAACCAATAGTCTTTGGTACCCTTCAGGTATCTCAGAATTCTTTTGATTGTCATTTGGTGATTGTCTCTGGGATTAGCTAAAAATATTGCAACAATACCAACTTCCAATGCAATATAAGGTCTGTTGTGAATAACATATTGCAATTTTCCAATCATGGATATGTAGTTGATCTGATCTATGTCTTTTTAATCATCATCTTTAGACAATTTCTGTCCAGTACACATGAGTGTTCCAATAGATTTGGAATCTTCCATACCAAATTTCTTAAGTATCTCCTTGATATAATTTGATTGAGTAATGTAGATACCAACCTTCATTTGATGTACTTGTAATCCAAAAAAGAATTTTATCTCACCAAACATAGACATCTCAAATTCTTTACTCATAGCTATAGATAATGCTTTTCATAGGTCATCATAACCAGTGAATAATATGTCATCAACAAATATCTATGGTAACAGCGTTTTGTTATGTGGTCTTTCTTTGATGTATAGGTTGTTGTTATCATTGGTTCTCTGAAATCCAATACTTACTAGATAGCTATGTAGTATTTCATACCAGGCTCTGGGTGCTTGCTTTAGTCCATACAATGCTCTGTGCAGCTTGCAAACAATACTCCTTCTGATAGGATCAACAAATCCTTTAGGTTGTTTAATGTAGACTTATTCTTCTAGAATTCCATTCAAAAATGTAGATTTCACATCCATTTGATATACTTTGTATCCTTTATGTGTAGCATATTCCAGAAGAGTTCTAACTCCTTTAAGTCTTGCAACAAGAGAAAAATTTTCTCCATAATCAATACCCTCTTCTTGAGCATATCCTTTACAGACTAGTCTGGCCTTGTTTCTAGAAACTTCACCATTTTCATTCATCTTATTTCTTAAAACCCACTTGGTTCCAATCACATTCTTGTCCTTTGGCCTAGGCACAAGAGTCCAAGTTTTTTTCTTCTTAATCTGGTCAATTTCTTCATCCATTTCCTCTATCCAACTTTCATCATTCAATGCATCTTTAATAGTTCTAGGTTCAAATTCACTTAGTAAACATGTACCTTTGAGTTTGTTCCTTGTCATTACACCTTATGTCTGATCTCCAATTATTTTCTCAGGTGCATGATGCCTTCTAACATATTTTGAAAGTACTGGATCCTTCAGTCTAGATTTTGGACTTGATCTACTATGTATGTCATTCCCAAACATTATTTCATGTTCTTTTATCTGATGCTTGGGTTCCACTATTTGAGACTTGGTTCCCTCTATCTGTGACTCAGTCTCTTCTACCAGCAGCTCGGGTTGCATAGTTTGTAACTCGGGTTGCACAATTTCTACTAGTATATTTAGTGGTCGATAGTTCTTCTCTCCAATCAACATTTCTCGAGTCATAGTTATAGTATTAGGTTCATTATACAAAAATTTCTTGTAGTCTTCAGGCTCTTTAGTGCTCTTCTCTTCAGAATTTTCTGCAAACTCATCAATCTTGACATGTACACTTTCTATGACTTTATGAGTAGTAAGATTTAGACATTTGAATGCTTTTATTATACATGAGTAACCTAGGAATATTCCTTCATCTCTTTTTGTATCTAGTTTTCCATTTCTTGCTTCCTTCAAGATGTAGAATCTACTTCCAAATACTTTGAAATACTGAACATTAGGTTTATATCCATACCATATTTCAAAAGGTGTCTGGTTACTACCTTTCTTTAGTTGAACATGGTTCAAGGTGAACACTGTAGTGTTGATGACCTCCTTCCAGTATTTGGTAGCAACATTCTTTTCAATGATTAGGGTTCTTGCACAATCCATAATGGATATGTTTCTTCTTTCTTCTATTCCATTTTGTTGTGGTGTATCAAGGGAAGATACCTATCTTTTGATTCCTCTCTCATTACAAAATTCATTGAACTCATTAGAAATGAATTCTCCTCCTCTGTCAGATCTTAGGCATTTTAGTTTCTTTCCTATTTCCTTTTCAAGTCTTGCAAGATACCATTTGAATTTCTGAAAATCTTTGATTTCTCTCTAAGAAACATGACAGTCATCATTATGGAATGATCATCAAAAAATAGAATAAAATACATCTCTTTAGTATAGCTTGTTGTTACAATAGGTCCACAAAGTTCAGTATGTACCAATTCCAAGACTTCATCAGTATTTTAATTCTTTCTTTTGAAACTTGTCTTGCTCATCTTTCCAATTTGACATTGTTTGCATATTTCTAACTCGAGTTTCTTCAAAATAGGAATACGTCTGACTCTCTTTTTCTTTCTTATATTTACCAGATTATCAAAATTTACATGACACAACCTTTTTATGCCATAACCATATTTCTTCTACTTGTGCAATAAAGCATGAACCTTTAGTGAGATCAAGATAGAATAGATTTCCTTTTGTTTGTCTACAAGTTCCAACTAGGTTTCCTTTACCATCCAGGAGCTTGGCCTTACCATTTATGAATTCTACCTTCAAGCCAATGTTTTTCAGCTATGCTACACTGAGTAGATTTCTCCTCAATCCTTCAACCCAATAAGCATTATCACATTTTATTCCTTCTGTCAGATTAATGCAACCTTTTCCTTTTATAGGGCAAGGTTCATCATTCCCAAAACTGACACTCCCACCATCATAGTGTTCAAGATGTTCAAATTTTGTCTTATCACCAGTCACGTGATGAGAACAACCACTATCAATTATCCATGTGTGATTTTTATTGATGTGTGAGAAAAGTGTTGTCTTTTCATCTTCTTCATCCTTAATAGCAATATAAACCATTTCATCTTCTTCTTCATCACTGTCAGAATATTTAGCAATATAACAAGACTTCTTACCTTTATCTTTGTATCATTTGTAGTTCTTGAAATCTTTCTTGTTTTTGAATTTGTTGAAATTTTTCTCTTCTTTGTCTTCTTTGTTTGAAAAATTTGCAGAAATGTGACCAACCTCATTGCATGAAAAATAAATCAATGGTATTTTTCCTTTGTATTTTCCTTTTGCAGCTCTTCATGCAAGTAATGCTTCAATGATGTCAAGATCTTCATCATCAGATTAATCATCACTGTCACTTTCAGTCTACTTCCCTTTTGAGTATCGATCCTTCTTACCAAGGTTTAATTTATCTTTGAATGTAGACTCAAGATTGCTAGAGCTAGGAGAGTAATTGTCAAAGTTTTCCAACTCAAAAGTTGTAAGAATTCCCACTAATATATCCAGATTTATATCCTTATTGCACCTCATCTCATGAATAGCTGAAACTTTAATAGCATAGATAGGAAGTAAAGCTCTTAGTACCTTACTGACCACTTTTGTATCTTCAATTATTCCACCTGCAGCTTTGCTAGCACTCACAGTCTTCTTGATTCTTTCACTATATCTTGTAATGTCTTCTCCTTCTTTCATTTTCATCTGGTCAAATTGTCCTCTTAAACTTTCTACTTTGGCTCTCTTTACATTTGCATCTCCTCCATGAATGTCATGTAATTTCTTCCACATATCATAGGCTATAGGGAGGTCCTTGACTTCATCAAATTCTGAGTAGTTGAGTGAAGAATCTATATCAATCATCATTATATTATGAAGCTTCCATTCCATCATATGTTCTAGAGTCATAGTCCATGTTGGTTCCACATATTTTCTTTCCAAAAATTTCAAACCAGCATCTCCGATAGTAGATAGATGTAGCTTCGTCATCTCTTTCCATGCTAGGAAGTTGTCTTTGTTTAGCTTTGGGATCTCCCTTCTGTTAGACATCTCTAATCTTAAACTTAGGTCTTGAAACCTTCTCTAAAAGTACTTGATGCTTTGATACCAATTTTTGGAAATCAGATAAGTAACTGAGAGTGGAGGGGTGAATTAGTTACTCTAAAACAAATCCTTTTCCCCTTAGATGTCTTAAATACTTTAACACTGTTACTCAGTCAATTAAGGTATTCTTTTGTAACTCGGGTGTCAAAGCAATCTTTATAATATCCAATGCAATTATAATTTAGTGATTAAGTGCAGAAACATAAAGCATGAAACAAATAACATATACAAAGGTGACACCAAGATTTAATGTGGAAACCCAATATAGGCAAAACCACCAATGTAACTAGTTACTATTTTTCACTTTTCTGAAGTGAGCCCTGTTAGGAGCCAACCCTGTTAAAGTTTATAATAACACACTGTTAGGTGTGACCCTATTAAAGGATTTAATCACCTTGTTAGTAGTGGCCTTGTTAGAGGTCTTCAACACTTCAACATAGAAATTCTACCTTGCGAGAGGATTTACAAAAAGACTGTTAAGCCTACTCTGTTAAGAGATTTGAAATCACTGCTACAATTGTTAGAGAGTTACAATGAATTGACCTGTATGTGTAAGCAATTATCTTTGCTGATTTAGATCTCTATTCTGATTATGACTGGATCCTTGCTGATCAAATATTCTATTGCAGCTCCAAGTGATCTATACTCAATTAGAATCCTATCTGATTCCACCTTCACTCTTCATGTCAATGAATTGCACACTTCTTCTTTTTGCATACTTTTTCACACAATCAATCCAAACTTGACCTTTCATAAATATGATAAGTCCTACCAATTTGGCTTGAATACACTTCTAAATAAGTAATAAATCACAATTTAGTCAGCCTCATATAATCAATTAATTATAGAATGTAAATCAATGTTAGTCGGTTGGAACTGAATGCCCGGCCATGATTGAAATGCCCGAGTGACTCAATCAACACTGAACTTCTTTAATACCCAACTGAACTCGGTCAACACTAAAAAAACTCATTCTATTCACCAACTATGCTCGTTCTAAATTTAAAAAATTGTGTATCATCACTACATAAGTGTATAAATACATGTGTAACATCAATGACAATACACAATTGAATAATTGTCTTCATGATGAACATCGTGATGATTTTACTAAAACAGATAGTGGGGATATGGTTTTCATATTTAAGAAGGCATTGTATGGACTAAAACAAGATCCTAGATCTTGGTATACTCGATTATACAAGTATTTGTTACATCTTAATTTTAGAAAACGTAGTCCAGATAGTAATCTATATTTGAGAGCTTGTGAAGATAGAATCTTGACTGTTGAAGTATTTTTGGCTGATATAATCTTTGGAGGCAATGATGAAATGAGTAACAAATTCTCTAAATAAATTAAAAGTGAATTTGAAATGTCTACGATTGGTAAAATGAATTTCTTCCTTGGTTTGAGAATTAAAAATACCATGAGTAATTTACTTTGAGTAATTTACAAACCAAGTATCTTAAGGAGTTTCTAAAGAAGTTTGGAATGGTATATTGTAAACCCATTGGAACACCCATGGTGACTGAATGTAAGCTTACTACCACTGATGAATCTCAAAGTGTATTTCAGAAAACAAATACAGATCCATGATAGGAGGTTTGCAATATTTAACTAGCACTAGACCAAACATAGCTAGTGCAGTTGGAATTACTGCGGCATTTCAATATGATCCTAAGGACACTCACCTTGCTGGAGCTAAAAGGATATTGAGAAATCTAGAAGGGAAATAGGAATATTGCTTATGGTATGAAAATTTTGATAATTTTACATTGCATGTGTATATTGATGTTGGTTGGGTAGGAACTGTTAATGACAGAAAAAGAACTAGTGGTGGAGCATTTTTTATTGCAAATGGTTGGTTTTATGGTTAAGTAAGAAGCATGATTGTATTTTTGATGACAGTTATTCGATTGTGTATTTTCATTGATGTTTACACAAGTATAGTGATGTTTACGTAAATGTCTAATCCTATTTGAGCATAGTTAGTGGTGCAGGAGCACCTATTTACAAAGAAAAGATCCAAGAGGTTCCAAATAAGGAAAATATAATAAAATTATCCATTTTATTTCACTTTATTTCATAAGTTCATTTGTGATGTATTGAGTCCATTGATGTAAGGCTAAATGAGCCATTTTGTCAAAATTGTCATAGTTGTCCATTTAGGGCATAGATTGGTCAAATAGCTAAAATGATGTAAAATCATCTATGTAAGGGTGAAAATGATGTAAAAGGTCATTAATATTTATTTTTTTAATGTTTCTAAGGTTCTTACAAAGTTTTAAGATCATTGGGTTAAAGTTGCAAAAGTTGTCAACTTGACAACAAAAGTTGTCAAGCAAAAATGTTGTCAAAATGCAAAAGGAGGTGAAAAGTGGTTTCTATTGGTTTTTAGGGTAGTTAGAGAGGTTTGAAATGTCAAGATGATTTATATATCATTTTAGTTTCGAACCAAATCATTATGTAAAGTTGGAGAAGGATTGGAAAGCATTGGAAGCAATTTTGGTATCATATTTTCATTGTTCAATCTATTGTTTTGTTGTCTTGAAAGTTTTCCCTCTTGTTTCCAGGAATTGTACGGCCATTTACAGTCTGAAAACAAGTGTGTTTTTATCATGATATAGTAGTTCATTGAATAATATTTCCATGTCTTTTTATTTGAGTTGATTTCATTAATTTTTGAGAAAGTTATGAAGGTTTTGGTGAAAACAGTTTGTAACTGCCCAAACCCTGATTCACGACGACCAGTCTTGGGAAAATCATCATAACTTTTATTTGAACCGTTGGATCTTCCTATAACTAAGAGAATATTTATAAAACTATTCATTCTAGAATCTGACTGGAGTGATTGGTATATTTATACATATTTATGGAGTTATTGATTGCTGTTTATGACTGTATTTCTTGTGACCAGAATACAGTAAATTTGATAATTGGATAATTATTGGTTTTCTTTTGCAAGAGATGGATAGATGAAAGATTTACATGATTCATATCTTATGAATTAGAGATGTATCTACACATATAATAGTCTGATATCTATGGAGAATATTTGATAATGGTATTTGATGGATGATTATGATTGATTGTTAGTGAACATGATATGGATGAATATGTATGCCTCTAAGGAAGTGAAGAAAGTATGTTGTTGTTTGGATCTCATTATGAACTTGGGATTATAAGTTGTTGGTTATGATGGATGATTGCATCAGTTAGTGTCTTTCAAGCTCTCTTGGGCACTGAAGATGACCAAAGTGTTTTTTAGTTCTAACCGAGTTCACTCAGGCATTACAGTGTTGGTCGGGCATTGAAGGATTTCAGTATTGACTGAGCAAAATAGTTAGTGTCAGTCGACTAACAGTGGATTATATTTTATGGATAATTGGTTATATGCAGCCAACAAACATGAGTTTTATTATTTAATGGGAAGGATATCAAGGCCGACTTGACAAGGCTTAACATATATTTGTAAGGTCAAGTTTGGATTGAATTGAGTAAGATAATAGTGGTGATGTATAATTTCATGTGAAGTGTGATATGAAGAGTGAACGAGAAATCAGATGTCATTCTGATTGAAGAAAGAATACAGAGAACTGCAATAGAATATCTAATTAGTGAGGATCAAGTACTTAATCCAAAATAGAGATCTCAATCAGCAAAGCCAGTTGCTTATCAAAATAGGTCAATCCATTTTTACTCTCTAACAATTGTAGCAGTGATCAAAATATCTTAACAGAGTAGACTTAATAGTCTTTTGTAAATCCTCTAACAAGGTGACATTTCTACATTGAAGTATTTGAAGACCTTTCACAAGGCCACTCCTTATAGGGTGATTAAATCCTCTTATTAGGTCACACTTAATAGCGTGCTATTGTAACCTTTAATACGGTTGGATCCTAACAGGTCTCACTTTAGAAGAGTGAAAAATAGTGACTAGTTTCTATTGGTGGTTTTTCCCATATTGGGATTCCACGTTAAATATTGGTGTTATGTATACATTTCATTTTCTTTATGGTTTATGTTTCTGTAATTAATTACTAAAGATAATCTTAGTTAATATCTTAAGATTTTCTATGTTAACCATGTGACAATGAAATATCTATGTTAACCGAGCAATAGTGACTGATTTGTTTAAGACATCTAAGGGACTTGGATTTTTTTTTGTGGTAACTGATTCACCCCTCCCCTCTCAGTTACTCAACTCATTTCCAAAAATTGGTATCATAGCTGCAAGTTCTTATAGGGAAGGTTTAAAGGCCTAAGATAAAGATCATAGATGTCTTACAGAAGGGATATCCCTAAGCTCAACAAGGAAAACTTTGATGCATGGAAAGATATGATGAGGCTACATCTATCTATTATTGGAGATACTGGTTTGCAATTCCTAGATCACAAGTATGTGGAACCATCAAGACCTATGTCTATGGATAAGATGGTAGAAATGAAGTATCACAACATAATGATTATTGATATAGCCTCTGCACTCAGCTATTTCAAATTTGATGAAGTCAAGGACTGCCCTACTACCTTTGATATGTGGAAAAAACTACATGATATCTATGAAGGATATGCAAATGTAAAGAGAGCCAAAGCAGAAAGTCCTAGAGATCAATTTGATATGATGAAAATACAAGGAGGGACATTACAAAATACAGTGAAAGAATCAAGAAAAGTGTCAGTGCTATCAGAGCTTCCTATGGAGTAATTGAAAACACAACAATGGTTAGCAAGGTATTGAGAACTTTACTTCCTATCTATGCAATTTGAGTTTCAGCTATTCAAGAGATGAGATGCAGTAATGGTATAACTCTAGATGGATTGATTGAAAGATTATCAGTTTTTGAGTTGGATAACTTTAACAATTATTCTCCTAATCCTAGCAATCTTGAGTCAGCATTCAAAGATAAATTAAACCTTGGAAAGATGAAAGGAAAATAGATTGACAGTGATAGTGATGATGATTCTGATGATGAGGATCAAGAAATCATTGAAGAATTACTTGCAAGGAGAGATGCAAAAGGAAAAGGACAATACAAAGGAAGAATACCATTGATTTTCTTTTCATGTGATGAGGTTGGTCACATTGCTGCTAAATTTCTGAACAAGGAAGACAAAGGTGAGAAAAAGTTCAACAAGTCTAAAAGAAAGAAAGATTACAAAAGCTACAAAAACTACTAGGACAAAGGTAAGAAATCTTGTTATATTGCTAAATTTTTTGATAGTGATGAATATGAAGATGAAATAGTTTACATTACTATTAAGGATGAGTTAGATAGTGAAGACAATGAAAAGACAAGAATATATTCTCATATTAGCAAGAATGACACCTAGATAATTGATAGTGGTTATTCTGACCACATGACTAGTGATAGAACCAAATTTGAACATCTTGAACACTATAATGGTGGGAGTGTTAGTTTAGGTAATGATGAACCTTGATATGTAAAAGATAAATGTTGTATTTCTCTTACATAAGGAATCAAATGTGATAATACTTATTGGGTTGAAGGATTAAGGTGTAATCTAGTAAATGTGGCATAGCTGAACAACATTGGTTTCAAGCTAGAATTCATGAATGGTAAGGCCAAGCTCCTGGATGGTAGAGGAAATCTAGTTGGAATTGGTAGGTAAACAAAAGGTAATCTATTTTATCTTGATCCCAACGAAAGTTCATCTTTTATTGCATAAGTAGAAGAAAGCTGGTTATGACATAAAAGGTTGTGTCATGCAAACTTTGACAACCTGATCAATATAAGTAAGAACATAAGAGTAAGAGGTATTCCTGTTCTGAAGAAACCTAAACTAGAAATATGAAAACAATCTCAAATTGGGAAGAATGGTATAGCATAAAGAAGGAACATATCCATTATGGATTTTGCAACAACCTTGATGATTGAGAAGGATGTTGCTACCAAATACTGGAAGGAATCCATTAGCACTGCAATTCACACCTTGAACCGAGTTCAACTAAATAAAGGTACTGAGAAGACACCTTTTGAATTATGGTATTTACATAAACCTAATGCTCTTTATTTCAAAGTATTTGGAAGTAGATGCTACATCTTGAAGGAATCAAGAAATGGAAAATTTGATGTAAAAAGTGATGAAGGTATATTCCTAGGCTACTCCATCAAAAGAAAAGCATATAAATGTTTAAATCTTACTACTCATAAATTCATAGAAAGTGTACATGTAAAGGTCGATGAGTTTGTAGAGAAAAATGAAGAACAGAGTAGTAAAGAGCCTAAAGACTACAAAAACTTTGTGTATTATGAACCTGATACTATACCCAAGACATAGGATATGGTGCTTGGACAACAAGCATGTCAAACAATGAATTCATCTGCACAAACCTTGTGGCAACCTGTGCAACTAGTGATGCTAAATGAACACATTTTGTCACAAATAGAGGGAACTGAGTCTTAGACTGAAGAAATTGAGTCGTAGATAGAGGCACATGAGTCACAGATAGAGGTACCCAAGTCACAGAAAGATACACCTGAGTCTTAGACAATGGAACCCGAGTATCAGACAGAAGAACAAGACAGAATATTTGAGCATGGTTAACATAGTGGAGCAAGCCCAGAATCAAGAAGGAAGGATCTTGTACTTTCTAAATATGTTAGAAGGCATCATGCACCTGAATAAATAATTGGAGACAAGATAGAAGGTGTAATGACAAGGAGCAAGATAAAAGGTACGTGTTTACTTAGTGAAATTGAACCTAGAACTGTGAAGTATGAATTGAATGATGAGAACTGGATTGAAGCAATGAATGAAGAAATTTAGCATATAGAAAAGAACAAAACCTGGATTCTTGTACCTAGACCAAAAGGAAAGAATGTAATTGGTACTAAGTGGGTTTTCAAAAACAAGATGAATGAGAAAGGTTAAGTCTGTAGAAATAAAGTCAGACTGGTATGTAAAGGATATGCTTAAGAAGAGGGTATTGACTATGGAGAAAAAATTTCTCCCATTGAAAGACTTGAAGGATTAATAGCTCTTCTTGCATATGCTACACATAAAGGATTCAAGGTATATCAAATGGATGTAAAATCAGCATTCTTGAATGGAATTCTTGAAGAAGAAGTCTACATTGAGAAACTTGAAGGTTTTGTAGAACCCAAGAAAACCAATATGGTTTGCAATTGCACAAAGCAATGTATGGACTGAAGCAAGCTCCGAGAGCTTGGTATGAAAGTTTGCATGGTTACTTGATAAGTATTGGATTTTAGAGAACTAATGACAATAGTAGCCTGTAAATCAAAGAAGGACCTTAAAACAAGATACTATTAGCATAAATATTTGTTGATGACATATTATTCACTGGATATGATGACTTATGTAGAGCATTCTTAGAAGCTATGAGTAAGGCATTTAAGATGTCTATGTTTGGTGAAATAAAATTATTTGTTGGCTTATAAGTTTATTAGATGAAGGATGGTATCTACATTACTCAGTCTAAATACATAAAAGAGATACTGAATAAAATTGGGATGGAAGACTCTAGACCAGTTGGAACACCTATACCTACTGCACATAAGCTATCTAAGAATGATGATTAAAAGGAGGTAAATCAGACTACATACAGATCCATGATTGTAAAACTTTAATATATTGTTCACACTAGACCTGATATTGCATTACTAGTCGGTATTGTTGCAAGGTTTTCAGCTAATCCTAGAGAGAATGATTTGATTGCTATCAAAAGGATTATGAGATATCTTAAGGGTACTGAAGATTATGGATTATGGTATAAGAAAGGAGGAAACTTTGATTTGAATACTTTTATTGATGCTGATTGGGCAGGAAGTCTTGATGAAAAAAAGAGCACAAGTGGTCGAGAACTATTTCTTGGAAAGAGGTTAGTCTCATGGACAAGCAAGAAACATAATTGTATTTCTCAATCTACAGCAGAAGAAAAATAGTGAATTGTTCAAACATCTTATGGTTCAAATAATTGTTGTCTGGTATGAAGGTGGAAATCAAAGAACCTATCATTATCTACTGTGAAAACACCAGTGCTATTATCATTTCAAAGAACCCTTTGATGGATACCGAGACTAAACATATTGCAATAAAATATGATTTTTTGAGGGAATCGGTTCAGAACAAAGAATTAAGATTGGAATATGTGAATATTAAAGAATGAATTGTAGACATATTCACAAAACCACTTCCTAAGGATGCATTTTTGTATCTTAGAGGAAAGCTAGGGGTAATTCCCCTAACCAAGGCTCACTAAAACATAGTTTAGTGATGCATCAACTGAGCTACAGAACAAACTTAACATGTTGATGCAGATATTTAGAGCTTATTGCATATGAATCAGTACATACATGTACATTAAAATTTCATTGCATATGTTAGTTGGTGTCTTTGGAATTGGTTTTCAAAGAGGGAGAGATTACTGTATGTCATAAATATTTATGAAAGAGGGAGAGATTATTGATGGAGAGATTGGTGATAGAGGGAGAACTTTATCAGATACAGAGATTAATGTAAGAGGGAGAAATTTGTATTTTAGTGTTTGAGGAAGTTTTTGATGAGAATCATAATGAAGCTAAAGACATTAATAATATTGGATGAGAATCAGAATGAAGCTAAGGACATTAACAATATTTCATTCTTATGTTTATTGCTCTATAATTCTTTATATTATGACATGTTGTGTTGCCACCAATGTCAAAGAGGGAGATTGTTGATGACAATTATTCAATTGTGTATTGTCATTGATGTTTACACAAGTATAGTGATGTTTAAACAAATGTCTAATCCTATCTGAGCATAGTCAATGTCTGTCGATCTCTCTTGGGCATTGAATAAGAACAAAGTGTCTTTTAGTTCTAACTAAGTTCACTCAGGAATTACAGTGTTGGTCGGGCTTTGAAGAATTTCAGTATTGACTGAGCAAAATAGTTACTGTCAGCTGACTAACAATGGATTATATTTTATGGATAATCAGTTATATGCAGTCGATAAACATGAATTTTATTATTTATTTGGAAGGATATCAAGCCTTAACATATATGTAAGGTCAAGTTTGGATTGAATTGAGTAAGATAATAGTGGTGATGTAGAATTGTATGTGAAGTGTGACATGAAGAGTGAAGGCGAAATCACATGTCATTATGATTAAAGACAGAATACAAAGGACTGCAACAAAATATAAAATAAGTGAGGATCAAGTACTTAATCTAGAATAGAGATATGAATCAGAAAAGACATATGCTTATTAAAACAAGTCAATCCATTGTTACTCTCTAACAATTGTAGCAGTGATCAAAATATCTTAACAGAGTAAACTTAACAGTCTTTTGTAAATCCTCTAAAAAGGTGACATTTCTACATTGAACTGTTTGAAGACCTTTAACAAGCCCACTCCTTACAGGGTGATTAAATCCTCTAACCAAGTCACACCTAATAGTGTGTTATTGTAACCTTTAACAGGGTTGGCTCCTAACAGGGCTCACTTCATAACAGTGAAAAATAGTGACTAGTTGTTATTGGTGGTTTTTACCATATTGGGTTTCCATGTTAAATATTGGTGTAATATGTGTACATTTCATTTTATTTATGGTTTATGTTTATGTAATTAATTACTAAAGATAATCACATTTTTTGATTAAGGTAAAAATAGGTTTTGAAAAGACCCCGAAACCTTTTACAAAAAGCAACTAGAGATAAGCATCAAAGGCACATACAAACATAGAAAGCTTGCATCAAAGAAAAGGTAGGATGAAAAGAGACAACAAAGACCTAAAATAGGAAAAAACAAAAACTGCCAAAGGGATGCACAGTTTCTAGCACAATTTCTAGCACAACGGCTCACACAATTTCCAGCAAAATTTCTAGACCAAAAGAAGAAACATTACAGCATTTTCTGGTAGGCTTCCTTAGCCTCCTTCTGCATCTCTTCCATTTTTTCAATGGACTCCTTCAGCTCCAACATCTCTTTTGAGATCTTAGGGACTTTTCTTTTTATTCCACTTCGGATTCTAGAACCAGGGTCTGAGCTTCCAGCCTTTTCTTCTATGGTAATTGTGGTGTTTTCTAGCAGGCTTCTTTCCAAATAAGTGTATAATGCTTTCAGGTTTTGAATCAACACTTGCAACCCATTGTTACTGTGCTTAAGGATGATTCATATCATGTGCCCATTGTGGCTTATTTTTTCTTTCATTTCTTTTTATCTTTTCTTCTACTGTCTCATTAACTCTAGTAGTGAACTCCTCTTCTCTGTTGCTATCATTTAACTTAATCATCAACTTTTTCTCCATTTCCTTGACCTTGTCTTTGAAAGGCTCCATTGCCTCCTACATCTCAGTAAATTTTTTCTTCATAATCATCATCTCCTCACTAAGCCAGTTTTCCATATTAGCCTCATAGTCAACTTTTCTTTTCAGGATTCTGTCGTCTCTTTCAAACCTGACCTCATCTGGGCCCATTCTCCTTTTTTTACTATTCCTTTTATTCACCTTTAAAGTTAGCTGCATCATATTTCCCTCCTCACCTTCATCCTCATTCTTCTCCTCTTTTTCATCTCTCTCTTTTCCATCTCCCTCAATTCCATTTTCTTTGTAATTCACTTTAGCACCTGTGCCCTCATCGTCTATATTGGGCATTTCCTCCTCTTCCATCTGAGAGTTATCCTTTCTTAGCTGATCCACTTTCTCATTTTCCATATTCTCTTTATTAGTATCACTATCTCCATTGTTCTGATCCTCTTTGTCTTTTCCCTAGTTCTGTAGGGTTTCATCACCAGTCTTCTCCAGCTTAGCCCTCTTCTTAGTTCTAACCCATTTTTTTAGACTCTATTTTTTACTTTCCTGTTCGACCTGCCTCGTGCTACCTTTAACCCTCTTAGGGATAGGTTTAGGAAGGTTGTGGGAATACTGAGAAATAATAAGAATGAGACCCATGTGGATCACTGGATTACTCGATTTCTTTCTATGCTCCATCATGCTATTATGCAAAGAACTCAGGAGATAGAAAGGGAATAAGATCTTTTTACCATGCCTGAAGTGGTTGGCCAGGACGAAATACAAATTGTAGATTTTAGAGTATCTGTCATCTAGAGTAAAATACTCAATCATGACTGTAAGAATGTCAGCCCAGTGATATTTTATTTTTTGGATATCAACATAATCCCCTATTCCTTTACTATGAAGGGCTTCTTCATCTTCAATTTTCAGGAAAATCTTGAAGGCTTGAGTTCCAGCCCTCTTATTGTCCCTATAGAATTTCATGCCCTCACAAGGAAATCCCATGATTTATGAGATAACCATCATGGAGAGGGTAAAATATTTCCCACATAAATGCACTTTCCCATCCTTCCAACCCTCTACAAATTGTTTTTTATCTCTGTATCCCATCCATGGAGCTTCTCTAGATACTGAGAGATGCCTCCTTTTTTCAACCTTCTCCATACCTTCTTCTTCTCTTTCAATTTAGTGAAATTAATCAGCTCCTCTCTCTTCATTCCTCCTCCCATAGTTCTTTTTGCTTCATGAAAATGTTGATACTTAGCAATATTGAGCACAGGTTTCAGGCAAGCCTTATTGTTGTGATTGTTCCAGTTCGAGTTTAACACCCAAAAAGCGTGTGGTGTCACTAATCTAATTAATCCTATTTCCTTTGAATGAAAGCACACATTTATTTTAATAATTAAAGATGACCTCATCATTAATTATGATTATATATAACTCCTTTAATACTATTCATCCTATCGTACCTCATAAGACTATCCATCTCCGTTTTAAAATCCGCCTCACCTCACCATGATTGCATGACATCAAAGTACACACCCACATTTTCTAAACCATTTGCTGTCATATTACCTTCTCTATAAACATGTGTAATATGGTAATCTTCAATATTGGACAATAAAGATTTTGTTTTTTCAATGATATGGCTTATTGTCCATGAGGCTTCATGAGTGCCTTTAATACAATTAATAATATTCAAAGAATCTCCCTCCAACTAAAGTTTGGAGAAGCCCATATCTTTGGCCAATATGACCACATGAAGGGCTGTCATAGCTTTGGCCATATGGTTTTTTTGAACTCCCAGCGGAGCTGCCACTGCTCCCAGACAATTTCCAGCTGCATCCCTAATTAGGCCTCCCACTCTAGCAGACCCCAGATTCCCTTTAGCCACCCCATCAAAAGCCCCTTTAACCCAGCCATTTGGAGGGGCACTCCATCTAGTATTTTCCCTCAATTTTTGGTTTCTATCTTTCTACACATGTACATTCATAAGTATTTCTCTAATACAAAGAAAATTCTTGTAGGGGGAGTCGCTTGAAAGATGATTTTTAAAATTTTCTAAGATACTTATACATACACTGTTAGCCACAGTTTGAAAGGGAGAGCTTTTTTCTCTCAAGATTCTATTATTTATTTCCTTCCATATTCTCCATGTGAAGTGGGGTAGAATAAGCTTCCAAAGATCTTTGTCTTCCTTACCCTTAAGGGGACTACTCCATTTTTTAACCATGTCCTGGAAGTTAAAAGGTTTGAACCACTCCAGGTTAATGACATTAAGCACTGAGTTCCACAATTTATAGGAGTAGGGACAATGAATCATTATATGATTATAGTTTTAAGCTTTAGAACAATAGAGTATACATCTATTAGGCATACTAAAGCCCCTTTTTTGAAGATTATCCACTGCAAGGATTTTATTCTGAACAAGAAGCTAGAAGAACATGTTAATTTTAGGAATAAGGTTGTTGTTCCATACCTTACAGCTAGAAGAGTGGTTATCCTTTTGGTGCATAAGGGTAGAAGCAGATGAGACAAATAATTTTTCATTAGCCTCCGGCCCCCAGATCAACGAGTCTTGTTTATTAGGTGTAATAACCCAGCGGGAAAGAAACTTACTGACCAAGTGGAGAGAATCATCAAAATAGCTAAGGTCTACCCATTTATCATTGATCTAGTAATCAAAAACCTTCTCTCCAACAATATCAATACAATCCGCAATCACAGGCCTCCATTCCTACTTGTCACTTAAAGCATCTTCCTTCAGCTAGTTATCTATCCAAAAGTTTATTTTCTTTCCATTTTTGAGCTTCCATCTAGCCCCTTTACTGATCAGATCCCTGCTTTTTCTAATACTATTCCATAAGAAAGAGCCATTGATCTCTGAAGGATCCCTTAGAGCTTCCTCCAGAGAGGTTAAGTGGTACTTTCTCTTGATGATGGCATTCCATTCCTTCTCTTCTTCAAAGATTCTCTAGTACTATTTTGCTAGCAGAGATTTATTTGTGTTTTGATACTTCTTATTCCAAGCCCTCCCCATTTCTTGGGTTTACACACCACCTCCCAAGCCACAAGGCTTAACCTCTTCTTCTTTTCCACTCCAGACCAAAGAAACCTTTTCTAAATTTTTTCAATCAAGTCAGCAAATTTCTGAGGTATTTTAATCAGGCTCAAGGCATAGACTGGAAGATTTTGAAGAGTGGATTTCAGAATTTGAACTTTACCAGCTTAGCTAAGGGTAGCACCTTTCCATCTAGCCAACTTATTATGAAATTGGTCAATATTGCTATTCCAGAAAGCATCATCTGGTTTAAGGCATAGGGAGAAACCCAAATAAGTAGATGGAAGATTCCCTATCTTACATCCCAAAATAGAGGAGATCTTCCTTTGTCTATCTTCACGGGTGTTACAAAAAAATAAAGAACTCTTCTCCCAGTTAATCGATTGACCTGAATCTTTAGTGTAATTGTTCAATGCCTTTTTCATGTTCTCGGCTTCCAAAATAGAGGCTTCTCTCATCATAATTTTATCATCAACAAATTTCTCATGAGAGAATTTATGTTGAGCCAAAGAAGGTTGGAGACCAGAGATCTAACTAGATAAAACCATGCTTTCTATGGATCTCCCAAGACTTTATGCCATTATAGCAAAGAGAATAGGGGAGATGGGGTCACCTTGTCTAAGCCCTCGAGAGGGATGGAAGAAGATGGAGGATCCTCCATTAACCAGCACCGAGGAAGACACCATAGTGACCAATTGCATTATCAATCTTATCACATCATTATAAAATCCAAAGGCACTAATAATTTTAGACAGGAAAGACCGGTCCACTCTGTCATAAGCTTTAGTCAAATCCAATTTCATCAAAAAACCCTATTTTTTAGAGGCTTGAAGGGAATGAATATTCTCATGCACAACCATAATAGAATCAAGAATTTTTCTACCTAGGAAAAACCCATTCTGTTGAGGTGATATAAGATTTGGCAATAATCTCAAGATTCTTGATGTCATAACCTTCGAGATGATTTTATAAAGAGAATTGCATAGGCTTATGGGTCAAAAACCATCAACCGTATCTGATCCATGTTTTTTAGGGATGAGAGTGATAAAAATTGAGTTGATTTCTTTGAGAATATTTGGTACCATATAATTCTTTAACCACAGAGTAGAAATTTTTCGCAACAATGCTCCAGAACTGTTGGAAGAAGAACATCTGAAACCTGTCTGGGCCAAGAGATTTCTCTCCTTCAAAGGAAAGGACCATCTTCTTGATTTCAGCCTCTGAGGGGATAGCTCTTAAGAGGGCATTAGCATTAGAGTCAAGGATGTGTGGAATAGAATTTAGTAGATTCCTCTTCTCAACCATGTCTATTCTTTTATCTTTAGAAAGTAAAGAAGCAAAATAGCTCACCATTTCTTCCCTTATTTCTTCTTCTTTGGATATTTTACCATTTCTAGTAGATAGAGAATGGATTCTATTTATGGCCTTATCTTTAAGAGCAATGAGGTGAAAAAATCTTATATTCTTATCTCCTACTTTAAGCCAGAGGGATCTAGATCTCTGTCTCCAAAAAATTTCTTCTTTAGCTATGATATTATGAAGTTGAGAAAGGGCTATATTCTCTTGACTTCTCAGGATTTTAGTTAACCCATTGCTTTGGATTTCCTCCTTAATTTCATTCAGTTCCATTTGGGATTTCATTTTGGCTTTGAATATATCACCATATATGTGCTTGTTCCAGCTTTTAACATTAGTTTTAACGTTAGCCAGTTTCTTGACCACTATGAACATTGCAGTTCCTTCCACCTCAATACTCCACCACTCCCTCATTTGTTTTTCCAAATCAGGATGGTCTAGCCACATCTACTCAAATCTAAAAGGATCATTTCTTTTTCCAAAAAATGAAGAGATATTGAGGGAGATAGGGAAATGATCTAATCCTATTCTTGTAAGGGAGGAAAGAGCACAGGAGAACTTAGTATACCATTCCAGATTTATCAGAGCCCTATCCATCTTAACTTGTATCAAGTCCTCTCCCACCCTATAGTTAGACCAGGCGTAGTTTATCCCTTCCAGATCAACATCCATCATCCCTTCATTGATAATGAAATTCATAAAGTCTACTCTACTTTCCACTTGGGCAAGATTACCACCTTTTTTATCTTCCTGCTTAAGAGGGATATTGAAGTCTCCCATGAGGATTAAATTGTTATCTCTTCTTCCTTCCATCTGCTCATGTAGATTATTCCATAGTTTAATTCTTCCTATCTTAGTATTTAGGGCATACACATTTATTAGAGTCCAAGAAAACATGTCCTTTAAACTCCTTATAGTAACAACAATGAAGTTCTTATCTTCTGTAAGGAGCTAACAGTCATGACAAGATTGGTTCTAGAAGATAGCTAGACCTCCCAAGGCCCCTTCTGAACTGCTACCAATGCATTTTTCATGTTTAACCAGCTTCATTTTAGTTTCTTGAATCAACAGAATATCATGATTAGAGTCTTTAACTAGATTCCTAACTACATCTTGCTTTTGAGGACTGTTAAGTCCTCGAATATTCCATGAGATAATCTTCATTTAAGGATTGGGTTACAAACCTGATGGATAGTAAGTTGCTTTCCATCAGCAATGTTTTGTTTATCTTCTTCCTCCCTTTGGGTTTTTTCTAATCTTCTTCCTTTTTCTCCCTTTGGAGTTCCAATATCATCTTTCTGTTGTCTACTTAGAACTCCTAGTTTTTGGCTTCCTACCTTCTTATTTGATTTCCCCATAGATGAGCTCTTAGCTTTCTTCCCAGAACTTAAGTTTGGTTCAAAGGTCATGTGCCTTCCCTCAGGGGATTTAGGGCTTTTCTTATTTGATCCCTTCTTTGAACCCATAGCTAACCACAACTTATCCTCTGCATCTTCGTCCTCATTCTTCTATTTCTCATTCTGGTGTGATATCACTGGAGTGTCAACTTTACTTTCCCTAATTAGGTCATTTGATTTCTTCTGATTTACTTATGAGCAGTGATTTTCCTTTACTGCCATCTCCTTCTCTACTTCCTGATGCCTCTCTGTTTCTTCTACTTTTTCCAATTTTTCTTTTTCTTCTTTTCCTTTATCATTTTGTTTAGTTTCTATAGTTTTAGTTCTTTCCCCTCTTTCTTCTACTATTGGAGAAACATGGGTAGCTAGCTTTTCATTTTCATGGGCGTCTTCATCATTTTACTTCTGCTGGGACGCATCATCATTTCCTTCCAACAAGATCAAGGTTTCCAATGTTTCCTAGGTCTTTCTTTTCCACTCCATTCTCTGTCCTTTGGTTTGCTCTTGATTCTTCTTTTTTTCCTTTTGGGTTTTCAGAGGGTAGTGTTTCGCCCAATGACCTGATTTCTTACAAGTGCAACAAGAAAAAGGCATCAATTCATATTCTATCTCTTGAATCCATGTCCCCATTTTTTACTTCAGAGATATCACCTGAGGAAGGTCAACATTCTGTTGAATGTTAACACATATTCTAGAATATACTTGTCTAGTTCTGGCTTTAGTCATTGGATCGATAGATAGAAGTTCCCCAAAAGATCCTGCAATGGCTATTAATATATATTCATGCCAGTATTCCAATGGCATTCCAGGAAGATGGATCCAAACTAGCACCGCCATGAAAAAACTTTCATTATAATCTAGACTCGTAGTCCACTTTTGCAGTGATAGAGAGGGTTTACCCATCATCCAGGGTCCCCCACACAAAAATTTTGAAAGATCTTCGCCACTTGAAAACACAAAGGAGAAGAAACCTTTCGGCATTACCGCTACATCGACTTGACCTTTCAGCCTCCATTTTTTATCCATAAAAGATCTAACTAGGTCAATGTTCGGTCTTGGGCCCAAAAATTTTCCTACCAAGGTAGATGCCATGATAGAAATTGTATGTTCAACTAGCTGATCTAGTATCTTAATACCAATCTCACCTTGCAATGGGTCTGATAAAATATCCACTTTGGGGAAGATAGACTTACCCAATGGTTTTATGCCAAAGAGGCCCACCCACTTGCCTTTCCCCAAATTTGCAGAATGATTATGTGACTTTTCTTGGGATAAATCTCTCCCTTCCTTCAAATTTTTTGAATTTTTTTCCTTTGGTCCCATATTTGACCCATTGTCTCCGCTGGACAAAAGCAACGTTGATTCTCCTACCTTTTCCGCTGATCTGATAGCATTCTCTTCTCCTTCCTTTGAAGATCCCACAGTAAAATCCTCAGCTTCCAAATTCCCTCTAGAATCAGAATTCAAAATTTGAATTCCCTCCTCCTCTCTCTCTACTCCTCCTCCTTCCCTCTCGCGCTATATCCTTTCCCATTATAAAAATATAATCATAGTTAATATCTTAAGATTTTCTATGTTAACCAAGTGATAGCGAAATATCTATGTTAATCGAGCAACAATGACTGATTTGTTTAATACATATGACATACTTAGATTTGTTTTTTTGGTAACTGATTCACCCATCCCTTCTTAGTTACTCAACTCATTTCCAACATGTATAGATCAATCTACTATTGAATCAGAATATGTAGTTTCTTCTATAAATTACACACAGATTTTTTGGATGAAACAGATGCTAACAAACATTGGGACAAACTTTGAAGAGTCACTGGTTATACAGTGTGATTATACAAGCATAGTAAACATATCAAATAATCTTGTTATTCATTCAAATACAAAACATATTTCAATCAAGCATCACTTTTTGAGAGACAATGTTGCAAAAAAGGAAACCAGATGGGAGTATAACAATACAATGGAGAAAATATCAGATATATTTACTAAACCTTTGTCAAAATATGTCTTTAAGTATCTCATAGGTATGCTTGGGGTGAGAACCCCTCCTTGTGAGAACTAAATGATGCAATTATGCATTAGTCCAAAATTTATTAGAGATATATTATTCTCTCAACTTGATGCTTCAAATTATTCCTCGGCGGAAGTGATTGTCGGAACAAAACATAACATATTTGGGTGATCAAGCACCTGGCTTGTTGCAGGTATGAATATTTCAAAAAGATACACCTTGCAAAGGTGAGATGTGTAGAAAAGGATAATAGAGATGTCACCCTTTTCAATTGATGCCAAAGGGGGAGAGATATAAGTAAAAAATCCTTACTATCTTAGGGGGAGGTGTGAACAGGATATTGAGAAGATTATTTTAAGAAAGCTACTTTTGGGTTAATGGATTTCCACATATATTTATGTCAATTCTAAAGGGGGATATTTTCATAACTTTTTGTATTTGAGGTGTTGACATTCATGTTTTTTCATTGATGTCAAGATATATTTTAGTTGGATGCATAGAAGTTCTAGAAAGACTGGTTATGAAAAGTACATGTAAAATTGACAGTTGTGTACGGATAATGTACGGTGCTTCAGCATATGCGAGCATGGATTTGTGTAGAGGGGAATATGTACACCATATATCTAAGGTCACTATATTTTATAATTTTTTGTGTATGAGCTATAGTTGTTTTGGAAAAGATTGGTTACAGTGCAGTGACGGACGATTATGACAGAGATGGTCTCTGACTTTTGGAATAACTTAAATGCAAGCATGAGTTATGATATGTGAGCTTAAGGCATGATACAAGATACATGAGATAATATTCTTTGTGACTCTTGGGTAACTAGATTCTTTATGACATTAGTTGTGATGTGTAGATTGACGAAAACCTATTTGGGTCCAATCAAAAAGATGTAATGTGCTTAATAATTAGCGAGTGTGAATTATGTGTAAGTTACCATATGTATATTAGCAAGGGTCTATGTAATTTTTTGTGCATTGGGGAAGTCTTAACAGGCTGAGCTAATTGCTTGTTGTAACGTGTATAAAGGAAAGTAGCATCTTGATGTGTAAGGTTGTGGATTAGATAGATTGGATTTTTTGATCATGTGGATGTGAGTTATACTAGATGTAGAGTAGTGATTATGTTGGTAATGCACCAAAGAAATTTTCTATCAATAAGTTCACTATTATAAGTATAGCTTTATACTTCTCTTTGGACAATGGATCTAGAAGGTGTTTCTAACCTTCAGTTTGGGTTGTGTGCTTGGGTAATGAGAAAATAATTTAATTCAACTCCTTACATGGTTGAAAGGACACCTAATTGGGCATGTCCTTTAATAGGGACCTTCTATTGGATGTAATAATTAGCTCCCAACAGGGCTAGATTTCTTAATACGGATAAAATATTTCTAGTGCATTATTTCTAGAAGATAATTCCCGCTGAGTTTTTTCTCTTAATAGGTTTTTTCCTCAAAAACAAATCATGGTTTTATAAGTTATCTTCTTTGTGTGTATATTCTTAATATTTATACTATTGTATGGTTAAGTTTCAAATGGTTCAGATTAGTTACAAATGTGCTACAACACTCATTCACCCCCTCATTCTCAGTGTTGCTTGATCCTAACACTAGTTTCTCACCCATAAATTTTACTTTCTCATAATCCTTCTTCCTACCCACTTTAGGAGGCTGATATGGAATACCCTTCTTAAACATTTTCTGTTGCATGCCTAAAGCCAGGGGAGAACATTTAGTTTTACAAGCCTCTTGATATTCCTTTATTGCATCAACAAAAGAGCTATAGTGACCTGAGCCATCCTTTATTATAAAGCTTTCAAATAGTAATAAAGTACATGTAGAAATCAAGCTAATATCTATATCCATTTTTGAATCTGCACCCCAATCCTATGGGTAAAAGCACAATAATCTGTCACCCTTTTACAAAGGAAAAGGTCAACAACACCAAAACTGTAAAACTTCAAGGGCATAAAATTCACATTTCTGTTGAGAATTTGAAGATGATATAAACTAATGAAATGTGTGAAATAGGCTGAATTATATGCCTATAAATTTTTAAAAAAAAATTGAACCAAAATTAATATGTATTTTGAAATTTTAAGGTCTATTTTTCATTTCGTGAAAAATATTGTAAATCAGGGAGTTTACTTCCTGCCAAATCATCATAAGTAAAACATTAGTTTTTCCTCCAATTTTAGAATATGTTTTAGATGACATGTATAGATAGTGCCAAAAAAAAGAAAGAAGTTTTTTCCATGTATACTTTGCTCGTTATAAGTATTCAAAGTCAAACTTAGTTGAAATCAACCATTTTTGTCTCCCGCCATTTTTCCCCTATCAAAACTATACCAAAAACCAAATAAATTACATATTATTGAAGAGGACTCTCCTCTCTAGTGTTATCTATGATTTTAAAAAATTTATGAATTGATTTAGTATTTTTTTATATTATCTGAATCAATGACTTCCAAAAGCTTTAATAACCTACATGAAATTTTTAACAAATTTGTTCAATGTTATGTAGTTGAAACAATATAAAAATTATATGTCAAGAATCGTAGTTCCAAGATCTACAAAAGGGTACTTTTAGTTTTTTGACATTGTTTAGTTTCAATAGAGAAAAAACTAGATAAAGTGCCAACTTTCTGATTTGGTGTGTTTTTAGAGGTTTGGTTGCCAACATGGCATGCTACCTAGGATGAATCGGCCAAGTATAACTCGGTCGAGTAGTACTTAGCTGAGAGTGACTCGGCCAAGTCTACCTAAGTGGTCGGCCACCCGTGAGCAGTTGCGTGGGTGACCCACCCTTTCAATTTGAAAGGTATATGTAAAAGTTGTTTTTAAAAAAAATTAATATCAATTGCGAAATTAAATACTTATTTTGAAATATATAAAGTTTTTTGAGGAAGCGAAGAAGGCATTTTGTGACTGGAGGATTGTGACTTTGCAAGTTTTTTAATAAAGAAGGAACTTTGGACCAACCACTCTCATGTTTCTTCCAATAGAAGGGACACTATATAGATTAAAGATAATGAGACAGGTATGAAGATTTCACATAAAAACATTTTGTCGATACTACATAAAGTGAACTATTTGAAACATTCAAACAAGAATTTTCAAATGTGAAAATAGGTCAGAGAATGTTTGAGATGTTGTGTCCTTGCTTCATGTGCATAAATAAGGTTTGTGAAACATGTTGTCAAAATCATGTTGAGTTTCACTTTTTTTTGCAATCATATAAAAAGGTTATGGCAGTACTTAATTTAGATATGGTTCCTGGAAGTACAACATAATTTATGAAATCCATTTTATGTGATAAGTCAGATGACTTTGATGAATTCAATGTCTAATGTATAAAAAATGAGTGCAATGATTGTAGAAATTTACATAAATTTCCTTTACAATTTGATAATATTGATGTTACAACACCAGTCCAGTGGAAGAGATTTGAATATGAGAAATACGAAACCAAGACAGGACTAGAATAAAAAAAATTTGCATTGAAGGAGAGTGAATTACCATACCTTCAGTTCATGGACAGATTTTGATCTACGATTCATCCACATATCCAACACTATCATGGTGCACGATGGCAAGCTAAACAGTTTTGTGATTCCAAAAATTGTTTTCCACCTTGTTGTATTCTTTCAGTTGTAGATTTTGTAGAGAACTATACATTCTCTCCTCAAAAAGAGCTTCAAAGTCAATATTATCATTCTGATCAAGTTACAATATTTTTCCATGTTACCTATAGACATGCACAATTTGATTTGGATGAGATTGAAAGTATAGTTCAAAATGAGTGCATTATCATCAAGGAGGTTCATTTCTATATCAGTGATGATAAGCTTCATGATAGGAGTTATGTGGCTCATTGTTTTGGCATGTTTTTCTAGAATCTTGAGAGTCGCAGCATAAATGCTTCACAACACTGGATCTAGTCTGATGGGTGTGCGAGTAAGTAAAATTGAATTAAATTTTCTTTTAAATTTAGTATATTTCAATTATATATCTAAGATCTAATATCTAGGTTTTTGTCACATGATTGTGCAGGTCAACTTAAATCTGCAAAAGCCTTTAATTGGTTAGCTATGCAACATGCTACATACAATGTTAAGTTTCTTTGGAAATTCTTTGAAAGTGGACATGAAAAAGGGGAGCATGATGGAGCAGGAGCATGTGTGAAGCGTGCACACTGACAACATGAACTTCAAGGTATACATATGTATGTCATTTTCATATTATTCAATTTTTTAACATAACTTAGTGAACTTTAATCTTCATTTGATATAGTTTGAATAAACTAATTTTATATTTGTATGTATGTCCTTTAAATTGTTAAATATATCTAGGTAACATGATAGAGAATGCAAACAAAATTGT
>MU226131.1:177180-202368 GCA_018584345.1 Thuja plicata
ATGTATATATGTATATGTATATATATATATATGTGTATATATATATATATGTATATGTATATGTATATATATGTATGTATATATATATGTATATATATATATGTATATATATGTATATATATATATATTGATTCTAGGTTTTTATTTACAGTGAATATTTAATTTATATGTATATATATAAATTATACTGGTGATATTTTTGTTGTTTTTGCGGATCCCGAGAACACAGAAGGTGTAGATTATTATTTACTAAGATGCACCAAAGAAAAATCCAAGTTGGTGCAAAAAATTGTTGATGGTGATGGACAACAATATCCAACTGGTTCAGTTGTTATTGAAGGCACCTATTATCAGCAAGCTAATATTGACAAAAATGGAGTTCAATTTATTGAATACATGCCTAGACAAATAGTTCTACATTATAGTCACTTCGTTATAGCGACAAAACTGCAGTTTTAGACTGTGCCAAAAAAAGGACGTGGAAACCAAAAGTGGAATTTGACTATTGAAGAACATGAAAAACTTTTGGAGATAATAAAGGATAGAGAGGATCTAGAGTACATGTATCAGGAGCTATAAATGATTTGAAATTCACATGATTCTAGATTGAGTTTATATTGATTCTATTGAATTTTAATGGATTAGACCTCAAGAGGAACTTTCAATACCTTTGAACAATTTCAATCAGATTATCTTTAAATGATTTTATTAAAGATTTTTTATTAATTAGATCTAGATTGACTTGGTTAAAAATGTATTAAGTATGAAAAAATTCTAGAAAAATTGTTTTAAATTAAGTACATGTAGGTTATTTAAATCTATTGATTAGGTAAATTGTTCAATTACTTGATTAGGTAAATTGAAATTAATTGATTGAAATTGTACTAAAAGTTATATCTATTGAAAATTTACATGTTATAATTTTCTCTAAGATTAGATCTTTTATCTATCTATTCATTATGTTTTGAATTTAATTGAAGTTTGAAGTTTGAAATTGATTATATATATATTTATTGGACTAAAGCTTCATTTTGATTTTGATTGATTTTGGTACTTTTGATTTTGTTATCTATATTGAAAATGTACATAATTTGAGCTCTAAGATTAGATCTTCTATCTAGATCTATCTATTCATTAGGTTTCAAGAATTTAATTTAAGTTTGAAGTTTAAAATTTGAAATTGCTTATATATATTAAGTTTGAAATTGATTTAATTTAATTTTGGAGTTTGAAATTGATTTTATTTAAGTTTGAAGTTTGAAATTGATTTAATTTAAGTTTTCAAACTTTGAAATTTGAAATTGATTTAATTTAAGTTTGAAGTTTGAAATTTGAAATTTGAAATTAGTTTAATTTAAGTTTTCAAAGTTTGAAATTTGAAATTGATTTAATTTAAGTTTGAAGTTTGAAATTTGAAATTGAAATTTTGATTGATTTTGATCTTGATTTTGTTAAATCTATGTATTCAAAATTTACATGTAATTTTCTCTAAGATTGATTATCAAAATAAAACAATGACATGTAACAATGTACAAATGTTTAGATATCTAGATCAACATATAAAACATAAAAAAATGCATGTGTACAACATCAACATAGTTCAATGTAAATGGACCTGTAAATATCAATGCATCAACATAAAAAACACATGTACATAGATAAATGTAAATATGCATGTAACAATGTACAAATATCTAGATGCCAACATAAAATCTGCATGTAACAATGTACAAATATCTAGATATATATATAGATCAAAATAAAACAATGATTTATGTAACAATGTACAAATGTCTACATATCTAGATCAACATATAAAACATATAAAAAATACAAGCACGTACAACATCAATATAGTTCAATGTAAATGTAACAATGTACAAATATCTAGATGTCAACATAAAATCTGCACATGTAACAATGTACAAATATCTAGATATATATAGATCAACATAACAATGTAAATGGATAGGTGTAAATATCAATGTATCAATGTATCAAAGTACTATCAATGTAAAATAGATGTGCACGTATATAATATAGATTTCTCATGTCTAAATCTAGAGGCCTGGTCTCCTCGAACAAATGCAAATATCACATGGAGGAACCCCATGTGTTGTAGAAATGTGCTGGTAAGCTACAAGGAGATCACTGACTAAACTGGAGCTCATGTCACGCAAATGATCCTTTGGTAGCCATAATATCTCATATGGAGTGGGAAGATCATATCGGATGTATGGATCATAAAATTGACTAGAAGGATCAACGCCTACACTCGTCTGGGATCTGTGCATGTATCTACCCACATGATCAAATGACAACTCATCGACCTGAGTCGTGATGGTGAAAATGCTAGAAAACATATCTATGTGTGCATCCTCAACATCAACCTGCCCAACTCCAGTGTAGGTCTCCAAACCTTTTGGAAAAACCAAAAGGTTTTGACCCACCAATGCCCTCTTACTAGGGGGCTGTGGTGCATCAGGCTATCTACACTTATCCTAGTATCTCCCCCGATCCTAACTAGAATGTGGAATAAATATGTGTAATCAACATCATGCCCTAAATGGAACTCTGCAAATATTTGTTTGCAGAAATATAAGGGCACCTCATCCTTTTGGGGCCACATACGATGGGCCGCCAACCATTTGGGATATATAAAAGGAACTACTAGAACTTATCTGTACATTTTGTGACCCTATATGCTCAAACCACTTTCTTATCTATGTAATGGGTCCCAAACATGTTCTTAACCTGAGTAACAGTAACATCCCCATCAACTGTCCTCCAACTGACAATACCTCTAACAATGCTAGATAGGCTATGGTAAAAAGAATCAATGAATGAATCATCATATGGATTGTATGATTTAGCCTTATGAATCATACTCATCAACTTTGTATGAATGGAAATCAATTTATCCCTATTAGGGAGGGTAGCACTATTCTGCAACGTCCTCTCTAGCATAGCTAGAGTGGCGTGCATCCTCGTGATAGTCTCCTGTCTATGAATATCACGTCTCTATGGGGTATCATGGTGGCCTAGCGATTCTCGTGAGGCCTGACTGCCATGAATAATAGGGTCTGAACTGGTACAAGCCATGTGATGTAGAAATGTAATATCTAGAGATAAAAAGTACACTCGCTACAAGTGGGCACATACATGTGTACATTCAGTAGGAAATCAATTTAAATATACATGTACATGTGTTGAAAAACATTTTTTTTAATTTAAAAATTTAAAAATATCTAGATCTACATACATATTTAAATTTTAAACAAATTCAATTTACATCTTCAACATGAAACATTTTTTTAAACAAATGTTCAAAAATTTTAAACAATGAAAATTGCACACATGTGTACATGTATTAACATAAATATATGTACATAATATACATGTATGTTCATCTCAACAAAAATATTCATGACATCCCCTTAAGCATAAATACATCAAACAAATATTCCACATGTACATAACTTTTAAGTGATTTTAAGATTTTAATATATACAAATTGATTTATGTAACCTACTACATAAAACTTCTAGGGTTTTGTTATGTACTAATATTGAAAATTGTGTATGTAATGAAAATGTCTAGAATTATCAAGTTGTGACAAAAATATTTTTGGCACATTCTCAAGTAATAAATATAGTCATATATATCCTAAATTAATTCCCTACATAATCTCAAATGATACATAGTTATGTTTTTAGTTTACGTTTTGGTTAAATTATATGATTTTACCTACTTTTAAGTTTACGTATAAATGTTTCAGAATTTTGGATTTGGTTTTGTGTTTATGTTTCAGAATTTTGGATTTGGGTTTGTGTTTATGTTTCAAAATTTTGGGTAAACTATTTGTAAATTTTAGTTTGCATTTAAGTTTGGGTTTGCATTTAAATGTTTTTAAATAACATCAATTCTATTCAACCTAAAAACATTCATTTCTAGAAAATGAAGAAAAAAACAATTATATGATAATGCTAGATAAAAAAAAATTCATTTTACATATATTCATAAATACAGTAAAACATTTTAAAAAACAAAAAAAAAGGGACCTACCTTGAACTCGGCTGAGTTTTCTTCTTCACCTCCACACGCTGAATCTTAGCCCCTCAAAGTGTAAATAAGGGGCTAGCGGGCTATTTTGGGGTTTTTAAAATGATTCATATACTTGGCTGAGTATAACTCAATTGAGTAGCTCTCAGATGAGAGTCCCAAGCCACGTAGGTGCCACTCAGTGCCGCTTGGCGCCCTTGTAAACTCAGCCATAGGGTGTTCCGGTGACGGTAGATGTGAGCACACCGAGAGCCTTTGCATATCCGCTAGGATATGTCTAGTAGTACGGAGATATTCTCTTTTGGAGGGTACACTTTGACCGTATACCAAGTGTGGATGTGATATGGAGACCATACTATTGGATGACAGGATGGCCAGATACTCGACACCACTTGAGACAATCCCAGCAACTCAAGCTGCTTGAGGGTCCTACTAGTCATGCAGTGATGCCATATTATTATGATAGAGTTATGAGGTAGTTTGGTTTGAAACAGGGAGTCCCTCGGATAGTACCTTGGTACGGATATCTGACAAGATATTAACAGAGACCCGGTGCCATACGCAGACCTATAGTAGCAGATATTGTAGATAGCGATACAGATGAGATGGAGGATATAGAGTTTGACCCTACTATATCCCACCTAGGGGTGAGCAGAGAGTATATCAGATACTGGAGTCTATAGGGGACCCATCCCATCTTCCCTAATGACTACCCTATAGGTGATCCAGGTCTTTCAGAGAGGATGCACCGTAGTGGTGACACACCAGAGGAGGAGGAGGGGGATCATGAGGAGGAGCCCATTCTTGAGGGAGATCCCATAGAGGAGGAGAGAGTCAAGGAGATAGCAGAAGAGAGAGCAGATGAGGGAGCATGCAAGATATTAGAGGATATGCCCTAAGTTGGTAGTACAGATGAAGATGATCAAGTGATCCATGTTGTACCATTGAGATCATGATGACCTCCCCGTGCACATACAGATACACCACCACCTAGACCTAGACACAGTGAGTGAGGAGAGGGTAGTCACTCTATGCCCCCACCATCTAGAACCTTTTATGATACTCAGGAGGGAGATCTAGGTATGATTTATGTTTTTGATAAAAATATTTTAAGTAAAATTTTTGCTAGAAGTACTAAAAGATAGATATGTTTGAATTATATAGCTAACATAATAGAGTGGAGGATCTTTGTATCTAAGGTTCTGAAGGATACATGTTTATCCTACCGACTACTAGCTAGTGAGTGAGAGTCCCTTATTGGACAGAGAGATCCTGGTCGACATGCAGATATTTTTGCATGCATCCACCGAACCCTGATGTTATGAAAAGAAAGGGAAGAGAGATTGATGGCTGACCTACAGAGAACTTAGGAGCACAATATGAGATAAGCATATCGAGGTGTCACACATGGACTACCGTACCAAGATCTTTAGCATCAGACCACAGATAAAAAAGAGATGGGAGCCACTAACCCTCATAGCATAGAGATAGAGATTGATAGCCATGGCATATGTGTCATATATGTACCAAACTCTTGGATATTTATATATGAAAATTTTTCTTATCTAGTTAGCTCTATGATTGATTACTTGTGCTTTTTATCAATACATAAAAAAAACTTAACATACAGAAAGAAATGAAATTAATGTATGAATGTATTCAAATCATATAACCTACAAAGAAGACATAACCATTCTATAGGGAATACATAAATACATGAAGGAAATTTTATGTATTAGGGATAATAACATTTGAGATGCATAATATTAATAGTTTCCTTAAGGGGAACACCATTCATATCAGCAATCTTATAAGCACCTGAAGTAAAATCCTCAATAACCACAAAAGGTCTAAGCCAATTAGGGCTAAATTTCCATTTTTCACTAGAAAAAGCATTCACATTCCTTTGATTTTTATATAAGGTTAAATCACCTACAAAAAATGACCGTTCAATCACTTTATGATTATGCTATTTTTGAAATGACTTATGATAAGCCTTAATATGTTCCAAAGCATTTATTCATTGTTCATCCAACATCTCTAATTCTTGTAATCGTTGTTCCCGGAAGGTCTCTTTATCAATTATCCCATGGAATGAAACACATAAAGAAGGTATTTCTAATTCTAATGGCATAATAGCATCAGTACCATAAAAAATATTATAAGGAGAAGTACTCGTGGCAGTGCGGACACTATTCCTATAAGATCGTAAAGCATAACTAAGTTGAGTATGCCAATATTTTGCATGCTTATTAACTATTTTCCTTAGGACTTGTTCAATAATTTTGTTTGATGCTTCTGCTTGACCATTAGATTGAGGATCTTAGGGAGTAGAAAATCTATGTTGAATATGACATTTCTCCAATAATTTTGTGACTTCTCTATTTTTGAAGGAAGTACCATTATTTGAAACTATCATTGGAATACCAAATCGTGCTATAATATGATTAAGAATAAAATCATAAACATCCGTAGTAGTAGGGAAGAGAGGAATAACCTCTACCCACTTTGTAAAGTAATCTGTAGCTGTGAGAATGTATGTATGTCCTTAACAAGAAGCTGGTGAAATTTTTCCAATAAGATCAAATCCCCAAATGCCAAAAGGCCACGGAGCAACTTGATTACAAAGCTCACAAGCAGGAGCATGAATTAAATTACCATGTTTCTGACACTGAGGACACTTCTTAACAAATGTAAAGGAATCTTGTTCCATTGTTTTCCAATAATATCCCATTCTAAGAAGTTTATTAATTAAAGATTTCCCACCAAAATGTCCTCCACAAGAACTAGAATGAGCTTCTGCTAAAGCTATCGGGACTTCGGTTCTACCAGGACATCTAAATAGAAAACCATTATAGGAACATTTGTAAAGGGTATCGCCCAAAATAATATATCGTGTTGCAAGCTTCCTAATACGGCTACGCATGTTCCTTGTTGTCGATTAAGGAAATGTATTGTCTTTCAAAAAGTGAAAGATATGTGAATACCATTCATCCAATTACAACTTACAACAATCGGCATTACCATTATTAGAAATTATAGTTTGTTTAAGATTGTGTATAGTAAATTGAAAGTCTTCAGCATTATTCTCAAGACACACTAAGGAAGTTGTGCTTGCCATGGTGTTTGTGCGTCGATTGTCTTTCCTAGGTAAAGTTTGAATCGTATAAGAAAAAAATTGTGAAAGGATATCAAGAGCCAATTCTTTATGTTGTGACATTTTATCATTCTTAGTCTGATAACCCCCTTTGATTTTTTCAATAATAAATTGTGAATCCCCATATATTTCCAAGTTTTTAATGTGAAGGGATGAAGCTACTCGTAAGCCAGCTATAAGAGCTTCATATTCCGCAATATTATTAGTACAAGGAAAGTTCAATTTATATGACATAGCGATTGGTTTCTTTATAGGAGGGACCAAGATGATGCCTACACCAGAAACTGTCTTACATCTAGAACCATCAAAATATAATTCCCAAACATCTTCTTGTTTAATAGAAAAAATATTCTCATTGGGTAATTCTATTGAGGTGAAGTTCGTATGAGAATGAGGACAAGGAGCTTTAGCTAGATAATTAGCTAAATCTTGTCCTTTAATTGAATTTTGAAGAATGAAATTAAGATCAAATTCAATAAGTAACATTACCCATTTAGCCAAATGACCAGAGAGATTAGTTTTTGAGAAAAGGTGTTTGAGAGGATCAAATTTTACAATCACATTAACCTCAAAATTCAATAGATAATGCCTCAGTTTTGGACAAGAATAAACTAAAGCCAAGCATTGTCTTTCTAAATTAGTATATCTTGTTTCATATTCAAGTAAAGTCTGACTGATGTAGTATACTAGTCTTTCCTTACCTTCACTATCATGTTGAGCCAATAATGCACCCACAACGTGGGAGGTGGTAGAAGTATATAGATAGAAGGGTTTATTGAATTGAGAAGGTTGCAAAATATGAGGATTAGAAAGATACTCCTTAAATTTCTCAAATGATTGTTTACATTCCTCGTTCCAAAAAAAATTGGTATCTTTTCTAAGCAAGGAAGTAAAAGGAATAGTTCTATCATCTAAGTTAGAAACAAAGCGACGAATAGATTAATTTTTTCCTTGTAAACTACGTAATTGAGAAATATTCTTACGAGGAGGCATGTTAACGATAGCATCAATATTTTCATTATCCACTTCTATGCTTCACTTAGGGATTATAAATCCTAATAATTTACCAAAATTAACTCCAAAAGCACATTTCTTAGGATTTAATCGCATATTATAACCCCTAATCCTTTCAAATATTTTTCTTAAAATGAACACATGGTCCTTTCTTTGTATAGATTTTGCCAAGATGTCATCTACATAATCTTCTAGAATCTTATGTATGTAATCATGGAAAATCAAGGTCATAGCATGTTGATAGGTTGATCCCGCATTTCTTAATCCAAAAGGCATCATGACCCAACAAAATGTTCCCTAAGGTGTGATAAATGCAGTTTTAAGTTGATCTTATATAGGAATAAATATTTTATTATAACCTGAAAACCCATCAATAAAAGACAATAAAGCATGACCCGTTGTAGAATCCACAATCATATCAATATTGGGTAGGGGAAAATCATCTTTTAAGGATGCTTTATTCAAATCTTGAAAATCAGTGCACATCCTTATCTTATTCTCTCCTTTACAAACAACCACAATATTGGAAATCCATTCAGAATAATCGATAGAATAGATGAACCTGACACCTAATAAATTTTCCATTTCAGTTTTGACTAACAAAGGAATGCCCGGATTCATCTTTCAGATTTTTTATTTCATAGGTTTCACATTAGGTTTAAGAATAATATTGTGAGTCACAATCTTAGGATTTATACCTGGCATATCTGAATATGTCCAAGAAAATATAACCTTATATTCGAGAAAAAGGGAAACCAATTGATCATGTTCATATTAGTTCAAACATTTTCCTACTTTGATTTTTTTTTCAGAGTCATTCTCATCCATTTGAACATTTGTAGTCTTAGTTATTAATAAATTACTTTATATGGGAGAGTCCATCGGTGAAGGAGAAATATCTTGTTCATCACGTTCTCCAAAATAGGCTTCATTATTCAGACAATAAGGCTTTCTTATTTTATGATGAAACGTAAGTAAATCTTGATAAGCTCCTAAAAAATCAGCTAGGGCTTCATCCTCAGGAAAAATATCCAAACTAGGTTATTGATCCATGTCAAGGAGAATCAGATTAACCAATTTTGAGTGTCCACCACAGATATCATAAAAATTTAGAGGAAAATTCAATGGTTGCTTATAAGGATTAAATCCCAGCCCATAAGTATAATCATAAACTTCATTGTCCAAGGGAACTTGTATACCTTGCTCGTATTTTCCACATCCTTTCCCATTGAATCCTGATTTCCTAAGTAAATGATAACAAGATCCATATCTACCAGCCATATCATATTGAGTTAAAGGAGCGGCATATGTCACAATGTCATAACAATCTGGTTTTATTGTCTCAATTGTTTCTTCAAAGGAAGTAGCAACAAAGTTACTTTTTAATTCCCTAGAAAGTGGAGAAGGAATAAAGATGTGTTTTTCAAACCCATTTTGTTCCTTCATGAACTCTAAATCAAAAACTTTGTATTATCCCATAAAAGAAGGATTAAAATCCAATTTTCCCCAATCATCTTCAGTTAAAGAAGAGGATGGAACTTCAACTTGTTTAACTTCATGAGGTTTTTCAAGTTCCTTACTTGGTTGTATGGGTTCAGAGATCTTAGCACATTCTGCATTCAAGCAAGGGTTTGGTGCATTATCTGCATGTAATGTATACATTAGATTATTATAAATGAACCTAACCTTACGAGGTATAGTAGAAGGAATCACATGGATAGTATTTAACCAATGTCTTCCTAACAAAAGGTTATAATTGAGAGGTCCAGGCATGACATGAATAGGTGTGTGAAGAAGGACTGGACCAACCTTGATAGGTAGCATAATAATACCAAAAATTTTCTTTGCAATATTATCAAATCCATGAATAGGGATATTATCCAGTTGAATGGTCGTAAGATTGGCTTTAATAGCCTTGAGCATATCCATTCTACAAACATTAAGCCCAGATCCATTGTCAAGTAATGTTCTACGAATGATACTCTAATTAATAGAAACAGTAACCATAAGAGCATCATATTGATTTTGCACCTCAACAAAAGGTAAACCATCATCATTGAACACAATAGGAGGTATAGAAGGCATAGCATGCATGCATTCCAAGAATGAATTAATGTTCTCTTGATTAGGAGGCAAAGCTGGAAGAGTAGATAAAGCTTTTTGTAATGCCTCATGATATGTAGGAGAAGTTTGAAGTAATTCCCATAAAGAGATCTTGGCTATAGTAGTGCGTAATTTCTCAACAAAGTCATACTCCTTAAAGGAAGAAGGTAACCTAGGTGCTTGAGGAAGCATAGGTTGAGAAGGAGGTAAAGAGGCTGGAAAAGTAGGTTGAGGATTATTCTGTGTAGGATAAGCATGTGAAATGGATTCTGTGTTATCAAAGAAATCCAAAGGATCTTTATGTTTACCCTTAATATTCATTTGAGGACATCCTTTTACCGTCATCAAAGGTTTAGGGAATAACATTCTAGGTGTCTCAATGTTTCAAATAGAGGAGTATGAAGGTAACCATGCACACATCCTATGGTAAAGGTCAATTGGAGAAGTTGTGGAGGAGGATGAAATAGGAATAGGATCCATGGAGATCTCATTCAAACCATTTTCATACTCACTTCCATGTACCTCATTAGGGGATCTATTCTCTTGTATAATAAAATATTCATCAAAGTATTGAAAACAAGAGTCATACATATTGAACAAAAAATAAAATAAAAAGCATGCAAATGTTTTTGTGTTTTAAAGAAATTTTATATATTTTTATGTATTTTTAGAATATAAATGCAAGAGAATAGAAGAAAACCTACTTCTATATGCATGAAAGATCTTAATATTAAATGTAAATCTAACACCAAATAGAAAGAGTTGTCTATCACGGGTTCACCAAAATGTAAAGAAGAAAATGATGGTGGTATTGATCTCCTAGATATAATTTGTTAAATAGATGTTCGTATGTAAAAGAAACCAATGTCATCATTTGATGCCTTACATTTAATTTGTATTTTTTTGTTTGATAATGGATATTGAAATTGAAAGCAAAGATTAATGGAGTAAAATACCAACCTTACATCATATCAGATCTGAAAATGCCATTTTCTAAAGCCTGTGTTGAGTTTCTGGAAAATCTGAGACTGGATCTGGAATGGAAACATAGAGACAAACAAAACCCATAAATATTTTTCTATTTTGAGATAGTTCTGATTTGCACCCTCAAGTCAATGTCACCATTTACCAAAATTTCTAATTGTACCCTAGGTCACAATCGACCTAAAAAGTCTCAGATTGAAATTATGTTTTTAGATCCTAGAAGTTTGCTGAAAAGGTTATCCAGATCTGTACTCTATTTCACTGTTCTCGAACTTGTAACTCCTGAAATAACACCTGCAAATATCTAAAAAGAGAGTTTTTGGGGTGGCTATATAGGATTTTTCCTTATTCAAACCCCTGATTCGGTGATCTCCACCTCCATGAATAGCCAAATATAGTAAAATGTATGTGTGTGTGTTGCTTTTGAATGTGTAATGTCAAGATCTAATCCTCTAGATTAAAAATCCTAACATGAATTGAAAATGAGAAAGCAATGCATACATTTGAATGTGATAAAGAAAGCATACCAAGCCCCCAAGGCTAAATTATTCCCACCAAACTCACAATCCATAATTGCTACCCCATGATAATATCCTTTGAATGCTTGAAGGTTGAAAATGGTGGATCCAAGAAGAAGAAAAGAAGGAAGATGTCTCTCTTTCTCCAAAGAAGATCCACAATGGATTATCTATAAAAGTGCTTGAATGTATTAATGCATCATAATGTCTTGTTCTTCTATATCATCCTCTTGCTTCATTTCCTCATCATCATGTCAAAATCATAATTGCATCATATCATCTTATGATTATTTCTTGTCATGTCTCCATGTCATATCCTCTCCAAATGAAGGTAAAAGAGAGTGTTAATATAGAGATCTCAATATAGACCTCCTAGGGCAATGCAAGGGACCCAAATTCAAATTTCACCTTGAATTATGGTCCAATTAAAATCACCAACCAAGGAGGGGATGTATTAATCTGAATATCAGGGAAAACACTTCTGCATTTGCGTACGAGGACCTATTTTAAGTTTTAGAACCCCGATAGGCTCCGGATTTGAAAGCGGGGACCATCACCTGATAGGGGTCAAGGTAGACCTCAACCTTGACCTATGTCAAGGATGACCTCAACCTTGACCTAGGTCAAGGTTGACCTCAACCTTGACCTAGGTTAGGGTTGACCTCAACCCTGAACTAAGGTTTCACGCTGGTCACCTTGGGAAATCTGTAGGATTCCTAGGTCAACTGGAGACCTGGGGAGGTGAGAAAACATATCAGGATGTTAGATAGAGGCACAAAGGCCAAAGAGTAAGTGTGATGAAGATTTAGGAGAGGAAATACATAGGCTCTACCCAAAAAGATGGAATCATAGAAAAGGAGATTAAGGAGGTCCTGTAGGACACTAACCCTAATTTCACCTAGAAATGCAGAATCAAGTGCATGTGCATCCTAAATGCAAATTGAATATGAAAATGTACTAAACGAGGGTGCTAAACCTACCAAAATGGAAGTGCTTCCATTTTAAGATGATACAATTATGTATTCAAACTACACTCCAAATCATGTTCTTGTATTAAAAATTATTTGAATCGCATAGAAATTATAGCCAAAGGTTGTACTCTAGGCTTTGGTTTTAAAAAGACATTGAAATCATATGAATTTAATGAAGGATAAATGGTTTTCCTATATTTTACAAAAATTGTTTATGTTTCCTTATTTGTTACTAACTCAAATAATAATGGGATACATCACATGCGTAGCTTGAAAAAATAAAATGATTATGCTCATTGTCACCCAATGTTCAAGTAGAAATGAGAGGGAAATTGATCATCCATAAAGGATCCAAAGTTGTCATTAGTATACAAGTAGACAGTTTCGGTTAGTCAGTCATGATCACCAAGGGACAACATTCACTGAGCGTAGTGATCACCGAGCGTTGTGATCACCAAAAATTTTTGAACACCAAGAACTATATCAACCGAGCACCAATCTACATAGACATCACCAAGCACGAGTATACATAGACATCATCGAGCACCAATCTACATCGAGAGACAACATTTCACTGAAAAAAATGGATCTCACCTACATGTCAACTAAAGTACTTTAATCTTTAAATAGATTTTTTCTTAGCTAGACAACCATTTCTTGAGGATCAAGAAAAGCATTAATTATGGATGTAATTAGTTAACTGATTGTATTCATGCAAACTAGGAGATCAAGGTCAAGTTGTAAACCTTTGATCTTAGAGTTTTTTAAGAAAAGCGTGAAACCTAATTAGGTCAAAAACTTGTATATATAGATATAATAATAAATCAAGAAACAAATTATTGTAGCTTCCTAGGACATCTATGGATAAGATAGAGAGCTTCATGCACAAGGACAGATAAAGGAGAATTTAGTTTATGAAGAACTACATTCAAGGCTACCAAGAAGAACAATGATATTAATCCATCACAATAAGGTGATATTTATTCTTTGTATTTAATGGATCTATAATCAGCAATTTAAGATTGTAGCAATCAGGTCATATATTTTGTTACTCTCTAAAAATTGTAGCGAACAACAAAATCATTTCACAAGGTGGACTTAACAGTATTTATGTAAATCTCTTAACTGAGTGCACACATACATTGTATTGCTAAAATATCCTAATTGAGTAGACTTAACAAGTCTAACATGTTATACCTAACAAGGTAATATCATCAGAAGCTATCACAACTTGTAGTCCTAACAGGCACCTTCCATTCTGCAGATAGTGAAGCTTTGTGGGTTTCATCCCCACCACGGTTTTTACCTTCGAACAAGGGTTTCTGCATTATCAAATACTTGTTTCATGTGTAAATGAGTTTCATGAATGTTTCAATGTTTGTTTACATACATTTACATTTATACTATGATATTTCATGCATGAATTAAAAAAGCTACAATGGTTAGTTATGCAAGTAATGAGTACTAATGTTTAAATTGTAAAAAATTTTAAGGGTACTGATTCATGCCCCTCCCCTCTCAGTACACACCCTTCCATTATTCCAACAATCAGTATCAGATATAATTCTCTTATTTGGAAAATTTTAATCACTTGAGAGAAAATATCTTACAATGGAAAGGTATAAGCTTGATAAAAATATTGAGAATCAGAAGTTTCAAATACAGATTTTGTTTGAGAAATACAAAGAGGCAAGAAACAAAATGAAAGAGTTATTGGCTAAAAGAAAAGTCATGGCATCTTCCTAAAATGAAACTAACTATCAAAAAGAAGAGATACTTGAACTATTTGATTCATCTAGATTTGAATCTGGTAGTACATCTGACACATCTGAAGGAACCATTACAGATCTAAATGAAACCAATCAACATCTGACCAAACAAGTGAAAGTACTGCAGATCGGTCTAGATACACAAATGGTAAGAATGATTGATGTTATGAATAATGAAAGACAAGATGAATAAGAAAGAACTTTGGCTATTGATGACAGGAGAAAGATTACTGAAAAATTGCAAGAGAAAGAATCTGAGATATAGAGACTTACTGAACATCACCTTGAGATCACCAATCAAATAGTTCTTATGAATCATGAGGCCAACCGAGTGAACATGGAACTTTTTGGAGAATTGGAAGCTATTGGTGAACTAAAGGAAGAAAATGAGAAATTGAAGCATGATGTGAAGATTCAACAACATCATAATGATATGATCAAGAAAGCTAAAGACACTACAAAAAGAATGGATGAATTTCTGAATGGACAAAGAAGACTCAACAACAGCACTAGTCTAGGGTATACCAATCATGGAGAGTAATCAAACTAAGATGACCAAAGGAATGTCTACACAAATCCAAGACCAAATAAACATTCATGTAATCACTATGGAAAATCAGGCCACACATCAAATTTTTGCAAGAGTAAAGAAAAAGGTATTCCTAAAACTACTCCTACATTCATAGGTAATTGTTATAACTATAACATGCATGGACACAAAGCAGATGAATGTAGATCTAGGCTAAGAAAACCAAAGAAAAAATATTACATTAAAAAACATTGTCCTACTTGCAATGTGCATGGCCACACATTTCATGAATGCAAGAAAAATATAAAGTGAGTCTGGAAACCTAAAGAGAAAGACAATGCATATCAACCGAGAAGAGTTGGTAATATATATGTTTGAGATTACAACACTTGGGTAAATTGCACAGCATGTGGTAGATATGGACATATACCTGCTAACTATATGAGGAAATAGATAAAAAGATCTAAAAACTAGACTAACCCTGGAATGGCATGCTTACACTGTCATAAGGTCGGACACTTAAGTAAGGACTATAGAAACCAAGTGACAGAGTCAAGCACTTTTGCAAATGTAAATACTATTGAAGACATCATGAGAATGAGAAATCAAATGTGGGGGAGAGCTTCAAACAATGATAATGTTGGACCAAGAACTACAGTCGATGACACCTTATCTAATGGATCAGGTGATTCCACCACCCCAACCTCAACAATACAAGTAAGTATGGAACTTCACTCTACAAAGCTGTATTTTACATCAGTTCCTATATTCATTAAGAATATTCCAAATTATCATGAATGATGATGCACTATGGTATTGCATGTTATTTTTTATGAATCTAGTCTAGTCGGTCAATATAAATAGAGCATAAACTACATATCGATGAATATGTAACAGACAACCAAGTTGACACTATGTACCGAGCATTGTATACTCACCAAGCTGAATAATTTGGTGTGTTGACTGAGCATATCTTTTTTGTTGACCAAGTGGTAGGTGAAGCATTTAATTCATCACTTAGGGTATTTTTCTATAAAAAGGGCAATGTGAATTCATTCGTTCACCCAACATTAAAGAGAAAATTGAAAAGTGAAGAAGAGCAATTTAGAGCAACTACATTGCAGAGCGATTCATAGAACCTTCAAAGATAATCCATCATATTTCAAGCATTCATAGAAAACATCCAGTGAGTATCTAGACTCTCCAAGTTAACAGGTTATTTGTGAAGAAGGCCTAAAGTTAACGAACAAATGACATCCACTTCATGGACCTCAAAGATCAAGATGGCAAAGGAAAATAAAGAACTTGACCTATAAGGAACCTAACTACAAGTTATGCCCTGAGGTTGCTTCTCAACCCAAGGATAAGGGAGAATTTTCAATTATCTCACCTAGGGTTTTACAGGTTGAAGACATCCATGTATACATCCACTAAAAATTTGCAGAGATCAGAGACTTTGAGCTTGGGGAAGATCACAAGAAGCTATGAAAGGATGGTAATCTAAGGGAGGAGTACAAGAAAATTGAAGTAAAAGGGTTAACCAATGCCCTACCATTCCCAAAAGAATTAAAAATAGAATGGATTTGCATTGTGCTCAGCTGAGTGCATGACAAAAAGATATGGTTAGATGAAACAAAGCCAATCACAAAGGATGTGATTCACGCAGTGACTGGTTATGTGATAACCAAGAAAGAAAAATCCTTAAGACACCCTAGATGCCCCAAGATTGAAAAGCTAAGTGGATCCGTGTGGGACGTTAAAGGTCTGAAATTCAATTCAATCACCGACCCTGAAATGAAATTTGGTGCAGATGTGATTTGATACAAGATCTTTTAGGAAAGAAGAATGTACAGCGCTGCTTGTGAATAAATCAACACTACATACAAGATAGTCAAGAAAGGGGTGCAACTTGACCTATCTGAGATGCTACTGAAACAAATGGAAGAAAACATGAGAATAATTAGATCAGCCCAATCTAATACATGTAATTTTGGTTCTCTACTGATGTACACATTCTTTTACTTCCATAATTTCTTTCCTTCTGGCGGTAATGTCACTTGGGACACCAACCGATCTATCACAACACAGGTTAGTGATTACATTAAATCACAAGGAGAGAATTCCATACCACTATTTGATGCATACTTTACTACATTCAAGAATAGGATGCAGAAGAGGATGTGAATCCCTACACAGTTGGTTGAACAATGAAAGGATGAGATATGCTTTGTAATTAAGACTGACACTATACTCATCAAACCTGATATGCCAAGAAAAACATGGTTATGACCACTGAACTATGAAATTGACATAGTACTTACTATAAAATCTATTGAAGCCCTACTGAATGAACCAGTTGAAAAATCTTTAAGCAGATTTGGTAAATATGAGGAAGCTAAGTGAAGAATTAAGACTAGTTTAGTATTCAAGAAGATAGGAAAGAAGAAAACAAAAATGGTAAAAACACTTATGAAGAAACTTTTGGTAATTGATGAAGAGTTGATGAAATCAGTAGACACCAGCAAGGAATAGACACTCATCGGTGAAGGAAAAGAATTAAGTAATTTAGAGTCTACTGAATATAATGTAGAGCCACCAAAGGCCAAGAAAACAAAATTTACTGAAGTAACAGTTGCATCAAGGACAAGGAGCAAAACAAAAAAGGTAGACTCACCACTATTGAAGAAAGACATTGTAAAAACATATCAAAAAAGAAAAGCCTCATCTGATAAACCAACACTCAGACAAGGGAGAAAATATATAAGAGGAAGAGAAGACAAGGGTGATACTGGAGAAGTAGAAAGAGAATAAAGAATCCAAGAAGAAAAGGCCAAAATACCAAAGACAATTGATTAAATCACAAAGTCAATTGTCAACATAGGCAGTATACAATATCATAATATTAGACAATGGGGAACTCTATCTGCTGAGTATCATAACAAAATATAAGAGGCAATCATTAAGATGATGGTAGCTTACAAATATGTACTTATACAATTTGGCAATCATATTCCACAGGAGCTACAGGACAAGATATCAACTAAGTGAACATATGCATTGCACATGGAGAAATAGATGAGGGAAAGATCCCTAGTTACATTTATGCCCAATTCAATAGTTGAAGAAATTGACTCAACCATGAAGTAGTATGCCAAGATTTTTTTTGCAAAAATACAGAGGATACAAAGTATTGCAGAACAAATTAGAAGATATTGACATTGAGAAAAATAAGATTTTGACTCAAATCTTTAGTCCACCCAAGTAGGTACTAGCTATAACCGAGACTTCTCACACTAAGGAGAAGGAGGCCACACCGAGCCCTGATAAAATTTTCATCAACGACACCGAGGATTTCAATCCTATTGACTTAACCACAGAAGCAAGTAAAGTAATAGATGATATTCCTGATATATTGCAATCATTAGGGGAAACACTAGATATAATTGTACAAGATATCACTGAAGGGGATCTTGATAATGATGCAAAGGCTGATGAAGATATCACTAAAGCCACCAAGCCAAAAAATTAAAAGGACACTAAACCTATTGCACATGCACTTGTACTAGGTAATATGCCTTTATTGATTCAAGCAACCAATATAATGACTACATCACAACAAACACCACTTGAGAATGAAGTAGACATACCAATGGACAAAGGTGATGAGAAAGGGGAGAAGTAAATCATAGTGGAGAGGAAAAACTGAGTGATGCACCCACTAAGGATAGTGGAAAGGCAAAAAAGGCTGCACGTCAAGAAAAAGTTGAATTAGAGACGTTTACTATTGAACAATAGGTACAGACCGAGCAACCTAGAAAAGGAAACACACCACCAAAGCAATCAACAATAGAAAATGAGAAACAAAAGGCTCTTTCGATTGTACCTCATCCCCTTACCTCAAGAAATATTCAAAAGAAGAATAAGAATAAGAAAAGTAAATCCCCCATCACACTCAATGAGATCATAGACATACCCAACTGTGATCTAAGAATACTTGATCCTGAGTCACTGACAAGATATCAAGAGCTATGCAAAAGGAAATCACTACAAGACAAGCTCAGAAAGGAAAATAGAAATTCACAAGTCCAAGAAACTACAAAGGAAATTCTATTGCAGGTAGTGCCTGATGCCAAGATTGATCAAACTTGCAGTTTTGACTGAGGCAATCACACAATAGAATGTAGTGTTGGAAATAATTGAGAGGGGTAGTGAATTAGTGGCCTCAAAATATTCCAATAAATCAACCCAAAAACTTAGTACCACAATACTAAGCCTCCAGTTATCTTCAGTCCTACAAGATGTATGCCTTCAAATATACTTATCAAATAACTACTGCTCGGAGGTATCTTTTAAACCTTATTCTTTATGTTTACCGAATAGTAGTCTTTCCTTTACTGAAAAATAGTAAATTTCTTAGTGTATACCGATCAATCCAAATTAGTTATGTGTAATGAAAAACACTAAAGTAATGACTCATAAACACATTGACACATGAATTTTTAAAGTGGAAACCCTGTTCAGGGAAAAATCACTTGGGACTCGTAACCCAAAATTTTCACTCTTCTAAAGTGAGCTCGGTGAAGAGCCAACCCTGTTAAAGGTTACAAACACACTATTAGGTGTGACCTTGTTAGGTGATTTAAAAGATTAGTTGGTCACTTGATATCGGGCATCTCTATGCTACCTTCTATGACCAAACAAAATGTAGTTTGTCAAATGGTATCTGGCATCTCATGCTATCTTCATGATCAAAAAATTTTATGCTCCCTAGGATTTCTCTCAATATAGAAAGGATCTTTAAATCCTACTCGATTAAGAGACTTTTTGTATCAATGGTTAAACTATAATATTAAAATAATTTGTTCACATATACAACTTATACTTGCAGATTTTAAGATCTATTGTAAGCTCATTAAACCATTCTAATCAATATATGTTTTCAATACCATTGCTCCACTTTTTGTTTCTGCTCGATGATGTTGTGCTCTATTGCTCATTGTACACATAAATCTTTAGCTCTTTCCTCATCTTGATTGTTTAGGACTATATGAAGTTGTTCTTCATTAGTTTCTCTTCAGCATCCTCTTTTTCATTCACAACCCTTAATTCATAATGAATTAAGTTGTCTCTTTATAGACATGATATCACCACTTCTCTCTTCTTGTTTTTCTTCTTCTTGGTGTGATCCGTAATCTTAGCCAATATTGATTTAAATCATAACTCATATTTTATCTCGTAGAGATCTTCTTGCCAACTGGATAAAATAGCTTTAAATCCTTTAATTATCTTTGGCTTTATCTTGTCGATGAAAACAATGATAAAACTAGTTAAGTATATTCTTAGCTCAGCAAGCCAGATATTTTTTTGTTTCTAAACTCTAGTTGATTTTGGTGTTTTAACTCTTTGATAGCTTCGGTCAATACTCCCGTTCTCCTCAAGCTTCTTCATCGGGGTTGTCTTTCCTTCGGGGTTGTATGTCCTTCAGGCTTCACTACAAAGTTCTACTCATTGTTTAACACTGTAATTATGGTCATCGTTAATGCTTTTGATTCTTCTCTTTGATAATTCTTGTTGGTTTCTTTTCTCAGGCATCACTGTGACTTAACTTTTGGTTATCTATGTCCGTCAAGTTCCACTAGCCGTCAGTTTTTGAAGTCACTTAGTGAATGCTTGTCTTTTATGTATTACTAAAAGAATAATCTTTCTCTCTCTAATTCTTTGAATTCTTTGACACTTTGATTCTAACCAATTAGATTTTATCAAGTTGACATCAATGGGAATACAATCCGTTAACTAATTTAATGCCTTGCATTATCTTTCTACATTTTGGTGATCATCTTAGCATCTTCAAACATTTAATTAGTTACATGTCATCAATCTCTCCCTTTGGCATTGATGGAAACATACTACATTATCCTACTATATTATTACTAATACAATATGAAATATAATAGTTTCATAAATCTCTCCTATTGTAACTATTACAAATGTCTAGCTCTCGGTAAGCTCAAATAGCTTATATTTGTTTCTTGCAGAGTGGTTTCTTCAATTTTCAATCCCTTCACTTGATATATGTAGCAACTTTTGTCTTTGCTCTGATATGTGTTCTGCCTTGACTGTTCCTCTTCTTGATAATCTCTTTTTCCTTTGACAGCAATCTCTCCCTTTCTATGTACTCTCTCCCTTTGTTACTTCTCTCCCTTAGATGGATATTTCATATGTAATCTCTCCCTATGGATACAAATTAACTTTTCCTTTTGATTCTTAGAAACTTGTTTTCATGGATAATGATATTATCTCTTTCTGATAATGAGATAATCTCTCCCTTTGACAATAATTCCAAACAATTCTTCTATATCATCTTCCATTCTCTTTTTATAATATACTCCTTAAATTTCCCTATCTATCAGCAATACATTGACTCTGGTGTTAGGTGAAGATTTATACCTTTTTGCATACAAATGTATGTATTGTTGTCCATCTCTTTAGCTTGCATCAACATGAATAATCTTCTTATTTTGTGTAGGCTGATGTAGCCTCCTAGTCAACTTACTGACTGATAGATAAGGATTTTACCCCTAGTCCCTATCTCAAGTACTGAAATGTGTCTTTTGGTAATGGCTTGTTGAATATATCAGCTAATTGTTCCTTTGATTGAACATATTTGAGTATCACCTCCTTTTCTTGCACTTCTTATCTTAGATAGTGATACTTGATAGCACTATGCTTAATCTTAGCATGCATGACTGGATTCTTAGAAATGTTAATTGCACTGGTATTACCATATTATATAATCACTAGTTCGAGGATCTTCATATTCATACCTTCCAGCAACTATTTGATCCATGCAATATTGGAGCAATTTGTAGTAGTAACCACATACTCTGCTTCTGCAGTAGACTGGGAGATGCATCCTTGCTTCTTGTTGATCCATGTGACAAGTTTGTCACCAATGAATAATGCTCCTCTAGTTGTTCTCTTTCGGTCATCAATGTTTCAAGCCCAATCAGCATCTGTATAGACTTGTAGCTCAAATTTACCTTCTCTTTTATAGCATAAGACATAGTCCTCAGTGTTCTTCAGATATCTCAACATTCTCTTGACAGCAGTCATATGTGATTCTTTTGGATTAGCAGAGAATCTTTTAACTATTCCAATTGCATGTGTTATATCTAGTCTAGTTTGAACAACATACATTAGTTTTCCACTCATTGATCTATACAAGGTCTGATTTACCTCATTTGATTTGTTCCAACTAGCTTGGAATCCTCCATCTTGAATATCTTTAGCACTTCCTTTATGTATTTGGACTGAGTGATATATATGTTTGCATCTTGTTAAAGAATCTGTAGACCAAGAAAGAATTTGATCTCCCCAAACATAGAAATTTCAAATTATTTTCTCATTTCATTAGAAAAGGATTTGCATAACATTTCATTTCTCCCAAAAATGATATCATCAACAAATATTTTAGCAATCAAAATATTACCATCGGTGTCTTATTTAAAGTATGTATATTTCTATTTTCAATTGTTCGCACAAATTCAATGCCAATGAGATAGGAGTGGATTCTTTTATACCAGGCTCTAGGTGCTTGTTTCAATCCATATAAGGATTTATGTAGTCTACATACCATTTTTCTCTTGTTTGGATCAACAATCCCTTCTAGTTGTTCAATGTATACCTCTTCTTCTATTATTTCATTTAGGAATGCAGATTTGGCATCCATTTGGTATACCTTGAATCCTTTGAATGCAGCATATGAAAATAAGATTCTAACTCCTTCTAGTCTAGCAATGGGTGCAAAGGTTTCTTCATAATCAACACCTTCTTCTTGTGCATACCCCTTGCATACTAACCTTGCTATGTTTCTTGTGACTTATCCATTTTTATTTAGCTTGTTTGTGAATATCCATTGGGTACCGATGACATTCTTGTCATCAGGTCTCGGTACTAGTGGCCATGTACTATTCTTCTCAATCTGTTCTATTACTTCATTCATGGAACTGACCCATTCTTCATTCTCAAGTTTAATATTAACATATTTAGGCTCAAAATCACAAATTAAACATCTGTTATTTAGTCACTTACATATTGTTCTCATTCCTTCCTTCTTATCTCATGTGATTTTATTTTGTGGATGATGTCTTCTGACATACTTAGCAAAATTTGGTTCACCGCTTTGTCCATCATTCTGATCATCTTCTTAAACTTCGTTCTGATCTCCGTCACTCGATACATCATCTTGAGTATTATCCTAATTTTTAGTAATTGCAACCTGATGCTCAGGTGTAATGTTCTGTTTCTTAGGAGTGATACACTATTTCTTGGGTAGAGTGTCAGGTTCTTCAGTATAAACAAACCTGTTGTAGTCCTCTAGTTTTTTTTTCTTTCCTTATCATTTTTTCTGTAAACTCATCTATTTTTACATTTTCACTTTCAATGATCTTTTTAGATGACTTGTTAAGACATTTATAAGCCTTGCTTTTGGTGGAATACCCTATAAAGATGCCTTCATCAATTTTGGAGTCAAGCTTTCCATTTCTATCATCCTTCAAAATATAACATGTAACACCCCGCCAGGGAACCCAAGAGAGATTAACCTAAACATGTCACTATGTGTGCTGAATATATATATTTTTTTTAAAGTTTAACATAAAGAAACATACAATCATGCGGAAGCGATTACCATTTATACACATGTCTTACACTCACATAGATTACACGACTCAAGGGTTCCATGACGTTGAATTACTTAAAACAATACACAACTAACAATATAACAAAAGATTCCATCTATTTAAACATAAAAAGTACAACTTACATAACCATAATTACAAACCTCATGGATAACCTTGAAACCACCATAAACTCACATCCATTGCACATGTCGTAGGGTATGTGGTAATCACTCTAATCTACTTACTATTACAATTTCCAGATTAGGTATCACATGCGATACTCTAATACAAGATTATAATAATCAAATACATAAATAATGACGAAGGAATATAAAGAGCTCATCCGCAAGAACCATCAAGCACCTGGTACAAGGATGTCGAATCTCAATGGATAAAGAATCACTACCACCCGTCTATGTGGAACCACAAAGGTCCACCCCACCGTGCTGAGGAGATAACAACAGATCCCAATCGGATATCCAAAACCAAGAAGGGATAACCACTAAGCAAGGGATCCTGATAGCTCTCTAATCCGGTGTACTAATCATCATAAAAGGTAAGACTTACTAATCCAGAGGAAACTAAAAACGTAGGAAATCTAGCATGTGTAAAGGAAGGTGTCATCATGTAGGTCCACCCTTAAGTTTAGCCCAGATAATCACAACTGATTTCGGCACCCAAGTGACCATACACGGAGCTAATGTCCTCTCGTACTGACAAGGCCCACTAACTATGTCAGATAGCTTGCAGGGAAACTAACATCTTTTCCAAACCATCTTAGGCTATACTAGCACTCAAGCATGGGTGAGGACACATCTTATTAATTCATTTTAATCTCTCAAATATGTCTTTAATTATCACTTATTAAGAAACTTCACAATAAGCAACCCCAGTAGTCTCTTACAGACACGGAAGTTATTGCAAGCCACCTCCTACTATACATCTAGGTAACCTACCCTAGGCTCATAAATCCCAACGGATCTATCATAGGTCACAACCCTAGTGTAACCCAAATTGGTATCCCATACAATAGGAATAGTCACACATAGGTACACATATAGGTACATAATCGAAAGGGTCATCATGGTTAGTTCAGGGTAATAGCATAGAGCACACACGTCATAAAGTAATAGAAAAGATAAACATTCCCCCCTAGCCTCTGTATACATCCTAGGTCGTCTAATGCCCCCAAAGATAACAACAATAATACATTCAGGCACAATAGATCCACAAATATGCATAGAAAAGAAAACATCCTGAAGGACTGAAAAATGAACGTAAGTGAATAACATTTCAACCAATTAAAAACCCTCTATATGCATAAAATAAATTTCCTTTATACATTAATAGATCGGAACAACAATAATCACCTTTGATTTAATCAACCACATTTATTAAGA